>JBBBDQ010000872.1:8575000-8752500 GCA_037127315.1 Ascarosepion bandense
ATTATCGTTCCTATTATTATGTATGTTAGTTTAAGATTACTTGGTTTACTTATGATAAAGTAAGCAATATGGGCATAAAATGGACTAAATTTTGATAACTTAACCTAAAAAAATGAATGCAGTCTACCCCCACCATATATATATATATATATATATATATATATATATATATAGTAACGCCCGTAATATAAGGAACGTAAAACAACCAAGACATGAATATGTGTATTACTTAAAAATTAATGCATAATTAACAATGTAATTTTTACTGAATAAAAATAAGGATGTAATGCATAAATACTATACAAAGTTACAAACATTGACAATGTAGTTTATTTTTTAAATAAACATTAAATGGAACAAAGGAAATAAGCTATTGGACAAAAGTTAAGGAACGATAAACTTTATATATATATAAAGTTTAATGTTGGTGGATACTATCGGATTAACAAAAAATATCTATCCCTTTACTTTTCTTAACAATGACAAACGTATTTGATATCGGCTTTATTAGAAGGCCGAAAATAAGGATGGGAAAATGTCTCATAAATCCATATCTTTAGTATATCATTACATTTTCTTAAACATCATATTATATCATGATGTAAGTGATTATCATCCTTTTCTTTTAATGTATTATAATTGTTATTTGCCATAACTCGTCGTTGTCGTGCGGCCTTGGCCGAGATAGCACTGACTACAACCCTCCAGTATTTCTTGTGCATTTGGAACCCTGGCAAAATTTTATAGCGAAATTCATAATCTTGTCAAATAGCTGAATACTTGATGCTTTGCCAGGGCTACCAAGGGTGTTTTTATTGTGACACCAACACTAGATGGGTTGCCTCCAGGCCCCATCCTTGTTATTTAACCCATAACTGGAGGGAAGTGACGGATTCCCAATGGTACCAGTGCTTAAGTGAATGCAGGGTACTCAACAGAAATTCGAACTCGGCTCACCGATTTCTCTTTCCAAGACGATATCCACTGCATCACAACGCACATCCGTTACTGAACGCTTACAGCGCCTGGACTTCTCGAAGCGGTCACCCATCTAAGTACTGACCAGGCTCACGTTGCTTAACTTCGGTGATCGGATGAGAACCGGTATATTCAACGCGATATGCCGTAAGTGCACTGTTAAGTTACCGCCTCCATGGGTTTTATTCTACTAGATTGGGTGCCAATCAAATAATCCTTACTTTTTTATCCACATCTGTGTCATTAGAAACTTTTGATTCCTATTCTTGAAAAAGTAATTAGAGAAATAGCCTCGGTTGGAACTAGAACTCAGCATGAAGATCCCGTTTTCTGATAAGGCAACAGTTAAGGTCATGCGCATCAAAGATATTGCAATTACTTGAAATATATTTGTCTGAATTTCATACCTGCCATGAGAGTGTCACTGTTGGTACCTATATTATTCATCAGTGTTCAATAATAATAAAAAAACAATGGTTTTGTAATGGGCTTCAGTTTCATTTCGTATTTTCACATTTCGAACAGACTCAGTCACATTCAAATAACCAAATAGTTCTTGAATCTCCTTGTCTGATCTTTTGCAATATTCATTTAATAATAATATATTAATTCTTATATTGAGAAGAATGCTTATTTTTCTGTCTCTAAATGAATTTGATTTGATTTCGTTTGTTTAACGACATATCAACTTATGGGTTATGGCGAAATGAAATTTTCTTGGAGGATTTGGTCATTTATTTATTTATTTATTCCAAAATGTATTGTTGAGAATTTTTTTACGATAAAATTGTATTGCTAATATTTTACCATAAAATACATTGTAATATTTTCTTAATGTTTTAACCCCGTAGCAGTGTGTTCACTATTTGACCATATCTGTGAGCATAACAGGTGCTACCGCCTTGTGTTATGGGAAGAACAGTAACTAAGAGAGGGTTACAAGCTCCCCAAAACCTCTTGATCACAGGGATTGCTGCCGGATATAGTTTGCTGTCATAACCAGAACGGTAAATAAATTTCAATTATATCAAAAAAGTTAAAAGGTGATTAGAAAAGTTTCAGTTTTGTCATTCGCTTACTCATAAATGAGTCTATGTAATAACATGATCGTATTATATATAATCATATTAGAAAATAAGAAAAAAGGTTTTGTTTGTGTCACCTTCAACATTTTAGTTTGTTGATCATGTTTCAACTGATAAACACTCGGTACTTTCTTAATTTGATATTACATTCTAGAATCATTAACTTATTTCCATCTTCCAGTTGCACTGAATTCCAAACGAAAGAAACAAATCAAGTTCAACTGAAATAAAATTGATAATGTCTTGAAAATTGATTAATGTTTAACCACATGTTTAACCGTGTGTGCGTGCGTATGTGTTCTAATGCCCTGTGTATTCTGTATATTTAAAAAAGTATATTTTTTAGAAATGACATAACAGAAAGAACGCCTTTCCTTTCCTCCCTATTACCTCCGAACTCTCGCCATATACCAATTTCTCTCGTTCCCTATTACACACACACACAAAAACACACACACACACACACACACACACACACACACACACACACACACATATATATATTATTTAAAATTACATATATATATATATATATATATATAAATTTTATTTAAAATTAAAAACACAATGTAATTATAATTATATTATGCTCTAGAATATAAGTTCTATTGAGCACATTTTTACAAATTTATATGCCTGAGAACTCGAAATTCTAAAACTGTTGGTTCTCTTAACCTGGATATATATATATATATATATATATACAGGGAGCATGCGCACCCACTCGTGTGTGTGTGTGTGTGTGTGTGTGTGTGTGTGTGTGTGTGTGTGTGTGTGTGTGTGTGTCTGTGTCTGTGTAATGATAGAAAATGAGAAAGGGTGAAAAGAAATTGCTTCCCCCTAAAATGCAAGTTCATGTTGTGTCGAAACAAATTAGTTTCGTCTGACAGGTGTCATTTTATTTTGTCTTACTCTTTATATATATACACATATACATATATATAGGCGTACGTACATTCATTATAAACACACACACAGGCCCACGCACTCGCACGTGTGTGTGTGTGTGTGTGTGTGTTTGTATGTGTGCGTGTGTGTAAGGGAGAGAAAATGAGAGAGTGAAAATCTATGAATATGCGCTAAGCAAATTATGTAAATTTACTTATTTAATATGTGTTACGATTTTCAAACCGACATTAGTAAAATATAAGAAGAAAAGTTCCATCAAATAGAAATATACTAATAATATTTTACAGTAGTGATGGATTTTGATTTTCATTCGGCCTTTTTGTCACTTGTGCACACAGGCTCATATAAGAAAAATAAAAAAAAAGACACATCGCTCAAGATAAAGCATAAAACTTGAGTGTAGAGAAAAAAAATGTGTCTGACTTAGAATAAGAGAAAAAGAGAAAGGATAGGGACAGAAAAAAAAAACTCTGAATGCCATTCGGAAAAAATTTAAGAAAAATGAAGATACTAAATCGAAAGAAATATGTAAAGATCAACTGATTTAAATGATATACAGACTAATAGTGAAGAGGAACAGAATTATTTAAATTAAAGAAATAATTTATAGGGTGTATAACATAAAAAAATAGATTGATGTGCGTCGCCAATTGTATGACGATAGACGCGCTGTTGCGCTGGGTCTCTGATTAAAGTCCTGTCGTTTAGTGCAGAGGTCTCCCCACTACGGTCAGCCACACGATTTCATCCGGGCCCCCAACAACTTGAAATATTGAACTGAATAGACTGCATTTATCCTCTGCGTTTAAATAATTGATTATTTTGTCACTGTATTTGCTAATGGCTGACACTTTTACTCATTATATATCATTTCTTATTATAGTTTCTTTGTAATTGTCCCGTTTATATTTTGTTCCAGATTATATCACGCTGATTATAAAATAAAAATGGAAAAAGATTCAGACAAAAAATCTTCATTCATTTAGATTTTATTGATTGATTTACAAAACAAGTGATTTTTTTTATACTTGTAAAATGTGAAGATATACGATGTGGCTATGGTCCTGAATAGTTTACAAACCGCTGTTTTAGATTTGATTTTCCAAGCGCCGTTTAGGTGTGGCACAAGTCCATATGTTTAGGGTACCTCAGTGAAGATAGATCCCACTACTCAGTTCCTAATGGTTTTAGCGAGATAAACTTGGAAATCATTACGTCATGTCGAAATGCAATTAAAAAATTTATATAAAAAATTACAAACATTTCGGTTTTTTTTTTAATCATATCACCCAGAGCAAGGCGGTAAGGCTACTGGTGTGCAGGGGGCTACGTAAGAGTGAATAGATTGTAAAAGAGAAAACCGGAAACCACGTCCTAAAGAGGGAACAAGGGATGAGCCTCTACACCTGTTCAATAGACGTGGGTGGAGTTAGTCAATAATGAGAATAGAGGCTCAGATTCAACTTCTAGAAAACTTTATTCTCCTTTAATTGAACATACAAGAAAAAAAGGAAAATTATTGCCTAGCTTTTATGGTAGTATGCGGGACTTTCCATTTCAGTAAAGGTAGGGCCTCTGGGTGTAGAGATAATTTAAAACGATACAGACTAAACTATCGCCCGGTTCACACTCCACCCACGTCGATTGAACAGGTGAAGAGGCTCATCCCTTGTTTCCTGTTTAGGATATGGTTTCCTGCTTTTTCTCTTTTCTAATCTTCTCACTCTTATGTAGCCCCCTGCACATCAGTGGCGTTACCGCCTTGCTTGGGGTGATAGGATTAAAAAAACAAAAAAAAATACTGTTTAATTTATTCTAGCGTTTGTAAAGATAACAGGTCCGGTGTGGAGCAATACTTTTTGTTGTTCTCTGCGAATATTTTTATTTAAGATTATTTTCTCTTCGAATTTCCTGTGCTATCCATTTAAGTTTCAACTTATGTTGAATGTCTTCAGCTGATGCGGTTTCTCTTGTTCGTTACATTTCTCTGATTGAAATTCTGTAGCGCCGATCCATAATTTTTAAAGAAGGCTCGTTCTTGCTAAGGCATGGAAGTTTTATTTGCTTGTAGGCATTTTAAACATTCATATAAAAATCTCTATCTGTCGAGACTATTTAAGTACTTAACTCGAGTTTTAATATTTATGTTTTCGTTTTGTACCAATTTGCGGTGTTGGACGAAACTACTTCTAACGCAGAGCATTGTAGTTTCAATTTCTTTATCTCCTATACAATTTTTATAAAACGGATCCGTAATTCGATATATTTGAAGTGTTTAGCATCTGTCATATATTTCGCAGAAAAGGTATTTTAACTAATAACACTTGTGTACTGTCACCGTGGACTAAATAAAGAGCTCGATTCGAAAATCCAACAAGTACCACCTGAAGAAGTCCGGAGCGTAAAATGACCGAAACGCCGTGACTATGGCAATAAAAATAAGGACATTAGTTTGAAGGATGTTAGTTAAGTGCCATGGGTGATCATGTCTCGAAAGAGTCATGACTGACTGGGAAGAAAATTATCCCGAAGTAGGTTGCTATTACTTTCTGCGGTAGGCTGGTTGCCACCAAGGATATAGAAACCAATACCTCCTGTTATTTAACCTAAAACTGGAGGGGAGAGATGGACTAATACCTTTCACAATGGTATTTGTGCGTAAGTGAATGAAACGAATTCGAACTCAGTTCTCCGATTACTCGTTCCGAGCCGATATACATTTCACCACAACGCACATGCTGAAAAATTCAAATTATAACAATTTCAGTCAGTTAAGTAATACAGGCTTGGGCGATTATGTCTCGAACGTGACATTACTGACTGGGCAGAAAATTTTCCCGTCGTAGGTTGCTATTACTTTCTGCGGTAAACTGGTTGCCGATCAAGGCTATAGAACGCAATCTGTCCTGTTAGTTAACCCAGAACTGGAGGTAAGAGGCGGATTAATACCTTTCCCAAGAGTATTTGTGTGTAAGTGAATGCAATGAATTCAACTGGAATTCGAACGACTCCCCGAATTTCTGCTTCTGAGTCGATACCCGCTCCACCACAAAGCACATTGAACGATGTAAATAGTTTAAATCGAGGTGTTTATTAGTTTCACCTCCTGAAGTTTTATTAAGTATCAAGTTAGGTGACGTCATTGCTTTCATAAAACATTCAGACTATAATTTTTTTTTGTTTTTAACAGATTAAACTTAAGTCACTTTACTTGGGAAACATGGTAAAGGATTTTAATTCGCTGATCATTCTTATGCGAAATATGAATCAGCAGAGCCTTCCACTCATTAACAGTAGATTGGCCTCATGGGAAAAAACAGAGTCGTTGAGATTCATTTTGGGGGTGTTATGGAATGCTTGAATAAAAAGTGCCCATCTGTTCACATTTGTAAATGCGGAAGGTACAGATTTAAAGGTTTGGCGTTTCCATTTTCTGCTTGTAATCCTGAAGAAGTTTGAAATGTTTAGGTATTAGGGTTTTCACATCTCATTTCAATTTTAGATCATAGTTTTGGTTTTGGAAAGTTTATCTTGAGTCCTGTCTTTGAAACACTGTCTAGGATAGTTGTAACGAAAAAGAAGAAAACGAAAAAAACTCTGAACAAAATGAAATGTAAATTAACAAACGACATAGTATCATTAGAGATGACACACACAGAGCGAGAAATTAAAAAAATATTGTAAAATATTTTAGTAGTTTTCAAGTAAGTGTTGGTTGGCTGGTTGTTTTGTTTTATGGCATATCAACCTCGGCGTGTCATTTATTGCCAACTGAATTTTTTTATCTATTTATTGCTGGTAATACCTTTTTCTTTCAACAAGTTTTTTGTGTCTAGTAATACTTTTTTCTTTTCGATTCACTGGGATTTGTTTTTTAGGGCAGGGTTCCCAAGTTTTACCCTGTTATTTAACCCACAACTGGAGAGAAGGGAAGGATTAATACCTTTCCCAAGGGTACCAGGGCTTAAGTGAATGCAGGGTATACAACTGGAATTCGAACTCGGTTCACTGATTTATCTTTTCGAGCCGATATCCACTGCATCTCAACGCACATCCGTCACTAAACGCTTACAGCACCTGGTATTCCCAAGCGTTCAACCATCTAAGTACTGACCAGGCTCAACGTTACTTAACTTCGGTGATCGAGCGAGAACCGGTGTATTCAACGTGATATGGCCGTAAGCCCAAATATGTGTAAATCATTTTATAAAACAAAGTATCTAAACACCAGATAAGATCTTAGAACATGATCTGGTTATGTAGAGTTGAAACTTTAAAAAGACTATAAATCAATTCGTTGATCTGAAGAGATATTTGTTGAATAAAGAAAAATGTATGAATTAATGCAAAAGAAATGAGGTTATTTTAAATAAAAAATGTAAGTGTAAGACATGAAAAAAACGAAACAGACGAAGAAATATAAAGAAAACATTAAAGCAAACAAAAGAACGCCAAGGAATAAGAACAAATTAAAATGAGAGAGACAAGAGTGGGTTCAAATTTTAAAAAACTAGCAAAGAGAAAAAAAGTAGTTGAAATTTACAATTACAATTAATTTCCCTAATTCATCGTGGCGAGAGGCGGAACCTAGGGTCGGGAATATAGTGTTGTTGGTTCAAGTAATTTTTCCTTTCGTTTCAATCATCTTTGAGCTTACCACGAGGTCCAATAGACACAACGCGTCACACTTTTCCACAAGGACGTATACATCTCCCTTCTTTTTCCCACCACCTGTCCTACTCCACCCTTTTTTCCACCCCACCTCATCCGATCTTCCCACTCTCGCTGCCAACACAACAAACTTATTTTAATTCTTCTAAGCAACCTGCGTCAGGAGACGAAAAATTAAAAAGCCATACGACCCTCACCGGGAGATAGGTCACTAGCTCCGAATTTCTGTATATTTACTCAGCTAGGGGTCTGAGGCGTCTTTCTTTGTAAATGAAGCCCTCTTTTGCAAGGGAATTGCCATTACTCGACTGTAAAGAATGCCGTAAATGTATGCTACTGACTATTTGCTGGGGCGGAGCTCTTGTAGGTGGGGATACACAAATTGTGTAAAGAAATTGAGTATAGAAAAATAAAGAAGTTGAATTGAAAAGGAGATTTTATTTTGAAAAATGGAAGAAAATATAAAGTGAAGGTGTATGTAGAGTTAGAAACAGTCGGCTACAAAGGTTGTCGTTATGTGAGGATGTTTAGGCCTCAAGATTAAGTAAATGCAAAACAGGAAGATACTCTGAGTAAGACATAGAATTTATATAATCAATATAAGAAAGAAAAAGAATGAAAGAAACAGAGGCAAGGATAAAAAAGAAAGGATCAGAAAAATACGAAATCCCTAAAAAATGACTACTGAATAAAAAGAGGAAAGACAAAGAAAGTAAAAATTACTAAGGAAAAGGATTTAGAAGAAATAGAAAAGACATGATCGCCTGACAGAAACAAGAAGTAATGAAAGTTGTCAAATTTTATATTCAATTCCGTATATAGGCAACGATGCTTTTTCTACAAATTCTATTTCTTTTTTTATCTCTAAGCTACCATGCATTCTTGGGAAAGATGGTGGACTGGTTCCAGCTGTCTTCCCCACGCTGTGGAATTCAAAGATTTCCGTTCTTTATATTTCCAATACAAGAGAGCCTCTTAGAAAAAAGAACCAAGCCGTCTATAAAAGTATACAACTGTGCGATCGAACACATTGGATCTATGAATCGAAATGCATGATGTACTTTGTGATCATCGTCTTGTAGGCGATCTTAATTAATGGTGAATTTCTAATCGTAGCTTAGATGTAGCACAAAGCAGTAGTATAGGACAGCCAGCGAGGATCGAATTGGCTAATCGTAACCGTTCTAATGAGACCAGCTTGCTAACAACTAGACCAGGTTTGGGCATGATTGTCTAATAGTAGCTTAGATTTGGCACAAGGCCAAAAATGTGGAGCACTCAGTGACAATCAAATTCTGTATTCAATCGTAATTGATCTAGCAAGATAAGATTGCTATCCATTACACCGTGTCGAAGATTCCTAGGCGATCTAAATTGATGATTGCTTAGTTCGGAAGAGAGCAAGGCCAAATTGAGAGAATATTTTTTTCCTACCAGTTCTCTAAATAAAGACATCCTGCCTTGATAGGGATTGTAGGCAGTGATGGTATCCTACAAGTTTGAGAAGTATTGTGCGAACCGATTCTTAAAATTATAAAAGTTTACCTAACCGGATTATCCGAAAATAATCATTTATATTAATAGACGGTAATCTAGGTAAAAAGTGAAGTCGAAAATTTGTCAAATCTCCTAGTCGTAAATTTGATAGGTCTTCCACTGGATCTTTAAGACCGCAGCAGTTCAGTTAGAATGTGGTAAAAGAAAAAGAAATTAAATTTAAAATTTAAAGAAAGATTTTAAAAAAAACATTAAAAAGCAACATACTTCTGAACAAAAGTATGAGAATAAAATTTCAATTTGAAAATATCTTAAGAAATATTTTCTTTTTCTTAATCGAAACGGTTTAATTCTTGTTTAAACTTCAACGTCATTTGTTTGCATTCTCAGATTGAAAAGAAAATAAGCAGAATAGATTCCTAAAGTTTACCTGCCTTTATAGAACATGTTGCTGGAAACTGAGAATACCACCACTGATCATAGGTATTAGTTGTCATGTAAGGCTAGAGAGTGAAGTCTTCCTTGCTATTTAACAGCAGTGTGAATGATTCGTGTCTTTCCTAAGCGAATAAAGTAGACTAGGATGGTGATCGAACTTGGATTACCGATTCTGCTTTTCGCGCTTATATCCCTTAGACTATCCCTAAAATGTTATATTAGACAACGAATACATAAAAATATATCGATTTTCTGACAAGAAGTATTAATTACGTCGAATACATTAGTACTTTTGCCTGATCACCGAAGTTAAGCGATATCAAACGTGTTATTATATAAGTGAGAGTCGGAGTGTATATTTACAGTCAAAAAATGACAATAAAATATATGAGAGGAAAATTAACTATAATTTTACAAACACACACACACACGCGTACATAAAAATGCACAACAATCTTTACTATAATAATGGATATATATAGTCATAAAAAGACAGTTCTGTTTCGCTGTATCACAGCTCAACAATACTGTTAGACATCCCATTGCTTCTAATCAGGATTGTAACCTGACCGATTTGACATCAGATTCTAACTCTAAGCTATAAGCGCTCGGTAGAAGGAGATAGATTTTTGCGTGTTATATACACGATGTAAACACACACAGACTGACTTATAAATAAAATGTTTGCTATTCGAAGAAACGCTGATAAATATTCAAGTGAATAATGAAAATATAAACATATAAAAACATCATAGTTCATGTTTGAAGAGTTTTTTTTAATGCTGTGTAAGGTTATGTTATGAGAGGTTGAAAAGTGATGAAAATTAAAATTTTTCTTTGTTTCTTTTATATTTTTGTTGTGTATGTTGATCTGTGATAGTATTTTTTCCATTACGAAATGTGAAATTGGGAATAAACCGTGACGAAGATTAATATTTTATCATTATATGATGATGGATCAATCTCTCGAACTTTCTTTTTAAGCAAATTGTTTTCTCATTGGATGAATATGGCTTTCTAAAGTCAAAATCGTGGTCGAATGTATGACCAGTGGGTCAGTGAAGTGCCATACGGGATACACGCTTTGGGCAACCATGTCTTGAAAGTGACATGACTGATTGGGTAGAAGATTATCCCGCAGTAGGATGCCATTACTTTCAGCGGTAGACTGCTTGCCAGCCAGTGCTATAGAACCCAATCTGTTCTATTATTTAACCCATAACAGGAGGGAAGAGACAGATTAATACCTTTCCCAAGGGTATTTGTGCGTAAGTGAATGCATAGAATTCAACTGGAATTCGAACTCGGTTCTCCGATTTGTCGTTCAGAGTTGATATCCACTGCACCCCAACGCACATCCGCGTATGACCAGTACATTAGTTAAGTTATTATTTATGAGGTCTCTTTAGTGTCCATAGATACGTTTTCTTGTATATATACGAATTTCGTTTCGAACGGGCACGCTTCCAGATCATTTCCCAGGAACGAGTGTCTCTCAAGGTTCTATCTATACGACACAGTTTCTGATCTTCATCAATGATCTTCCTGATGACATCAGGATTCAAGTAGACATTTATGCAGCTGACACGACTATTTATAACCACCTCAATAGAAAATATGCTAACGCTTACAAAGTAATCCTGGATGATGCTGCTGCTCTTAAAAAAACCCTCAAATCAGTATTTAAGTAAGACAGGAAATGCTTTGTAAATTTTAATGCCTCTAAAATAAAACTGCTTATTTTAATCACCGTAGAGAAACTGTTCTGCTGGTGTTCATCCCCTGGAGATCAACACACTGCTCCTATTTGGCGTCACTTTTATCAGCAAACTGAAGTGTAACGAATATACCGAATCAATAGCTGCATCTATTGCTAGGAAATTTGGGTCACTGTGACGTGCCAGAATGTTTTTCTCGTCAGAATCCATTTTGCACATTTATAAATTTACCATTCATTTGTGCAGTGAATATTGTCACCATATATACTCGTGTGCTTCTACTATTCATCTTTTTGTTCTCGATAAAATCCAAGGAAGGATATGCAATGTAATTGATCCTGACTTGGCATCTCGGTATTCAGTCATTTTCTCCCCGACCTCACGTCGGTTCCGTCTATCTTTTCTACAAATATTCCCATGTACCTGCAAGAGCCACTTGAATTTAAGCGTGCTACTAGATTGGCATGTCGGTCCCACCATTTTACCGTTGAGATAGTTAAATGTAACCGTTACCACTCCTCCGAAAATTTATTTTCTCGCTCTTTCCGCCCGTGAAACTCATTTCCGTTTACTTGAATCTCTGATAGCTACAATCTATAAAAATTTAAATGCAACGTCAAATGGTATCTTATACCTTCTTGAATCCTGTTCATCTTTTATACTTTCCTCAATGCATTATGTATCCCGCCTTTTCTCTCATTATTCCACTTGCGTACTAGTAATAGTCACGCTTTGCTTATGTGACATGATTAAAAAATAAACAAAATAATTGAAAAATATCAGCAGAAAAACTAGACAAGTCCTGATGAATGAGCATATTATAATACGTTCACGAAACGATTAAGTTGACATGGGGAAAATGATACTGATCAGTTAAGTGATAGTTTTTCTCTATTAATTCTGTTAATTCTCTATCTCCATCTTGGGTATAGTGCTCTTTATTTTAAAAACTGCTTGAATAAATAATTTTTAACCAGTCTAATACTGAAAGTCATGTGTTTGGGACTCAAAAGTTGTGCAACTTAAGACTATATATATATATATATATATATATATATATAGGCGGTAAAATTCCAGGATAGGATTGGTAAATTATCTGGAATAAGGTTCGAAAATAATGGCTATTTTCCCAATAAGTTTTATTTGAATGTACATATATATATATATATATATATATATATATATGGGAATAAATTGAATACATTTTACTTTATATATATATATATATATATATATGTGTGTGTGTGTGTGTGTGTGTGTGTGTGTGTGTGTGTGGTGTGTGTGTGTGTGTGTGTGTGTGTGAAAAAAAATTCCATACTAATGGGTACATAAACAAGTACTGGATTTAGAATATCTGCACTGCAACTTTCTGGTTTTCCACAATGATTGAATATCCATTCGCTTATTTGAACTAATAAATTTATACACTTACCGATATCATACCCCCACACACAACCACCCCCATACACACGCGCGCAAACACCCCCCCCCACACATATATATATATATATATGCACACAATGTGTGCCACCTCTAAGAAAAGCGTACTCTTACAGAAAGTTTTCTGTTTCCTAGAATTCTCGACAAGAAGAATTCCTTCATGCTTAAAGAAACACACACTCTTGAACACACCCAATGCCACTCACACACAGATAAACAAAATTCTTGAAAGACAGAAAGAATGAAAGAAAGAAAGAAAGAAAGTATAAGGCGTAGTTGTCTTTTTTGTTGTTAGTTTCTTCTCGATCATCCGCCCCTTAAGGCTTCGCAGAGTCTACGCGCACGCGCCAAAGCGTGAGTCTGCATCCGCGTGCGCTTGATGTCGCCCGTTGCAATCCCAACACCTGCAACCCAGTGCGTGTTGTCGTACAATAGTTATGTGTTGGTCAAAGCACAATAGTCACATAGAAGCCTTTGCAAAGAACGTGACTGGCGAATAATGTGCAGCTCTTGTGCGTCCGGGCCAAGTCAAGTTGAGGGAGGTACGGGACGAGAGATACTCTCGGCACTCAGGCGAGATCGATTCCATGACTTTAACCCTTACCCCTACAACCCTTGAGATCTCTTCGCTTCTCTCTTTTATTTTTCTTGCTTTTTGCTACATATTTTCGTTTCTCCATTTCTTTTCTTTTTCTTCTTTGCGCCGAATTTAACTTCCGTTTCTCTTTGCCGGTTTTTTATTATTTTTTCACATTCATATTTTTACACTTTTTTCTTTCTCTTACATTCTCTACTTCTCTCTTTGCTTCCCTCTATCAGTCGTTTATTTCTTTCTGTCTTTTCCCTTTCTCAGATACTATTATTATTATCTTTTTTATCTTCCTTGTTAAAGAAAAGTTATTTCTGTACAAAACCGTCTTGTTTTACTTTAGTCTCGTCTTTTATTAGAATTTTATGTTTATTTTGAGCATTGGTTTTATAAGATGAACTGAACGAAACTACAAATAATAAATTCAACAATAATGTTTATGGCGATGACAAATCGTTGACAGTTGGGCGTTTGCGCAAAGCAAACGATGGAAAAGAAAAGTCAGAAAGAAAATGAACACAATCATATGATTTAATATTAAGCAAAATATAAAAGATAAAGAAAGAATTAGAACAGAGAAGATAATAGTAGGAAAAGGGACAAACAGTAGATTAAATAGAAATAATAATAATATTGACGGGTAATATGAGATAATAAAAATATTCATGGGAATTTTACGAACATTATTGGGTGGATTTGACTATAGACGTTGATGCAGAGAAACACAATACAAAGAGCAAGAGACATAGAGAATTGAAGGTGAAAATCCCTGTTAAACCCCAAAATCAAAAACCCTGTTAAAACCCCAACATGTAAAATGTTAAAAACCCAACCTAAAAAGCCCTGCATAAAACCCGAAATGAAAATCCTTGTTTAAAAAACATTATGCAAAGCCTTATTAAAACCCAATATAAAACAAACCTGTGAAAAATCATATTAAAATTCCAACAAGAATAAACCTGTAAAATCCAACATGAAAAACCCTATTAAAACTCCATGAAAATCATTGTTAAAAACTCAATATGTCTGATTAGCCCTCAGAAATCAGATGAACCGCGTGGTTTATCACAAAACAAATTAATGGCTACAGAAACTAATGCAAAATGCAGACATGTTTGAGAATGCTTACATTCGAGCAATGATCAAAAATTACCAACAAACTGAATATGACTATTATGTGAGACACATTTTAATACTAATGAACACTTTTATGTGTTTTTTTCAATATTGAGACCGAGGGAAAAACGATCGGTATGATGAGATTATACCGCATGTTCATTGGAAGACTTATCATTATTGTTTTGTGCCAAATACTTTAAAATGTTATCACCCTGAAACCGTCACAGAGTGTCAGGAGTTCAATAATTTTACGGACCATCTAAATAGCAAATAGATTACACTTTGTGATTAATGACGTCAAACAAAACACCTCATATAAATATCTGTTAATAAGTATAATTAAATAAGTATAAATTTCCTCAACGTGCTTTTACTTTTTCTTATTCCCCAAAACCCAGTTTCCATTGCATCTTAGGAGCTTTACTGCTTTTTTGTGTTGCGAAAATATCAAAAAGTAAATGAAAAGATATACGGATCTCAAAACTGAAATTGAAGATATGTGGTATTGTGAAAATACTTTCATAGAAATAATTACTGGAATTCTAGGCACGACCATAACGTATAACCAATTATATAAACAAGATCTTTGCTAGTGTAGAGACCAAGAGTTGCACTATGTGAAACGTCCTCATCTACACAGAAGAGTATTTTCAATGTAAATTATATAAAAACAGTATATGTTATATATAACTTCAAACTAGAATGCATGCAAATAGAATTCAAATATAGATTAAATTTTCGATAAAGTAATTGTCGTTTAATGTCTCAGTAATAATAATAATAATAATAATAATAATAATAAAGCTCTAACAAAAACCCAAAATAGAAATCCCAAAAAATGACAAGGTACACATCTTTTAGCTCTATCGTATGTCATCAGTCCATAAACTCTTGCACAACAGTATCAATGTTAATTAATAACCCCATTGAAATTCCAGAATGGATGATATTACATATGGATGTTATTTCATATGGATGATATGACATATCTCTTTCCAAAAACGCAATAAACAGATGATCCCAAAAAACTATAGGCCAATAACATGTATGTTCACCACGTATAAATTGATCATGTCTGACGAACTGTATTCATTCTTTTCTTTATGAAAACAAAATCTTTCCCCAATATGCCTAAAAGGTATATATTATTGCAATGATCAACTATTGATGAAATGATTCTGGACATTTTCAGAAAAAAAGGCAGAAATCTCTGCCCAACGGATAGATTATCGTTAAGCATTTGATAGTGTACCATATTCTTGAATGCTTAAGGCATAGGAAATATACATAATTTCATTGATGTAATAGGAAATTTCCCTAAATATAACATGGTACAATGGAAAGCCACATTATATCGAAAACACATAAAAGGCACTGCCACTTCTAATTATTTGATGAAGAATATTTGAAGGAAACTTCCTGTCGATTTTTCTATTCTGTGTGTCCACAATACATCTTCACAAAATGAAAACAATAAGAACTATAGATAAAAAGTAGAGAAGAAAGTGTTTTTGTCATTATATTTTACATGAATGATTTCAAACTATTTGCCAAAGACGACAAAGGATTTAAAGTTCTCCTCAATACTGTAAAATTTTTCAATGATAACATCGATATGGATTTCAATTTAAGGAAGGGAAACTTATAGAAACACACATATTAGATCAATATTTTGTAACAAGGTTTAAGGATTCGGAACAAGGAGTATCCTTTAAATACTCCGGTGTTAGTGAAAGAAATGGAGTGCAACATAGCCAAAATAAGGACATAACATTTCAACCGTGTAGGACTGGAGTTGAATACTGAGTTGAATTCATTAAACAGAATTTCAGCCATGAAAACGTTGGCTATAACAGTTTCAATATTCTTAATTAAACCGTTACTGGTATTAAGCGAATAGATGTTAGAACGAGAAAGCTTCACACTGGACACCGCATACATCATGCTAAAACTTATGACTAACATCAGTAAGTGATCAGATCCGATGGAAGTCGACGATTAGTTCACCTCGAATATGATTAAATTTTCAAAGGCATTGTTACCGTTCTGATAAAATCATCACGCCAAATAATTTGTTAAAATTTCAAAATGTGTGAATATGTTCAAAATGCGACATTTAACCATAACTCAGTTAGTTAAGTGCCATACTTGATACACGCTTATGCGATCATGTCACGAAAGAGATATCACTGACTGGACAAAAGATTATCCTGCAGTAGGTTGCTATTGATTTCTGCGGTAGACTGGTTGCCAGCCAAGGCTATAGAACCGTATCTGTGCTATTATTTAAGCATAACTGGAAGAAAGAGACGGTTTACTACCTTCCTCATGGGTATTTG
This sequence comes from Ascarosepion bandense, assembly GCA_037127315.1. Taxonomy (NCBI): domain Eukaryota; kingdom Metazoa; phylum Mollusca; class Cephalopoda; order Sepiida; family Sepiidae; genus Ascarosepion; species Ascarosepion bandense. The sequence goes on from JBBBDQ010000872.1 coordinate 8,591,784, forward strand.
TGCGTAAGTGAATGCACGGACTGCAATAATAAGAGGAGGAGTAAAATGAATAAAAATAATTTTGATAGATTCATTATTAGAAATCCTAAGAAAAATCTTTTTAATTTTCGATACAAATGCTAATCCTCATGAAATATTCAGAAAATTATTTCAAGTTATAATGCTCAATAAAATTCTAGAAAAAATTAAAAAAAAACTTCCTTTATTTCTGTTGTATGTTAAAAGATTTGATAAATGATTGCCTTGTGGTGCAATGGATATTGGCTTGGAACGAGAAATCTGAGCCGAATTCTAGCTGAAATTGGTTGCACCACTTACGCAGAAATACAGTCAGAAAGTTATTGTCAGTTCGTCGCTTCTCGCTCCAGCTCTGCGTTAAATAGTAAGACAGATTAGGCTCTACAACTTTGGTTGGCAACCAGTCTACCGCAAAACGTAATGGCAACCCACTGTGGAAAAATCTTCTGCCCGGTCAATCATGTCTCGAAAGAGACATAATCGCTCAAAAGTTGTGTATCTCGTATTACACTTAACTGACTAAAACGATTGTATCAAATAGCAGAGAAACAGAAAATAACGCTAAAGCCAACAACAACAACAACAGTAATAATAATAATAATTTTTCATGTGAAAAGGCAGGAAGATCAAGCAGGAATATAATATTCAGTTAATGAATGAAATTCTAGCAATTAAGTAATTTCTCCTACTTCATCATGTGCCATGTCCCTTCAGGATATAGGTGATCACGAACATTTACTTGGCTCTTTCTTTTGTCGCTCTCAATTTTTTTTTATCTCGGTATCTCTCCAAAACCCCGCTCTGTCAACCATTTGATGAGGCTTATCAAGTAGATATCGTGCTGATTTCCCTTAGCTCTCTTTTCCTCTATCCGTACTGAGAGTGTTGAATTCACTAGGCGCTCCTTCCTCATTACATGCCCCGGAAACCTTATCTCTCTCTTCCTTATATTAAGTATGAGTTTTCTTCTCGTTTTCCTCCTCTCCAGTCCATGGTATCCTCAGCATCCTTCTGTAATACCACATTTCTACTGCCTCAAGCCTCTCTTCCATCCATAAAAAGATCGCCAAACATTCACTGCCATACACATAGCGATCCAACACTCTCTTCTTTGATTCTAATGAGTTTTCCCCGTCTTTCACTACTCTGATTTGAAATACGTGTTTGACCATGTCAGTATGTCTTTGGATCTCAATATGGCATTTTTTATGAATACTTAAACGAAAACTGTAATTAAAGACACAGAGTACAAAAATCCACAAGTCTAATAATCATACAGCCCAAATATATAAGGCTGCATTGAAAACGTTTTTAAAAAACCATTTAAAGCATTATAGAAGTAAATTAGGTAATAAATTTAACTTTTAAAAAAATATGGTAACTTCAAAAATTACCAGAGGTACGCAATTATGCAGTAAAGCATATGTTTAGCGACGCAAATGTCCCGGTAAACATTTGTTTGATTCGCAATTTTACGGGACCCAAATGCCAGTAACGCAACTGTCCACCAATCATAATAACTATGGATAAAAACAAAAACAAATATTTAATCACTTCTTTTATATGGACGATTTCAAATCTTTTGCCAAAACCCAAAATGAGATTAAATATCTCATCAATATTATAAAATGCTTCAGTGATGATATCAGTTTACATTTCAGATTAGATAAATGTGCAAAAGCAACATTCAAGAACGGAGAGTTACAGAGGCACACTAAATTGATTTCTATTTTGTCACAACGATTGGGAAACTGGAAAAAGAAGATCCCAATTAACGAAGAAGAAAGAATACAACATACCCAAAAGAAGGAAAAATGTAAAAAAAAAAAGATTATTACTAGCGCGTGTGTATGGTATTAAATAACAAGTTGAATTCACAAAACAGAATACCAGCCATAAACTTTTTTGGTTATCCCTGTGAAGTAATACAGTTTCAACATCCTCAACTGGATTGTAAATGTCATTTAGAATATCGATGTTAACACGAGAAAGCTTCACACATGCTACCGCGTGCATCATCCTAAGGGTGATGTTGATCCTTTGTATGTGTCCAGATTCAAAGGAGGCAAAGGTGTAGTTTAACGATAACTGTCTTACCAAACTACAAAGATAATTTAATAACTACTACAAATGGGTGATTGTGTCAAAGTACATGAGAAAATTAAGAATCATTATTCAGGAATAAAGGAAACCGACAAATTGAATAGGAATAATAATAATACTAATATTAATACTGCTACTACTACTACTTTTAATACTACTACTACTATTAATACTACCATTATTATTATTATTATTATTATTTTTATTATTATTATTACTTTTGATTTCTGTTCAATCCACATTTTCCTGCGGGTCCCAACCAGAAATATCTGATCAGAAATAGTTTCATGATTTTTTATCGATCATTTTTGTAAAAAATAAAAAATATAGATCACATACATTTTACATCAGTTGTGGTGGAATGGACTCTTCCTCTTATTATATATAATTATCTGCGTGCCTTCCAGGAGGCAGTTGAAGGCAGCTAGTTCTGCTGTGCGCGTTGTCGAACTCGGGTGGGGAGTTAACTCAGTCGAGGCTCCGCCGAAGTGCAGAGTCCCGTTTGGAGAAAATCAGACATTAATTTTTGCCCGGGCTATATGGCCCGGATCGCTCACATTAAAAAGGCCTTGTCATATTTTTTCTAAAGTGGGAAGGCAAGTAAATACTAGTTAGAAACACAGTTAAGTACACAGCTAAAGCCAGCTACGATTCAGGCAATAAGCAGTGTAACTGTACCGTTCCGACTTAATTATTTCTATTTACTGATTATTAACACTTACTTTGTACATAAGTTCTTGTTATACTTATACACTATTTTGAACCTACGTCCTGTGTTCCGTGTCTTACTTCCGACCAAACCGGGCATTAAAACTTTGCGGCGAATTTTCGCCACAACAATCTACAACAACATCTATAAAGCTATTCGGAATATATGAGTTGTACTATTGAACATTATATATTGTATTTCTTTAAGTCCTAGGCAAAACAGGAATCATTTCAATGAATATATCAGAACCTTTTCGAAACAATGTAAATGCTTCAACAATTGGAATTATGGATGCTCTGATGTGTCAGGATTTTTAGATTTTCAATTCAAGATCATTGTATATTGACAGCTTTTAGTAAGATCTTCAAACTTATATTAAAAAATCTGCAGAGATAGTCGCCTCCACAAGAAATTACATACTATTGTTGTGGTCTTTGATCATGATATCTGGGCTGGTAGATTTGATCTGTTCTCTATGTGTGTATTGTAATGCCCTATTAAATTGTTACAGGCTTTATGTCTGTAACAGGCTTTGTAAGATGATCATACTAGTCTCTTGTTTTTTTTTTTTTCGTAAAACTTTTCATATAACTCGAATGCAAATGTTATACTAATCTATTGTGCTGAGTTTCAAGTTAACATGGCCTCTAATAAGGAGGTTCTGAGAAATGTAGAAACATTTCTTAATTGCTGTCTTTCACAGGTCTACTCTGACGCGGGGTACTAGCGCTTGTTAAGGTCCTAAGTATGGGAAAATAGTGAACCGTTAAACTGGGGTAAAAAAATCATGAAAGTATTAAATCACATTTTCATAGTAAAAAAAATACCAAAACTAATTTTTTTAAAAATATAAATAAATTACCTGCGACAAATATTTGTAAAAGAAAATGCCAACAAAATTTTTTTGTAAATAAAAATCTCCCAAGAAAACTAAATTTTGACACCAAATGACCCACAAGTAGTTGATATACCGTTATGCAAACAAACAAAGTATTATGAAAGTATTAAATCACATTTTCATAGTAAAGAAATACCAAAAATAAATTTTTAAAAAATATAAATAAATTACCTGCGACAAATATTTGTAAAAGAAAATGCCAACAAAAATTTTTTGTAAATAAAAAGCTCCCAAGAAAACTAAATTTTGACTCCAAATGACCCACAAGTAGTTGATATACCGTTATGCAAACAAACAAAGTATTATGAAAGTATTAAATCACATTTTCATAGTAAAAAAATACCAAAAATAAATTTTTAAAAAATATAAATAAATTACCTGCGACAAATATTTGTAAAAGAAAATGCCAACAAAAATTTTTTGTAAATAAAAATCTCCCAAGAAAACTAAATTTTGACACCAAATGACCCACAAGTAGTTGATATACCGTTATGCAAACAAACAAAGTATTATGAAAGTATTAAATCACATTTTCATAGTAAAAAAATACCAAAAATAAATTTTTAAAAAATATAAATAAATTACCTGCGACAAATATTTGTAAAAGAAAATGCCAACAAAAATTTTTTTGTAAATAAAAATCTCCCAAGAAAACTAAATTTTGACACCAAATGACCCACAAGTAGTTGATATACCGTTATGCAAACAAACAAAGTATTATGAAAGTATTAAATCACATTTTCATAGTAAAAAAATACCAAAAATAAATTTTTAAAAAATATAAATAAATTACCTGCGACAAATATTTGTAAAAGAAAATGCCAACAAAAATTTTTTTTGTAAATAAAAATCTCCCAAGAAAACTAAATTTTGACACCAAATGACCCACAAGTAGTTGATATACCGTTATGCAAACAAACAAAGTATTATGAAAGTATTAAATCACATTTTCATAGTAAAAAAATACCAAAAATAAATTTTTAAAAAATATAAATAAATTACCTGCGACAAATATTTGTAAAAGAAAATGCCAACAAAAATTTTTTGTAAATAAAAAGCTCCCAAGAAAACTAAATTTTGACACCAAATGACCCACAAGTAGTTGATATACCGTTATGCAAACAAACAAAGTATTATGAAAGTATTAAATCACATTTTCATAGTAAAAAAATACCAAAAATAAATTTTTAAAAAATATAAATAAATTACCTGCGACAAATATTTGTAAAAGAAAATGCCAACAAAAATTTTTTGTAAATAAAAAGCTCCCAAGAAAACTAAATTTTGACACCAAATGACCCACAAGTAGTTGATATACCGTTATGCAAACAAACAAAGTATTATGAAAGTATTAAATCACATTTTCATAGTAAAAAAATACCAAAAATAAATTTTTAAAAAATATAAATAAATTACCTGCGACAAATATTTGTAAAAGAAAATGCCAACAAAAATTTTTTGTAAATAAAAAGCTCCCAAGAAAACTAAATTTTGACTCCAAATGACCCACAAGTAGTTGATATACCGTTATGCAAACAAACAAAGTATTATGAAAGTATTAAATCACATTTTCATAGTAAAAAAATACCAAAAATAAATTTTTAAAAAATATAAATAAATTACCTGCGACAAATATTTGTAAAAGAAAATGCCAACAAAAATTTTTTGTAAATAAAAAGCTCCCAAGAAAACTAAATTTTGACTCCAAATGACCCACAAGTAGTTGATATACCGTTATGCAAACAAACAAAGTATTATGAAAGTATTAAATCACATTTTCATAGTAAAAAAATACCAAAAATAAATTTTTAAAAAATATAAATAAATTACCTGCGACAAATATTTGTAAAAGAAAATGCCAACAAAAATTTTTTGTAAATAAAAAGCTCCCAAGAAAACTAAATTTTGACTCCAAATGACCCACAAGTAGTTGATATACCGTTATGCAAACAAACAAATATGATCACCGATGTAAGCGCAGGTTGTGGCTAAAAATCAATTATTCTGTGTACAGCACATACATCAGCCATCAGTGTTACCGTGTTTAAACAGTAAGTAAAATGTCTATATTTCTGAGATAAGGTATTGTAATTATTTACACTATTTACATTATTCTAACTGTTGTCGTCATCTTTGTTGTCATATTTGTGAATATAAAGACAACAGCCAAACAATGTAAATAGTGTAAATAAGTAAATCATTTATTTTTCATTGTAGTCAGACAGAGATTTATTTTTACGCCTGGAAATTATTACAGAGTATCAGTGTCAAAGCCATATAATGATGACCGAGAATAGCACTAAATATCCAAAGGTTTGAATTTATTTATGCGAAAGAATATTGGTAAGAAGCAGTTAGTGGAGACTATTGATTGTACCATTGAATTTGTACTGTACTCTATAAGCCTATCAATAGTTACATTTTTTTATTATTTTTTTTCTATTCTTTTCGGAAATGGACGCCAGAAAATTTGTTTTTGATAAATCGTATCAAATGTGTTCTTTAACTCACGCCCACACCGTCTTTGTTGCAAGAAGGAGAGCGAGAGAGAGAGAGAGAGAGAGATAAAGAGAGAGAGAGAGAAACATACACGTGCATACGCGTATGCGTTCTGCAGACTTAGAAGTTAAGGTTAACAAGTCCGTTTTATAACTTAATTTAGAAGCAATAGCACCTTTTCCGCTTTTCTTGGAATTCTGTTATTTTTTCTGGTTCTTCAATTTGAAAAGAAAAAATAACGAGAAAACGGGATGAAAACGGAACGCTATTTTCAGAAAGAATTAATTAGAAACGACGATCAAACTCTTTACACTAACACCATCATTACCATCATGACCATGATCATGACCATCAATGACAACCACAACACCAGCAAAACCACTAACTAATGCTTGAGTTAAAATCCCTTCTTCCTATCTCTTATCATTTTCCCTTATTCCATATAACGTTTTTTACGCTTATTCCTTTTATTTATATAGAAATGCAATCTACTATTAATAAGAGTTAGATTTATCTAAGTGTTAACATTTATAAATTTTACTGAAGGGATAATGCAATTACTTAATAGTCATTTTAATTTGTTAAACAGTATAGGTTATACCTGTGATATTATTTCATAATACCAATAACTATTAGCCCCCAAAACCGATGTACCATGGATTTGCATTAAGCATCTGTGTACATTTCATTTGTCACTAATTAAAACCAATCACAAACTATGAAGTAGTTGATTAATGGTTATTTATTTATAACATTTTTTGGTTTTTCTTTGGTTTTCATTTTCGTTTCATACGTAAATAATAATAATAATAATAATAATAATAAAAGTAAAAGAGAGTTACCCAATGTGCTGAGCAACTTTGGGTGAACTTTTGGACACGTGTGTCACTCGTTGGAAAAATATGCGAAATACAAACAGAAATAAAAAGTCCAGTATGGCTCTTCCAGCTGATAAGCAGGGAGCCCGTCCTTCAGGTGGGAAACTGCCTGAGGACGAAAAATCTGCCAAAGAATGAATCTTCATAGAAAAAGAAATCGAACAACTTAAATGCGAACTATCACTACTCGATAAACTGACAAGAGGAATAAATGTAAGAACTAGAAAAAGCATACGAGTAGAAAGAAAATACAACATTCAATCAATTAAAATACAACAATCAATTAAGCTTATACCACACTCCGTAGATCTACCTGTCGAAGATTGCAAAACAGCAACATTGTGGGGACTGATATTTACTATTGTTTAGCAACCAGTCTAATCGAAGGGTGTTTTGAATGGAACACATATTAGTCGTAGGGCTGGTCATTCCACCGCTTAAAATTTTACGTATAAAAAAAAACAAACAAACAAACAAAGAAACAAAAAAAAAACTGCGACACCTATCGGAGAGAAATGGTAGAATCTGCTCTCTAGGACTGCCTGGCAACAAGTCAAGGAAAATAAAAAATCTGCATTCAAAAATCTATAAGGTTTGGGCTTTTTAGCTCCATCCTGTTAAAACTTACCTTCTACGAAAGCAACAACACCTAGATCTAAGTTTTAGGTTCAAATAAAAGTGCAGATTGATCTCTCTAGACTTAACTGGCGAGCAGTGTAAGAAATGAGTGAGCGGTTAGGTGGGTAACTGAAAAGTCTGCCATGCAAAAAAAAACATTCGCTACATAAACCATAACTGTAACACTAGTTTCGTGGAACTCTTGTCCTCTACTTCACATGCAGTGTGAACTCATCTCTATATATCAAATTAAGTTACAAAGCACAGTAACGTATTAATCCGAATATGACAATAGTTTCTAAAACACATTTAAAAATACGACACAACATCTCACTCTCTGGAAAGTGAAAGCTGATATAATTCAGACGAAAATGAAAAACGCTAATGTTTTTGTTTCTCACAAGCGGAAATACGGGATCCTGTTAGATACAAGAATGTGTTGCACACCAATAGATGTTAGGTACGATAAATATCATATGAAAAAAATATACATATTTTTTTATTTATAAAATACTTGCTTCATTTTATTTTGTATTTTTCAAATATATTTTTTTTGTTACTTAGCATGACGTAATGTTGCTTTATTTTCTATTATTAATGTTAATCGAGGACAATCAAACCATCAAGTTACTTACAAGAGGAAAATGGCTTCTTTTATTGCAAACACTGTCTGGTGTCAATATTCGTTATTACAAATTTAAATGCGTTGCCAAGATATAAAACCACCCAAAAGCCAATAAGCATTCAGAAGATAATTGCGATAAATAAAAGTAAATCGTACGACAGATAAAGGAATACAATGTGTAACAGAATTATAACAGTAAAATACATCACGCTGCTGAATATTAGCCTTAACCTAAGTTTAATACTTAATACACGATTTCTTAAAAATGTAATGACACTCGGGGAAATGGGTGTTAGAGAAATAACTGAGGTCACCTATAATGGTTCCTGGTAATGATATGACGCCAATTATAATAACGACAGTTGTGTACTTATTTGTATTTGTATATATATATATATATATATATATATATATATATATATATATATATAAATGGAACTTTGTCTGTGTGTGTATGTGTGTGTCTGTGCCAGTTATCTATAGACTCCGAAACGGCTGAACCGATTTTCTTGAAAATTGACACACTTGTACTATAAGCGTCTGCGAGTGTTCTTAGCTAGGGTTTGTGGCGAGCTACCCCCGATAAATATCGAAAATCGAAAAACCTGTTTATAGAAGGAGTGGTCCGATTTTGATCAAATTTGATACACAAAGACATAAGAAACGTTATTCAGAAGTTTCAAGGTTGCAGTTCTTACAATAGTGCAGAAAATCGATAATATATATATATATAAAAAAGCTTTCATTACACCAGAGCAACGCCGGGTTATACTGCTAGTATATATATATATATATATATATATATATATATATACCAAAAAGTTCACAATATTGCCTTTCAAAACCTTTTCAAATGAACTCACAAGTAAATTGGGTATTCTAAACACTAGAAATGTTACCACTACCTCTAAGACTATTGCTCATATTATCAGGATAAAAAAAGATACCAAACACCAATTTAAATGCCGGAATTTACAAAATATAATGTATAAATTGCAAAAACGTATGTATAGTTTAAATAAAAAAGAATATAAACTTCTCAGGAGAAAGTACTACGAAAACGGCAATACTATCAACTACAGACACTGGATTAAAACATTATATAACTTGTGCATTTTATACAAATCTATATTCCATCAATCTGATTTGTGTGTTCTAAAATATATAAGTCATTTGATGATACATCCATATATTATTTCACACAATCTATATTATATCGTTTTTCTAATAATCTATGATAATTATGTGTTCTTCCTAATAGTTCCCTATTATTAATTTTAGTAATATCCCAGATATTAGTTTTAAATTATTTCATATATCTATATATTAATATATATGAGTATATTAATATATATATATATATATATATATATATATATATATATATATATATATGTGTGTTAATGTATAGATATATATGCATATATTAATATATATATATATAAAATAAATTTCCGGAGGAAACTGCTTTTTGATGATATATTATATTATATATATATATATATATATATATATATATATATATAAGTAAAAATAAATTTCTACAACAACATTACTGAAATTAGAAATGTTGTTGTAGAAATTAGAAATGTTGTTGTTATATATATATATATATTATGACCGGTAGTATATATATATATATATATATATATATATATATATATAATTAAAAATAAATTTTTACTACAACATTACTGAAATCAGAAATTAAAATCAGAGTGATTTTTCAGAGTCGTTTCAGAATGACTTTTTTTTATATAAAAATAATTGGTGTGCTAAAAGAATTGTTCTCTACTGAACATTTGTCAAGGAAATGTCTGTGGAGTAGTGACATATTGTTTCTTGGTTTCCATAGGAAAGGAGTTGCAAAGATGTAAGCATAGAATAACATTAAAAATATTGTAAATGTTTTTTTTTAATTCTATTGAAACATGAAAGGTTTGCGTATTTCTCACAGGATTTAGGATTCTGTGTGTTTGGCAGGTTGAAAATGAGAATTTGAACGTTGTTCTTCAAGGTATATATATATCGTATCAATTGAACGTCTGTTGTATTACAATAATCTTCCTCTAGTAGAAGTTTGTTTTATCTGGAGACTTAATAAGCTAAGCATATTTAATATTCATAACAATATAAACAATTTCTCGATATTTCGATGTTGGAAAAGAGCGAAACAATGTGACTTTGTAAATTTGCAAACTGTTCGCAGCCATTTTGCAGAATATTTTCTGCTCTTATTTCACAAGTTGTTGACAGATGTGGTCTGTTTTAATCTCCATTTTCTAAGCTTTTTTCTGATATTCTTATCTCTATGCGAATCGCAATCAACTGAATTTAGTCAGCTCAAATTTACCGCCCAGTCTTTCTTCTCCTGTTTTGAAGGGATCTCTGTCAGCGATAATCCGTTCCTTTAAGGGATCTTCACATAACCCCCCAATGTCTTAACCTGGCTAAAGCCTGGCTCAAATTGCTTTCTATCGATCAATCGTTCTACTTAGCAAATTAGACATAAGGTATATCTAATTAAAATGTCTGTTGCTCACGTTCCGTGGCTAAGAAAGAGCTGAGCCGATGTATCATGTAAATGATATAATCTTTCCATGAATCTGATAAGAGCGAGCAAGAAATATGGACTGTTGGTGAGAGCAGATTGAATGGGAAGTGTAATTATTGAATTGTTTTTATATTGTTCAGAAGAAGGCTAGAATAGACAGGTTTGTCGGTGAAACATCGTAGGTTTGGAAGAGACGAGGGTTTATTCTTACAAATAGCCTTGATAATTGCAAATGAGGAGGACTGGAATTATGTTATTGTAATATAATGGAAAAGTCGTAGTGGGGAGCCGTAGATTCATTTGGAGTGGTCAAATTAAGAGATACTAGTGTGGATAGAAAGTAGTAAAAGGGCTATTAGCGCGAGTAATATAAATGAGGAAAAGACATGTAGTTAGTTTCATAGACTGTGCAAAATCCTTTGATAAGTTAGGACGTACAGATAGATTTAAACTTCTATAAAACCTTGATTTATTTAGGAATAATTTAACAAGAATGAGAATTATTTTCTGTAAAATTTTATGAAGGAACTCATGGATAAATTTCTAAAAGAAAGCCAGAAGAAAGGACTAAAGTTATCAAAAAAATGCAGCATACATTGTCGTTAGTATTTTTTTTATCTCATGCGTTTTTGTTATGGAACATAGGTGTAACTACATTTGCGATTCAAATAAATTCCTATAATTAAATATTTAAAACACTGGGAAAAAAATGCAATTTTTATTCTTAAATTGATATCAAAGATAGCAGTCAAAATGCAGAATGACGTATAGCTATTATTTACACTATGCATGTTCGAAATAAAAAGTTCAGTTCCAAATTTCACTCTAGGTTACCAAAATCGATATACACCTAAGGAGGGTCAGCGGTTACAAGGACCTACACGTTGTGGTAACAACAACTGAGATGAGGACAATTATCTTAATATGAATTGTGTAAATAATGATGATTACTCATCCCCGAAATTCAGACAAACATTTTACTAAAGCTTAACGTAGAAAACGAATATTAATTTGAACTGCTTGGAATAACTTGATTAACTTGGAAAGGATATTAGAAAAATTTAGAATCTTTACTTCGTAAAGCCACTTGTACATGAATAAGAAAATAATTCAGCACATGAATCAAAAAGGACAGTAAGACAAGGAATCGTTTTCTCGTCGGATTTGTTTAACATTTCCAACAAAGCAATCTTAAGGCAACAAAATCTTCTAGAAGTATTTGTTATTTTGACGTGACTTACAACTCAGGTTATGGCCTTTGTGAGTTTAGCCATAAATAGTTTTGTACTTTTGTTTTTTCTTACTTTTATCAACTACATTTTATAATAGTTCTTGTTTTCTTTCTGAGTCCGCCAACAACAAAGTGTGGTAGGCGTAGAATATGCTAATATGTAAAGGTGGTTCAAAAAGTTCTAAGTCTCTTAATTTTTATGCATGTGGGGCCCATATTACGGTAAGAAGTATGCCACAAATCTAAAAGTCCAAATTCATTTCCAAAATAAACGTATGCCACTCGAGAAAGTACTTGACGTCATAGTACAGACATCTGCTAAAGACTCCCAATTCTATAAAAACTGTGAAGAAGTAGGTTGCAGAATTTTAACTGTGGAAGAGACAGCTTAGGAGTTCAGCCTCGTCCAAACAACTCAGCCACTGAAGTACAATTGATTTTATCCGCAGTATGCTTTTGGATAACAAAAGTCTTACTGTTCAACCGATAGCTATGTCCATAGGCAGTAGCTCCGATTTAGTCCATGCTGCTTTAACTGAGATCTCGTGTATGAGTAAACTATCTGCAAGATGTGTCCCAAGAATGCTAACAGCAGAGCATTTGCTGAAAAGGGCTGACGTTTCCAGGACACTACTGACCAACTTTCAAGATGACCCTGATAATTTCCACTGCAGATTAGAAACTGAAGATGAAACTTGGATGCACTACTTATATCAAAGATTAAAACTAAACAGTGGAAAAATAACTATGGTTCCCGACAAAGAAACCAAAATCAAGCAAGCAACCTTCTGTTGAAAGAGTCATGGTTTATATTTTGGTTTTTGCTTTTTTCTGAAAGTGTAATTAGGATAGACTACCTGGAAAAGGATAAAAAGAATCATTCATGGAGTGTATTATATATCAGATTTAAGACAAGTGAAGGATGTGCGTTGTGGTACAGTGGATATCGGCTCGGAACGAGAAACCGGGGAGCCGAGTTCGAATTCCAGTTGAATCCATTGTATTCACTTACGCGCAAATACCCTTGGAAAAGGTATTAATCCGTCTCTTCCTTCCAGTTATGGGTTAAATAGCAGGACAGATTGGGTTCTATAGCCTTGGTCGGCAAGCTACTGCGGGATAACCTTCTGCCCAGTCAGTCATGTCTCTTTGGAGACGTGATCGCCCAAGCGTGTATCACGTATGACACTTAACTGTCTGACTGACTGAACGAAGCAATCAAGTCGAAGCGCAAAGGGAAGATAAGTGTAGTTGTATTGTTGCTACAAGATAACGTGCACGGTCACATTGCCCTTAATCAGCAGACGCCGTAAGCGTTATTTTGAAAACAATGATGAGATAACTTGTACTGTGAATGTGTTTTTGGGGGACCAATCTCCACCTTCTTTTGTGATGAGATTGCAATGCTTGAGCATCGTTAAACTAAGTGCATTGTTGTCAAGGATGACTATACTGAGATATAGTCAATATATGTCTTGTTTCTCAAGCACCTGAGAGAGGCATAGGACCAATTAATCGAACCTCGTAATTTTTAAAATCCCATTCACCCCAAGTAAGGAAGAAAAGTCAGAAGAGGTTCCTGAGTGTGAAGGAATTAAAACACAAAGATATCACCAAGAAGCGACCTCAAAACAAGGGTAATCATAGGACATGAAATAGGAATCAACATTGCTTTTATATTTTTGAAGATTAAAGTTGACTGGAAACATAAAGTGATCAGTGAAAGAAAAAGAAATATTTAGCATAAAACTAACAGTTACATCTAGCCAAACTCAACTCTAAAATGACGAGACCTTGGTGTCAGTCTTGTCATAATCATTTATCCATCACACCCAGATGGTGCAAAGGGTAGCAACATTTTGTTGCTCTTTCTGTAACAAACTGTTTTTTATGGGGCAGGGTTGGTGGCCCCAAACCTGGAGGACCGGTGGACCATTCTTGGTCCTTACGTTTACAGCACCTGGTATTCCAAATGGTCACCGATTTAAGTACTGACCATGCTCGATGTTGCTTAACTGGTGTATTCAACACGATATAGCCGTAGACTCGCCAGTCTTGTACTGCGCTTAAATTAATAAAATCTAAGTACTATATGTAACATCACAACCAAAGAATTACCATAAAAATATTTATAATAATGTCACTGACTGGCAAACTTACGGTGGTGGGAAAGTGAACCCGTGACGCCAAATCAGGACTAATAATATTGCTGATTCTTTTTTAATTTAATTTTTAATTATAATAAACGAGCATTATAGCCCAGCGTTGTTCGTTCGCATTCATTTGCATCTGGCTTCTTAGCCAGCGCTATGCAATATATATGTTTAGTTTTTCAGTTATATCGCCATTATAATAGATTTAATTTATTATTTAAGTAATTTTGTCTATGCCGAAATCATCTTGAGCTTTCAGTATCTCTGTTACTATTCCGTCTTGCCCTGCCGCTTTATTTCCTTTCAATCTACTTCAGATATTAATATTCCTAGTCCGTCATTTTTTTGTATAAAATTGTTCTCTTTCGTCGCGAAAGAGGTCACCGATATATTCATTTCATCATTGAAGAATTTTTTGTTCTCTAACGCCAACGTTTTGTCCTTATATTTTATGCATCTCATTGATGGCCATGTTTTTTGTCCTGTAAGTTCTGTTATTTTTTATGCATAGTTGCTTTATCTTTGATACCAATTCTTTCGATTTATGCACAACTAGCAGTATAGCCCGACGTTGCTCGGGTGTAATGAAAGCTTTAAAACTAACCCATGGTTCTGGAGCTCAGACTCAGCATAAATAATATTTGTATGAAGTTTGATGTAAATTGGATAAAAATTGTGAATTTGTATAATGGACATACAGACAGATAAACAGACACACGCACAAACATCTTGTCTTATATATATATATATATATATATATATATATATATTATCGATTTTCAGCACTATTGTAAGAACTGCAAACTTGAAACTTCTGAATATCGTTTCTTATGTGTTTGCTATGAGTGTATCAAATTTGATTAAAATTGGACCACTCCTTCTATAACCCGTTTTTTTCGGTTATCAATTTTAGATATTTATCGGGGGTATCTCGAGACAAAACCTAGCTAAGAACTCTCGCAGACGCTTATAATACAACTGTGTAAATTTTCAAGAAAATCGGTTCAGCCGTTTTGGAGTCTATAGGTTACGGACACAAACACACACAGACACACACACACACACATATATACACACACAGAGACAAAGTTCCATTTATAGATGTAGCGTTAAATTTTACGCGTTAAATTAATCCAAACAGAAATAACATGATAAAATCCAAATAATCTGCAGTGTTATCGGTCCTGGCCTGGCATCTCAGATTCAGTCATTTCCCATCGGTGTAATGTAGTTTCACTGTGCCTTTTTTATAAATACTTCCATGGTGATTGTTCTGATCAACACTCTTTTGTGGTACTTAGATATTATGAATTAGGCCCAGTAGTAAATTGGCGGTGCTATAAATATCGATTTGCATAGGTCGTCTGGTATTATTCCTCTGCTATAAATTTCGTATATTATAGCACTGCTGAAGAAACCTGGTGCAAACAAGTGCAAACTACACAGAACTATCAGCTTGATGAGTCACATTACAAAACTGATTGTCAGAATCCTGATGAATAGAGCGAGAAGCAGAATCAGGCCAGAGATAGGGCAGGAACAGTGCGGGTTCGTCAAAGACACTGGAACAAGGAACGCCATATTCATGATTAGGATGCTCTCTGAAAGGGCATTACAAATGAAGAAAAACGTGTACCTATGCTTCGTCGTCTGCGCGAAAGCATTCGACAAAATACGACACAAAGAATTGATGGAGATGCTAGGCAGCCTCAACATTTTCGGGAAAGACATAAGAATAACCAAGAATCTCTACTGGCAGCAAACGCCTTGCATATGGACAGGTAACGATCTCAGTAGATACACAAAGATAGAAAAAGGCGTAAGACAAGGATGTGTCTTTTCACCGGATTTGTTCAACCTATACAGCGAGAATATTTTGAGGACCCTAGATGACACGCCAGGATTTGTCATTGGAGGCCACAACCTGAACAACATAAGGTATGCGGACGATACAGTGCTGATTGCGGACACGGAAAGGAAACTACAAGACCTCATATAGAAAGTAGCAGTAGAGAGTGACAAGAAGGGACTACAAATAAACTTTAAGAAAACTGAGTGCATGGTCATCAGCAAAAGATACAACCCAAAATGCCAAATACAGGTGGGGGATAACAGAATCAAGCAAGTACAAAAATTTACGTACCTAGGAAGTGTTCTAACAGAGGATGGAAAGTGCGACACGGAGATCCGAAGGCGAATTGGCATGGCAAAGTGAGGCGTTCCAGAAGATGAGCAAAATACTAACACATAGGAAAATCTCAATAGAAGCGAAGAAAAGAGTGGTAGACTGCTACGTGATGTCAGTTCTTCAATACGGCAGTGAATGCTGGACAATATCATCGAAAATGGGTACAGAACTGGAAGCGGCCGAAATGTGGTTTTACAGAAGGATGCTACGATATCGGGGACTGAGCATGCAAGCAACGATGAGGTGTTGGAAAGAATGGCAACGAAAAGGAAATTGATGCTGAGCATCAGAAAGAGACAACTGAAGTTCCTGGGACATGCAATGAGGAAAGAGAGCCTGGAGAACCTAATACTGACTGGTCAGATAGAAGGAAGGAGAGACAGAGGAAGGCAGCGGATAACATATTTGCAGGGTCTGATCACGTGGATGACGGAACGGGGGTTGTCAGGAGCAACAGGAGCAAACATACTAAGAGCCACAAGGGATAGGGAGACGTGGAAAACCATGATCGTCTACATCCTGAAGGGACAGGGCACATAGTAGAAGAAGAAGTAAACTGGCGAAAAGGACTGATCATTTTACATTTGAAATTGCTAGATATAACTGTAAGTTTTATGTTAACAGTTTCTTCTAACGCACTTCTCGCCTTTGGAACTCTTTTTGCTTCCCTGACATGTTTAATCGTCAAATACACAGGGTCCTTGAAAATTAACTCCCAATTTTATGTATCATGGATTTTCCTATTAAAATATGTTTTTCACAAGACGACAAAGCTCAACATAAATTAAGGAAGTTACTTTCACTCACCCTATATATATATATATATATATATATATATATATATATATATATCAGCATACGGATAAATATAGAAGAATCCAAAGGAGTATCCTGTACATACATTGGTAGGATAATTATCTAAAAAAAATCTAAATATATATGTATATAAATACATACAGAGCAAATATAAGAAAAATTAAGACAGACATTAAAGAGATGGAAAATACTGTAAAAAATATTAATTTTTGAACGGTTGACCCGCAATTTATTATTCGGATGAGATCACAAAGAACACTCAGTGAGGCTCGAGGTAATTTCTTATCGTGCTTGCTGATTCTTACACCGGCATTGTGTGAGTCGTAGATTATATTTGGCACCATGAAACAAAAATGGATGACCCAGTTTGGATCAATGACATTACAAGAAAAAACAAAGGCGAGACACGTTATCTACAAAGAGTATGCCTATTTTGACTCAGTTACGCAGGTATCGCGCACCTAGGGATTATTTGAAAATATAGGTCGCTGACATTTTTTACAGTAAGGTTAAGCTTTACAAGACCCGGGAGCCACTCGAGGTAGTGGTTATGTAGGAGTAGCGAAAGGTTGCGGTTAACACTCACCTTGAACAGATTATGATTGTAGCGATCGAGGAAACATCCTTGACGTGAATGTTTGAATTGCCGGGTCAAGGGAATGTAGTCCGACCAAACACTTTCCTTGGAAGTAGCAATAGATTTTTTTACCTGTGGTAGACGGGTTGGAAGGCGGAGAATAAATCATTAAGCACAAGGGCTCAGAGATTCTTATGAATTCTTATGAAGGCAGGACATTGGGATCTGTGCAGCCTTTGCCCGCATATGACTACAATATTTTTACTAAGAGCTAGCAAAGGTAGAGGGTAGCAGACAGTGTCAGGTAATTTATAGAGAGATTATAGAGAGATAAAGAGAGCCAATTATTTTCCTGCAACCTTAGCAATGGATCGTGATACTAGGTGCGATTTTGAGTTCCAGCAGTTATTCAAGAGATGATGTCTCCAAGAGTGGACATCTGTTCATTCCCACTAGTGATAGAGCGAACTATTGCACCACAAAGGAGAGTAATCTAAACTTATTTTATAAATGGAACTTTGTGTGTATGCGTGTGTATGTCCGTTACCTATAGACTTCGAAACGGCTGAAACCGATTTTCTTGAAAATTTACACAGTTGTACTATAAGTATCTGCGAGTGTTCTTAGCTAGGTATTGTGTCGAGGTACCCCCGATAAATATCGAAAATCGATAATCGAAAAATCGGGTTATAGAAGGAATGGTGCAATTTTAATTAAATTTGATACACTCATAGACAAAGACATAAGAGACAATATTCAGAAGTTTCCAGTTTGCAGTTCTTACAATAGTGCAGAAAATCGATAATATGTATATATATATATATATATATATATATAAGGCAAGATGCTTGTGTGTGTGTCTGTTTATCTGTCTGTATGTCCTTTATACAAATCCACAATTTTTATCCGATTATCACCAAACTTCAAAATTGACTTACATCCATTCATTTTTCTTTCAGTCTACGTTTTCGCTTTAACTGGAAACAACTATTGCTTTTTAGTCTTTCGTGCCAACGTCCAAAGAGTCTGGGCTCCAGGACCATGGATTAGATTTAAAGCTTTTATTACACCCGAGCAACGCCGGGCTATACAGCTAGTTTATATACAAAGACGTAGATAAGGTTGGGTTCGAGATCACAAATATATAGTGAGCAGTGAAGAATGAAATCACTACCGGGTTCAGCTGATATTTTATAACTATAACCAGTTTTCTCTCAATATATACGTCAATACTTTGACTGATATTATTCAAATAATTTCTAATTTATAAACTCATTAACATACTGTAAAATTAATAAGAGTATTCTCCTCGTCGGACTCTAACAGTAGCTTTAATATACAATTCTATTTATATAACAATTCTACAAACGTTGAATAAAAATCCATTGCTCACTTCTATCAACCAATCAGCAAATCTATTCTTGATCTTCTTTATTTAAGAATGGCCTCTATACACTTTTTCAAGACATACACTCTTTTTTCGACCACGTTCCAGGTAGTAGAGTGGATCCATTATTGATAGAGGGTAACAAAATCCGAATCTTTTGGGCGTTGATTGTTTAGAAGGATTAAGGATTAAGGCCGACCCTGGGGATAAGGCGTTAGTGATATTAAGAGACGTGACATGTCGTCATCTCCCCTGAAGTACCAGGCGGAGGGTTGCAGCGGGGAACGAAACTGTTTCGTGCACGAGATAAAGAATCAGTGACAGACAGATGTGAAACCAAGATGAACTCATCAATAACACTAGTGAGCGAGGGGAGGAAAAATGTGTGCAATTTAGCGCGTGAAAGGTGGCCCCAAACAGTTTTGCTTCTGATTGGGAGAAAACTAAGAAAGCTTTAATTAATAAAAAGACGCGGTCTCTTTAGTCAGAGTTGGCTTTTGGTTATTTCAGTTTGACATATCAACACTTCTATGGGTTATTTAATGTCGAAATCTAGATATTTGGATGCAATTATTTCTTTAGATTATACTGGTTGTAGTGATACAAGTTTTAATGATTAACACATAGCTGTGGGCGAAAAAGTGGTATTCATATCTTTCCCCAGGGTAATAGTGCGTAATTAAATATAATGAGAACAACTGGAATTCGGTTCTGCGATTAACAATCGCAAAACATTATCAAGTACACTACCCTCACGTCTAAGAACTTTACATCAACAAGCAATCACCTGTACAAATACTAACCAAGCATAACTTTGCTTAACTTCGGTGACTGTATGAGAACTGGTGTTTCGATATGCAGTGTTCATAAATCCCGACATTGGTTTTAACTAACCGGAGAATTCGGGCATATTTTCATAATCTATAGATTTATATTAGCTTAAGTTTTATTTCAGAAAAAAAGAAATCCTAATCTCTGCACAGAAAAATTTCTATTTTCAAAATTTTCAGAACGTAGAAGATTACGGCTCTTCATAAATCTCTATCATTTGTACACATAAAATAATCGGATTTTAATATTTATCCTCTGTTACTGTACTGAAAATAATTTGTACAAGTTTGTTTATTTATAGATTCCCTCAGCAATCTTCTATGTTCAATCTATTCTGTGAATGTTACATTTTCATAGCCTTCTTTTCTCAGTACGCGTCCTAGAAATTTCAAGAAGTGTATATCGCAAATATTCTAGCTGATTTTTCTATTTTCAAATAATTAAAACTTCCTCGTTAATCTCATGGTCCGGCCATAGTATTGTAAAAATCCTTTTTTAAGGAATACCATGGAGAATATTTAGTATTAAAATGATTTTCGAACTCAAATACAACGAAAATTGCTTGAAGATATTTACTGACGTTCATTCACATTAATTAAACACATAATCAGTACATTCTATCTTGATGGGAATTTTTAGAAATAATGTTGACTGAAATTTAGCGCATAATGAAAAGTCAATTCCCATTTTTTATCCACTAAATTCAGCCCTTCCCACACCACCCCGTGTATCTTGTTCTTTAACTTTTTTCTCTTCGTAACTGTCTTCACTCCTGAGTTCATATCCTTCTCTTGTTCTTTTCTCTTTCACCCCATCTAGCTAGTTCTTCATTCTCTTCACTCTCCTCCTGTCTAAAAATTTAACTCTATTATGTAGCCCCCTGTACACCAGTGCGGTACCGCCTTGATTAGGGTGAAATGATTTCAAAAAAAGGCGAAAAGCCTCAGCGCATTTCATCTTCGTTTCTGAGATGCAATATAGGTATCAATTAGTTCGGCCGGGTCACCAATGTCGTAGATGTCACCCGTATATAGTCAACGGCCCCGCTGGTTTGGACATATACACCGTATACCGAATGTGATAATACCTAAGGTGCTTCAGTGTTGGGAACTGGCCACTGCACGATATATTATATATTTAAAACAATACATACCAGACTATTTCCTCTCACCCGTTCGCTAAATCATTTGTGTTCGGTAAGTTCAATGTCTACAAGGCCAGTTGGCTAGAAAACTTTGTCACTGATCTTGCTGGAGCCCATACACCGAACATTTCAGTCACTCACGCAAATGGTGAACTTCCCCACGCGTTTCCACAGTAATCCTAAAATACACACTTCGCTTTGAGATCTCTGCTTTATTTATACCCTTTACGCTTGCTAAGTCATAGAGAATTGCCCTCTTAGCAAGTCTGATCATGTTTGGTTTCCAGTAATATCTATTTCCTCTCCCTCTCTTTACAGGAACCTCTTATCAGCAGAATATTTTGCTGCTACACTTCATTAATCACCCTGAAGAGACTTATCTGCCTTCGCTCAGTCTGGATGAATCCAGTCTCCTGGAAGTCAACACACTGTGCCTCCTTGGCCTTACTCTCTCAACCAACCCAAAGTGGAACGACTACATCGCTAAGAAAGTCGGGTCACAGTCTCGGGCTAGAAAGTTTTTATCGTCAGAATCTATTTTGTACTTTATAAATCTGCCATTTGTCCGCGCATTGAATACTCTTGGCATATCTGGTCGGGTGCTTCCGCTATTCATCTCTATGTTCTCGACAAAATCTGAAAGAGGATCTGCAACATAATCGATCTAGATTTAGCAGCTCGACTTCAGTCACTTTCTCACCATCTGATAAGCTTCTTTCCCTTGTACACCGACCACATGAATTCACTCTTGCTACTAGATTGGTTCTAGATCCTACACTTTTACTGTCAAAACAATAAACTGTGAAGCTTCTATAGGAGTTTCTTTTCTCAAACATCATACCCATGGAACTCTCTTCTGTATATTTGCTTCCCTTAAAGTTACAATCACCAAAGGTTTAACATCTACGTCAATTGCCATCTCTTATCTTTTTGATTCACATCTTTCTCTCTTCCTTTCTTCGATATCCCATGTATCTTGTTTTCTTTTCTTTTTCTTTTTTGTCTTTTTTTGTTTCTTTTCACTCACTGTAATTCCCTGTGCACCAGTGGTGGTCACGCGTTGCTTGGGTTGAAACGAATATAAAAAATAATAATAATAATAATAATAATAATATATATATATATATATATATATATATATAGAGAGAGAGAGAGAGAGAGAGAGAGAAAGAGAGAGAGGAAAGATATATAGAAAGAGAGAGATAGAACGAGAGAGAAAGATAAGAGAGAGAATCTTAGAAAAACGCATAGGTTACGTGGGCTTGAAATAAATTTTAGCCTTTTTAAAAATTCATCACCTGTTTCACCTCCACCACTGCAGTTTCGGGTTGTTTTTTTTTCCAGTTTTTAATTCATTTTACTTTTAATTATTTTTTTATTAATTTGTCTAATCAATCTAAATTGGTTTAAAATATTTCCAGAACATCTGCGTAATAGTGTGAGTAGATATCATTACGCTGGGAAAAGAAGCGTGCCTCGACCTAGGAACGTGATGGACAACGTATATTTCGGGCCCACTTTCGGAACGGATCGCCGTTTTTCTGATGTCAGTACGTGTTTCTAAAAGCAAAATGAGAACAAAAGTACACCCGCATAGAAAACTAAGGCCAGCCTCGCACGTACACTCACTCTCTCACACACAGAAAGCAATAAAACAAAAAGTCAGACACACTTGATCCTACACACATTTATTTTAGAAGAAACAATGTTTTGCTGATGAATGTGCCTGGTAAACAAATTAAAATATTCTTTCTTTTCTATTATTAAAAACATGTTTTCCTCTTCATTAGACATATATCTGTAATTTATATTATAATTTTAATCTGAATTAACAATTTTTTGAATCAATGATCTACACGCACAGCTGAAGAATATTTGCTAACGATATTCAAATTTTCCTCAACCCACTTTCGCTTGACTACAATTTATTGAATATAGTAATGCCTATTAAATTGATAAATAAAAAATTGATTTATGGATTTGTTTCATAGGCTCATCAACAATTTCCAGGTTATTTAAAGGCAGGAAATAATTATAGATTGCAATATTTATTTTAAGATATAAATAGTTTAGCGGTACAAGTTTTAATAATTAGCCCTTAGCTTGGAGGAAAGAAGATGAGAACTTTTAAATTTCCTACGGGTATTTGTGCGGAAGTAAATATAAAAATACCAACGGAAATTGTAACTCAGTTATCTAATTAACAATTCCGAGCCAATTATGCATTAAATAACCCAGACATCTAAGCTTACGGAACCTGATATTCCCATGTAGTCACACATTCAGGTCTTGACCAAGCAACCGGTTTTTCAACGTCATTTGTCTGTAAGTCATGAATATATATATATATATATATATATATATATATATATATATATATATATATTCATGACTTACAGACAAATGAAATTATCAGATGAAATAAATTGTAAACATTGTGTCTGCTTACTTTTTTTAAAAAAATCCGTTAATGCTAACGGATAATCTTTCGCGATTTCAATTGCAGTATGTCAGAAATGAGCTCTAACGTTGTCGCTTGGGAGAATGTATCTGCGACACAAAACAAATATATGTTACATTTACAACAACTACATTAACGAGTCATCTTACATTACACTTGTCTGTCCATTTGTCCATGTCTAGACATCTACAACAGCATTCCTGTCTACATTCACAATTTTTAAAAAATTAATCGATGACACATTTATCCTACACCAAGAAAATAACAAAAGCAAACTACACATTCTCGAGGCAATATTCATTAAAATACTTAAGCAATCAATTAATAAGATCAGCTATAAATACTGTAGTAATGTCCTAAAATGTTTGTAAAAAGAACATTTTTTCATGCATGACCATAACATTACAACATATATAAAAAAAATTATTTTGGATCATTTTCACGTTCTAATGAACGCTAAGCAATTTGTCAACCATTATATTTGAAACAGAAACAAATTTATAGTAATTTCTGCAATAAAGATTTGCGGGGTTTTTTTTTGTTACCGTAACTCACACTACTGAAGATGATCTCGGAACGAGATTGAAAGTGCTTGGGCACATTGAAAAATGAATGATAATAACATCTGTCAACGTTCCAGTTCATTTCTGACATATTTCAATTATAGTACGCGAAAGATTATCCGTGAGCATGAACGGATTTTATTAAAAATAAGCAGACACAATGTTTGCAATTTGTTTATAATGACATGTCTAAAAGAAAATTTGCTGTCTAAACACACACACACACACACACACACACACACACACACATATATATATATATATATATATATATATATATATATATATGTGCTCTTAATAAACGTTAATTTCCAAGAATTTACTTCTTTTCAATATTTATTTTATCGATGCGTATATAAAAATGCTCAAATTCAACAGCAGTCATTTTGAAAACCTCTCTTTGCATTTAAGTGTTCATTTACAAAATAATTCTATATAAATAAATGTCTGATCTGTTAGAAAATTGCTGTAGCGTTCTTCCCACATACAAAGCTAACTCGTTATTTTTTTATATCCTTGTGCAAATTAAGTGAAACAAAACGAATAATGTGTTCCTGGAATTTTTCACATTTTTCCTGATAATGCAGACCGTGCAATCCTTTACATTTTGGACTGGTGTATCCAGTTTGTCTCTTTGCCTTGATGAGACGATTGACAGTGGAAAGGCTGATAACAACTATATCCGCGATCTCCCTGTAAATATCGCTAGTGTGTTCGGGAAGCATTATAATTTTCCTACGTTTCCTTTGAGTAACGTCCACGGAAGACAATTGTCGTCGGGAAACTAATTGACAGACTAGACGATTGTGTCTGAACGTCATAAAATTCTGATGCAACCAGTTATGACGAAATACTTTCGAAACTAAACAAACTTTATCATTGTTGTAGAGTCGCTGATACTCCTGCAGCAATGTCAGTTATGGAATGGTCAATGGCCTGAAATAGTCTGTCTTGTCTGTTATTGTAACTTTTGTTCAGTTCTGTGTATATCCGTTTAGCACGGGATACTGTGTTGAATAATACTGCAGCACACTCTCTGAGTACCGTATCTACCTCGGCTATACAACAATCATACACCACGAAAATAGATTCATATTACTGTCCACCACTGCAAATACCCGGTGGCTCTTAGGTTGTGAGAAGCATAGCACCACCTCTTAATTTCTGTTGTTCTCACCTCCACGCTAACCCGAAGTGCTAGCACCTGTTAGGGTCCCAGCTATGGGCAAATAGTTAACCCCCAGACTGGGGTCAAAACATTATGAAAGTATAAAAATATACTATATAGAAATATATGCATAAAAGTAGACTTTTATAGAAAAATATATATTTTTGAAGGAAAAATATTACTAACAATACGTTTTTGAAGAAAAAATTACCATAACACATTTTTGAAAGAAAAAAATTATTTTCAGCTAAACATTTTTGAATGCAAAGTTAGAAGTCATTTTCAATTTAAGTTTAAAGAATAAAAACAAAACATTTTCATTAAAATCTGACTAAATCAAACTTTCTTCTATAACTGAACATTAAAAATACCTTAAAACTTCACCCTTTTGGCAGTAAATAACCCAGAGATTGGTATGATGTTAAACAAAACTCAAACTTGTTAAACTTGTTTTTTTGTTTGTTTGTTGTTCTAAAAAAGTTTATGCTCCGGAGAAAAAATCATCCAGAGTGGAACTTCCTTTTTACAATTGGTATAAATGTGTGTGATTCGATAACATTGAGGAAACATGTTGAATCGTAACTTTAACGTTCTGAAATAGTGAAACTAAATAATATCATCGTTTTGGTAATTTGTTAAAACACTTCACGTTTAAACTTTGTTTTTATTTAAAATAATCTACATATATTTAGCAGTTTTAGTATGTTCCGGTTGGGAATATATACTTCTTAATATGACCATGATTAATTTTTGCATTATGTACTGTAGAACCTTAGGGATGTGCATTGTGGCCCAGTGGATATCGGCTCGGAACAAGAAATCGGGGAGCCGAGTTCGAATTCCAGTTGAATTCATTGCATTCACTTACGCGCAAATACCCTTGGGAAAGGTATTAATCCGGCTCTTCCTTCCAGTTATGGGTTAAATAACAGGACAGATTGGGTTCTATAGCTCTACCGCAGAAAGCAATGGCAACCTACTGCGAGATAATCTTCTGCCTAGTCAGTCATGTCTCTTTCGAGATATGATCGCCCAATCGTGTTTCAGGTATGGCACTTAACTGACTGACTTTAGGACTAATGTCCTCGTTCTTATTCTTATTACACCGTTTCAGTTATTCTGTACACCCCCACCCCAGCCTTTTACATGTGTTTGGATAATTTTCATTGAAACTTCAATTTGAACACATTTATTTAATATTCAAGAGTAGAAATCTTTTATTCTTTTGTCCCAATCAATAGATATGTAATCTTACTCTTTTTAGATGCCACCAAATTCAAAAACAGCGTTTTGTTCCACTACCCTATTAGTGTAGGGGGCTGTCTAGGGATATATCTTCTTGTTTTTATTTTACTTTTTTTTTTTTTTGTTTTTTTTTTTGTAATTGTGAGTTATTAATCCCTGCTTTTCATTTAGTTTCATGACAATCACCTTGTGGATAAAGGCGTTGATTCGTAAAATCGCTGACAAAGAAATTGTGAGTTGAATCCCTGGACCAAGTGAGATAAATATTGACATTGAAATATACACAAGCAATAAATAAACAGTACTAAAAGAGAACAAAATGATATAACTTTAGGGATTGACAACAAGACGAGAAAAAGCTGTTCCCGTAGATGAAGTAAAGTGTTCAGTTCAAAATTCCCTGAATGTTATTCAGATCAATAAAAAGTATTCCAGAAGGTGTAACAGCGAAAACGAATGAGAAAGATGAGAGCATTAGTCCAAATATGCGCACTAGAGATAATGATAAATCCTCTTTCATAAAAGTCAAACAAATATACGAAATATTGTCAATGCAACTATGAGTTGTGGTGCAGTGGATATCGGCTTGGAACAAGAAGTCGGTGAGCCAAGTTCGAATTCCAGTTGAATGCATTGTATTCAGTTATACTTAAGTACTGCTGGGAAAGGTATTAATTCACAGCTTCTAGCTATGTGTTAAGTAGCAAAAGAAATTGTATTTATTGCCTTGGTTGGCAACAGGTGTACCACAGAATATAATGGCAACACACTGCGGGGAAATCTTCTGATTAGTCAGTCATGTGTCTGTCTATACATGATCGCCCAACCGTGTATAACATATGATACTTAACTAACTGAATTTATAACTAAAAAAAGTAATATCCTGGTTGTGACTAGATCAATTACTGTAGCTTTTGTTTCGATATCGTGAACGTTTTGTAGCATTAAGTAAAACACGCGTTTTTTCTGATTCTCCGACTAGTCTACGAAATACATATTTATCTATAAGAAGCTCCTTGTTTGGACGGATGAGCATATACGTCCTATTTGAAAATTGAAATAGGAGTTGTTATACAGAAGATCTGGTTTCAACTTAACGTCTTAACAGAAAAAGCACTTATTTTTATTCCAATGCCAAATTCAAATACTGCAACACTGCACAGACATTATTTGTAATATCCAGAACATGCATACTTCTGAATAGTGTCATGAATAAAAAGAAAATTCTAATGGATCTAACTCTCTCCTTCTTCTATGTGCCCTGCCCTTTCACAACGTAGGCGATCGTGGCTTTCCACGTCTCCCTATCCCTGGTGGCTTTAAGCCCGATTTCTCCTGTTACACTACGCAACCCTCGTTCCGTCATCCACCTGACCAGGTTCTTCAAATATATTATCTGCTGCTTTCTCCTGTTTCTTTTCACTTATATCTGGCCTGTTAGTTTCAGGTTCTCCAAGCCCTCTTTTCTCAGTGTATGTCCCAGGAACTTCAGCTATTTTTTCCTGGTGCTCAATATTAATTTTCTTTTCATTTCCATCATTTCCAAAACCTCATCATTGCTCACATGCTCGATCCATGATATTCGCAGCATCCTTCTGTAGAACCACATTTCAGTTGCTTCAAGTTTTTCCTTCATCTTCGATGATATTGTCCAACATACACTGCCATATTGAAGAACCGACATCACATATCAATCCAGTACTCTCTTCTTTGTTTCTAGCGAAATTGTTTTGTTTCTTAATACTTTAATCAACTTCTAGAGTGCTTCATTCGCCATGCCAATTCGCCTTCATATCTCTGTGTCGCAATTTCCGTCTTCTGTTATAACACTTCTCAGGTATTTAAATTTTTGTACCTGCTTGATTTTAGTGTCCTTGACCTGTATTTGGCATGTTGTGCTGCCTTTTTTTACTGATGACCATGCATTCGGTTTTCTTGCAGTTTATTTGTAGTCCCTTTTCGTCACTCTCTTCAGGTACCTTCTGTATGAGGTCTTGTAGTTTCCTTTCTGTGTCTGCTATCAGTACTGTATCATCTGCGTACCTCAGGTTGTTTAAATTGTGGCCTCCGATGACAAATCCAGGCATAACTTCTAGGGTCCTCAAAATATTCTCGCTGAACAAGTTGAACAGATCCGGTGAAAAGACACATCCTTGACTTACGCCTCTTTCTATCATTGTATATCTGCTGGATTATTACCTCTTCGTATGCAATTGGTTTGCTTCCAGTAAAGATTCTTGATTACTCTTAAGTCTTTCCCAAATATGTCAAGGCTGCCGAGCATCTCCATCAATTCTGTGGCGTATTTTGTCAATAAAGCACAGGTATAAGTCCCTCTTCAATTGTATTGGCCTTTCAGAGAGCATCCTAATCATAAATATGGCGTTCCTTGTTCCAGTTTAATTAACGAAACATCATTGTTCTTGCCCTATCTCTGGCCTGATTCTGCTTCTCACTCTATTCATCAGGATTCGGATGATCAGTTTTGTTATATGGCTCATTAACCCTTAACCCTTTCGCACTCATCAGAGTAACCCTTCGTATGCAATCGGTTTGCTGCCATCGATGACTCTTGGCATAGATGACCCATTGCCATCGACATCCCCTGGCCATCGACGACCCCTTTCTATCGAAAACCCCATTGCTATCGATGACCCAATGCCAACGACAAGAGAGTTCTCGATGTTTCTGTAAGTTTTTCTTTTTGTTTTTCAATTACAAGTTTCATGGCTTTATCATTGAACTAGCTGTATAGCCGGGCATTGCCCTGGAGCTCAAACTCTTAGGACGTTGGCACGCAAGATGAAAAAGCAATAGTTGTTTCCAGTGAAAGCGAAACCGTAGACTGAAAGAAAAGTGAATGGATGTAAGTCAAATATTGATTTCCTGGTATCGATATCGAATAAGTTTTTTTCGTCATAAACTAAATTTTGAAAGCTAAATAAGTCATCGGAGTAAATGCTCTCATGGCTGAGACTAAGAACTACAATTATATCTACTTAGAGTCAAACCCGAAGTAAAAACTAAAATAAAAGGGCTGAAAAAATGCAAATATACAGGCAGATAAACAGACACACACACAAACATCTTGCCTTATATATATATATATATATATTATCGATTTTCTGCACTATTGTAAGAACTGAAACCTTGAAACTTCTGAATATCGTTTCTTATGTCTTTCTCTATGAGTGTATCAAATTTGATTAAAATCGGACCACTCTTTATATTACCTGATTTTTTCGATTATCGGTTTTCGATATTTATCGGAGGTACCGCGACATAAAACCTAGCTAAGAACACTCGCAGACGCTTATAGTACAACTGTGTAAAGTTTCAAGAAAATCGGTTCAGCCGTTTTGGAGTCTATAGATAACGGACACACACACCCACAGACAAAGTTCTATTTATAAATAAGTTTAGATTAGATTAATTAAGTCAGGGCACTTTGTGGAGGATGTTCTACTAATTAATGTGAAAAACAAGGTTTCAACAGTATTATGTTTACCTGCATAGACCTGGAAGCGAAAGCAGGTGCAAATTTGTGATAGTTTATTTTCAGGAAAGTATGTAACAAATGTGGTTGCTTAGTGCAAAGAAAGTCGTTGAAAGTACCCATAACTTTGTGTAAACAATGTACATAGATTTAGAATCATTTCATACCAAGCATGAAGGTAATGCCACTCAGATGCAAGGCTTTACTCGGAATGAAAGAGAATGAACACACATCAGGCAAAAGAAGCTGAAAATCAATCCCAAACAAGAAACAATGGATAAACTCTCTTCCTCTTTAAAGAATGAAAAAAGAGTGTGAACGGTGCGATATGCGAACAAATATACTCCTATTCTTCATCGAAGAGTAGTGTAATGTTTAAATGACAAAGTTTAGGAATCTAATATTTGTTTATATTCCTTTATTATTGATTTGTTTAATTTTATTTATATAATTGTAACAGTGTTAGAATATCTATTGTATAGTTTTTTGTATACAGTTAGTTATTTAATTACCATACGTGATAGTCGCTTGGGTGATCATGTCTCTATTGAAACATGACCAACTAGGCAAAAAGCTTCTTCAGTACTTTCTGCGGTAGAGTGGTTGCCAATCAAAGTTATAGAAACCAGTCTACACCGCTATTCTACCCATAGCTGGCAGGAGAAGAAAATGATTCATATTTTTTCGAAAGATATTTGCGCGTAAAGGAAAGCAACTACTTCAACTAGCATTCCAACTCGGCTCTCCGCTAACATTTAAAATTCGATTTTTTTTTTCCATTCGTCATAAATGTTTGTACAACATTAACCCCCGACCTTTTTTAATATGTCTCCCATTTTATTGGTGCTTGGATTTCGGTAATCAGTTTATACATTTTATTTCCGTTGCCTGAATACACAAGCAATAAATAGCTGAAGAAAATTTAAAATAACATCTAAGTCCTTCTGACATTTATGGAATGAATAACAGAATTATTGCAAGATAGAATAGATAAATCTTGTACATTGTTTACAAACATTGAAATAAGCAAAAGAAGAGACCGTTTACATACTTAGTAAGTTAATCTATTTCATTAGCTCAATATATACATTTATTGAGTACGGAGTGAAAATAGATCCATATATCTGTCTAAGTATCTAGAACCTAAATCTTCAATACGTGCGCCACCTTGTGCGTTAAACTTAGCAAACATGTCAAACTTTGTAAGTAGTTTGAACACCAAACAAAAGGTGGAACAACAATCAACGACTTTACTGACAAAAGCATTTCTATATTAAAGACGGAATCTTGTCTCGCTTAAA
The DNA here is from genome assembly GCA_037127315.1 of Ascarosepion bandense. Classification (NCBI taxonomy): domain Eukaryota; kingdom Metazoa; phylum Mollusca; class Cephalopoda; order Sepiida; family Sepiidae; genus Ascarosepion; species Ascarosepion bandense. The sequence continues at coordinate 8,623,247 of JBBBDQ010000872.1, forward strand.
GATGAGATATAAAACCATAATGAACGTCGCCTTTCCGAAACCACAGGCCGAAACACTTTGAAGTTCGAACGACTCGAAGACCATTCATTATCGTGGCTATTAAGACCGAAAGCGAGATTAAAAGAACTGCTAAATTGAACATTGCATGGTGAATGGGTCTTCTTTCCTAAAACCTGCGACAATAAATCGTTTATATTGGGCCCTAGCGAACTTTCTTAACCAAGGCAATGCTCTTAAAGGCGGTCTACTTGGGCTGGATGCTGTAGGGATCTATTCGATTTTGGCATTTCCTGTCTGGATGCGCTTTAACATAGGTTCCAAATTTCGGCGTCAGTGTTGGACAGCTGGGTTCAGGTAAATTAATCACCTTCCACCGTTTCAGTTTCTGATTGAAAATTGATGGCTAAAGTAAAATTCACTGGAGCATGACTTATTAAAAACCTTTGACACATACACGACTGCACACAATTATAGATTAATCTTCCTTACAGTCGATATCGATTGTATAACTATTTTATTATGCGCTGAAATAATCTGACATCATTTTGTTTGGAATGAACAACGACTTTTCTTTGTCCTCTCTACATGTACACATTGGTAAATTACAGTACGCAAATAAATATGCACGTGGCACTATGCGATCTTGTCACTCACCCACATGTATATTTACGTCTAGACCTAGTGAGAGGAATGTGTCTATTTATGGATAATCAGTCATTAAAACGTGACAATTTCAGACTTGAGTTGTTCCAAAATTGAGAGTTTTGAATGAGGACGGAGCAATTTTAATTTATTTCGTTAAAAGACCTACTACACTGGATGTAAATTAAAACAATGATCTTATTTGAAAAGCAAGCAAAATGGACGTACTGACTATAATATGTATGATTCATCTCAAATTATTATAATTATAATAATTATTATTATTGTTATTATATATATATATATATATATATATATATATATATATATATATAATTTGCGATGAATCATACATATTATCGTCAGTAAGACCATTTTACAGTGACATTATTGTTTGCTTTTCAAATGAGATAATTGTTACCCCAGTAATGCTATTTAACGTGTGATTGCTAGAATAATCTTTTTATTCTTACGAAGCCCCCTGCGCATCAGTGGCGTTACCGTCTTGCTCGGGGTGACATGATTAAAAAAAATAATCAAACGTTTTGAAGAACCAGCAGTCTGTGGACGCAGTCGCCGTCCAATTTATTTAAAATTATCTTGGCTTGGTAGAAAATGTCAGTTGATAACTGACAAATTTTCGGCGTGTGTTTCGTCGTGTTACTTTTCAGTTAAGTTGCGTAGAGCGTTTCAGACTCGAACTGTGTTTCCATATTTTAATAAAGACAGGTTTTCCTATTTTTGTAAAAATTCTGTTGTTTACAAGTTGAAATGTCGATGCGATGCCGCATACATAAGACATACCAATCTGGGGTTGGAATCACGCGTAGCGCAGCACATCCCCACAATGTACGTTTGTGTAGTCCTAGACGGTCTTTCAAAACCACTCAGGGGGTTCATGATTCGGCGATTGGACAACACTTACTTGATAATCAAGACTGTGCCTCCAGGTATGAGGACACATTTTTCTGTCCTGCACAGCGCCCGCTCGGCCCAACATTTACGTGTTTTGGAGGCTGTATACCCGAAATCCTCCAGCCTAGTCTGTGCAAACAGAAAGAGCACTAAATTCGCTCCTTACGAATGTTGGAAGGATTGTGAGTTTTCTTTTTCCATTTTATTGTTCTTGTGGAACTTTTTGTTTACACCTCTCCCTTACATTTTAATTATTTTTGATTAAAGTTATATTTCTAAACGCGTTCCAACTTCCCATCTATAAGTAATTTCCATGCCCTGCCTATCATTAACAATACCGCCAACGAGCACCTTGATAATATTTTGGCTGAAAGTATCCTAAGATCTTACATTATGACGTCAACTTCATTTAAGTCTATATATATATATATATATATATATATTATCAGTTATATATATATAATGGACTATCCAGTCGATTTCAACGTATGAGTATCTAACACAGATTCCCACACAAAGAATTGTTTAAAGTGATGAAGGTGAAGGCTTGTGTAGCACCATCCACACTTTTTGGAACTGCTGATAACAAATAATTGGTGCAGAAGTCTGCCACAGATCGCATGAACAACCGAACCAGATATTTAACCCATAACTGGAGGAAAGGGACGGATTAATACCTTTCCCAAGGGTACCTGTGCGTAAGTGAATGCAAAGTGTTCGACAGGAATTGGATTTCCCCATCCGAGTCGACATCCACTGCACCACAACTCACATCCGTCAAATAACGCTTACAGCACGTGGTATTCCCAAGCGGCCATTAATATAAGTACTGACCAGGCTCAACGTTGCTTCTTCCGTGATCGAGCGAAAACCGGTGTATCCAACGTGTTATGACCGTCGGTTTATATATATATATATATATATTGTCATCCGCAGACAGATCTGTTTCGCTGTATCACAGCTCATCAGTACGGTTAGACTCCGATTGCTACACAACCCAGGCTCGAAACCAGACCGATTTGGCGTCAGTCAGCGATTCTACCCCTGGGCCGTTCGGTGGAATATATATATATATATATATATATATATATATATATATATATAAAGGAAACTGCTAGTTAGTTTTATTTGCGCTGTCAGAGAGTATTCGAAGAGCACATAACTACAGCCGCACAAAAGTGTTCCAATGAACATGGTGAGATGTAAAAGAAATTATAAATTACACAAACAACGAAAATAGCTCTGACATTTTGACAGATGTATTTAACAAAATTACACAATATATCTTGAGATACTAAAGATAATACAGATTCAATAAAATTTAAATATTTTCTCTTTCTCTCTTTCTCTATCTATCTTTCACATTCTCTCTTTATCACTCTCTCTCTCTCTCTCTCTCTTTCTCAACTGCACCCCACACATAATAATTAAGGGATTTGCAGTCGGTTGGTCATATGTTGATGTGGTCAAAGAAATTGTCTTACCCCCATGATTGTTTTCTCCTTCTTGTGTGGCATGGTGCAGTACCGGTTGCAAGACATAGTTTCTTCTAGCAGCCTAACTCTGGACCAGGGCAGCACTACCTCCTCAACACAATTGATATAGGCCACCGTGATGATCTGAGGGCCTATGCAAAGATGAATAGTGACATAAAGTCGCCGTCAGTAGCGATTATTCAAACATTATCATAATAATTATCAGACATATTTAACGCTTTCTGAATCTTCTACACTTTCCTTAGATTGACACCCAAACGCAGAAAAGTTCACATTGGTGTTTCATGCTGTACAAGCAATACAACATGTCATTTCTAAATTTCTGGTTGAGGAAAATGCGTCATGGTGATTTTTTTCTCACAGACGGGGCCCAACTGACCGTACTATTCTGTGCAGTTGCCAAAATAAAAAAAAATCTCGCAGAGGTAAATGCGTCATGGTGCTTATACATTTTTTGTTCCTCAGAGACGATGTCAAACTGACTCTACTATACTGTGTAGTCAGAAAAAAAAAAAAAACACATAATAAAATAAATATAAAGCAGCGACAATTTATTCATCGCACATTTTAACCTATAATAATATTTCAAAAATACACTTCTCAAATTATTAAAATCATTGAAATCGACTCGTTTTGAAAGAAAAAACAGTGCTGGTTACGAAGTGAATAATATTCGCAGATGCATCGAGGGAAAAAATCCTTATTTTAGGCTAATGAAAAATATAACGAACGGAATAAATTCGTTCAGTTTTCCTTTTATTTGTGTTATTTAAATAAAGATTTTTCAATAGGTATTTTTTTAAATGATTAAAAACATTAAAAATAAACGCGAAGAAACTCATTCTATATACATTATAACCAAAGGGAAATAACCTTCAACATTTTTTGTACCACTAAAAATTTAGAAAATTCCATATTATGACTAATAAGAATAGCCCACAAGGAGTGAATGTGCGTGTGCGGGCGTGATGTCTGTGTAAGAGAAAGAAAGAGGGAGGACCGAGTGAGAAGTGCCAGATGGACAGGAATGGGGGCAGAGCGAGATAAATCGACTAAGCTAGATTGACCTGTTTACAATATTAAGCACGTGAAGATTGCGTTATGCACGAAACTTCGAGTTGTGCTTCTGATGAGAGATAATATGTATTTTTATTAATATTTCACTAGTAAATCTTGTGGTAAGAGAAACAACTTCATCTATTCAGCCTCCAAGTTCTTCCAGAGTCTTGGTTTGGAATGGTAGATTTGTGTCTTTAACCAACATCAAAGAAAAAGTCACAGGGTGTTAAGTCATGACAGTAGGTTGGGCGCTCATACTGAAAATAGGGAATTACTTCTTAATAACCCTATATATATATATATATATATATATATATTATTATTATTATTATTATTATTATTATTATCATTATTATATTAACAGATGATTTACAAAGACCTTTAAGGAAAGTTCTGGTAAAATATCCAAGAAACTTTATGAATCATAATATCAAAAGCATCTTTCTATCTATCAAACAATTCTCTCCTACCAACAACTTTATATTATTTAATAGTGAAGATGTAGTACTGAAAGATACTAATAAACATGTTCTCGCAATTTCCAGTTGCACGGGCACGTGTGCGCTCGGAATGAATAGTTTTCTTTCAAAAACTTAAAATATAAATTACTACGTTCAAATCAAAACATGAAGATAAAACATCGTAGAAATAACACCCTTGAAAATGGCCAGAGAAGTGGCTGAAAGCGCTGGTGTGATAATTATGGAAAGTTTTTTTATTATTTCTCATCTCCAACAAAACCACAAAAATGTTAGGAAGCTAAAAATACGAAATAAAAATTAGTGAAATCTTCCTTGTCGGCCGTATTCAAGGAGAGATGCTTGAAAAAACTTGCTGTCCAAATATATTGATATGTCCTAGAAAGGGATATATGTCTCTCGAGGTAGTTAAGCGCTCTAGGCAAAAAGGACAATCTATTCCGTAGACGTAATGGACGGTACTCGTCGTATGCAGTATCCTGAGACCTAAGCGTAGTCAATAGACGTAGACCAATAGTCGTAGAATTCTAGACGTAGATATCTAGACGAAAACCTGTAGACCGCTAGTCGTATAGATATCCAGTCGTATAGACGTATGGACGTAGATTTCTCTGCGTCCCCACATTCGTTTATATTTATGACTGACACCAGCCAATCACATTACTGTAAGGGGGAAGCAAATTGTATGCATATTCTTTACATATTCATTATATCACACACCCTAACACACACACATATATATTCATTACATATTCATTTCATCATATATATATATATATATATATATATATATATATATATATATATATATATATATATATATTATGTTTATTATTATTATTTCTATTATGATCCCTCTTCATTTTAAGAAAAGATTCATTCCTTCACAAATTTTATGCCAGATGGAGGAAATGTTGTAAAAGAGTCTGACGATATGAGCTAGTTAAGCTCATTGAAATGAACTATAGTTTAAAACTAATATGACGTGTTGAGTTTTCCTTTATAAACTTCATATCGCTCTGGTTAACACACATCGACCTCTCTATATGGATTTACCTATTAATAATTTATATTAAGGAAATCTTGTTGGATTATCCTCACCGTTTTACGGACTGAGGACTATACATATATATATATATATATATATATATATGCTGGAAGACGACATACTGCTTCACGTTTGAACTCAGTTTTAATGGCCTGAAAATTGTGTTCAACAAGAAAATCGACTGTCTCCACAGTGTCTTGTCCCCACTGTCGACTTTCATATTTGCAGAATCTCAATGCCTGATATTAAGCAGTTTTATCCATACATATAACATAAACTTATCTACTTATTCACACACACACACACACACACACACACACACACATATATATATATACATATATATATATATATATATATATATATATATATATATACATATATATATATATATTTGTAAAAGATTTATAGACACTGAATATTGGTAGGTTGACACGTAATATCGACTTTGATGAGACTATTTCCTAAATACTTCTATAACAGAAGTGGCATCTTCCTTTTCAAACCAGAATAAAGGTGTCTTTTTGTCTTTCCTGATAAAATTACTGCAGACCCTGAGACTAGCACTCCTTAAATCCAATCCTATCGAGACGACACGATATAACAAAGAAAAAAAAAGAAAGAATGATCAACAGAAGCGAAGAAAAAAAATGGCGAAAACCTAGCAAAGTCTGTAAGCTTGATGCCGGGTATGACATTCAATTATTATGCAATGAAAAAGGTCAAAAATTCATTTTCTTCTTTCACGAGATGTCGCCAGGTCAAGTCTCGACTAATGTGAACCAAGCCGCTATACTTCGTTCTCTTTGTTTTCTCTTCTTATTTTTTTATTATTATTATAAAATTTCTTTTTTTTTTCAGTTATTTTTACGTGTTTTCCTTGCAATATACACATATTGAAGTAATATTTTTATTCTTTCTTTCGATTTCTTCTTTATCGTTTCTTCGCACTTTCTATTTTATTTTCCTTTCTAGGTTTCAGCTGCATCACATATTTTTCAATCCGTAAATACTCAATCTATGCACGCCTTCTTCTTTCTGCGTTGTTTTTCTTTCAGTTTCATTCGTTAAACTTTATTTTTAGCTCATGGCAACCTTTCCATTTCTTCTTCTTCTTCTTCTTCTTCTTCTTCTTTTTCTTCTTCTACGACTACTACTACGACTTTTATTACTACTGTTGCTAATGCTATTTCTTCTCTCTATCGATACTTGATTATTTATTCTGGGTTGGTTTTTTTTTTTAGTTTTGTTCGTTCCATTATATTTTTTACTTAATTGCAATTTCACTTTGTCTTTCTAGCCACACCTTTTCTCTATTTCTTCTTCTCCTTCTTTTCTCTATTTTTTCTTATTCTTCTTTTCTATCTATCTATCTATCTATCTATCTTGCTTTATTTCTTCTTTTCTTTGTATTCGGTAATCCATTCTTACTTTCTTCATCAATCGTTCTTGCAAATATACAACTTTTATTTCCTTCTAAATATTCTTTCTATCACACATTTTCAATCCCAAACCATCCCCAAATATGCATTTCACATTTTTCCTTCTTTGTTTTTCCTCCAATTTTATACTTAAAGTTTCATTTTCCATCTCATAACAATTTAAATGTTCTTTGTATCCACGATCGTACCTTCGTTTGCTATTTCTTTATTTCCTTCTCCCGTTTCTCTCTCGGCTCTTGGACTCTCCTTCTTCTTTTTTTCTTTTCTCCATATATTTCATCCTCTACTTATTTTTGCTTCTTCAGGATTCATTTCTTCTTCATTTATCAATCCAATCCTACTTGTAAATATATAGTTCTAAATTTATTTTGTTTTTTAACATTTTTTCTTACATATTTTTTTACTATTTTTTTATTTCATTTCAGCCGGTCACATTTTTGCATTTCCTATACGATATGCGTTTGTCGACTCATTAAATGTTAACGAAGTACAATAGTTGTCCGTGTGACACGAATACAGACCGTGCCCGAGTCGCTAGAACGTCTTTGATGAATAGGACATTTGCAGTGTCTTAACCTCAATTTTTACAAAAGAAACGCTGAGGACCGTTCGGCTTACACGACCGACTGTTTAGGCGGGGTCCCCGTCCGCGCGAACCGTCCCTTTTCTAGTTTCGTGCGCACATTGACATGCGTGTTCGGTAACTAATTATTGTTGGGGTCGACTTTCTAGTCACCTCCTGTCGTTCTGCTGCGAACGAGCGAACGAACGAAAGAATGAAAAAATGTAGGGGGAGAGAACGAAGATAGATTTTGGGTCAGTCCATATGACATTTAATTAGATATTCATGGAAATAAAAAAGAGAAAGAAGGAGAGAGCGAAAGAAGAAAGGATGGAAAACAAGGGATGTCAGTAACGGAAGTAGACGAAAAAAAAGTAACCGAGAAATAGAGGTAAAGTTCAGGCTAGTTAAGGAGAGAGAGAGAGAGAGAGAGAGAAGAGAAAGAGAGAGAGAGAAGAGAAAGAGAGAGAGAGAGTGAAGTAGAGGCGAACGCAAAGATGTTGCTGAAGTAATTTGGTAGATAATGAAAATAGAGAGTGGGTGTCTATGGCAAGAAAGATGGCAAGTGGAAAAGAAAAGAAAGTTGAAAGAAAGGTCAAGTGAAGAAAATAGAAGGACGGAAAATATCAATATACGAAAGAATGAATTATTCCAGAATATATATATATATATATATAGCAAAATCATTTTTGAAGTAATTAAGGTGGAACGGTGGATGGGAATGAAAGAAATAAAAACAAAATGATACAATAAGTAAAAAAAGCTATAAATGGAAAAACAATTCAACTCTTAAACTGAAAGAGAAAAGGAAGTATCAGAAAAGCAAGAGAAGGAAGAATAAATGGAAAAAACGAAGAAAATCACAAATTGAAAGGATCAAAATGAAAATTTGCAAGAAAAAAATAAAGAAAAGGATAAAGAATTGAAGATGGTGAAAGAGGAATGAATTAATGAGAAATAGAAGAATGAAGGAGAAATGATGTACATAGCTACGAAGAATTAGAAATGAATAAAACATAAAGAGTTTATTTTAAAATGAAGTTGACAAAAAACGGATACAGGAAGAAGAAAAAGAAAGAAGAAGGAGGAGAAAAAAAGAAAGAAATTAGCAAAAAGGATTATTAAAACTAAAACTGCGTTGACGAAAATCGCCTAGAAGAACAAAAACAAAAAGAAGAAAAACGAAGAAGAAAATAAAGAAGGAAAACGGGAACGAGGAAGAATAAGAGGAAAACGAAAGACATGAAGCAAAATATTATTAGGAATAAAACTGCGTTGAAAAAAAAATAAGCCCGGAAGAAGAAAAAGGAGGAAAAGGAAAAGGAAAGAAAAGAGCAAAAAATTATTAAGAATAAAACCGTGCAGACGAAAAACACCAAAAGAGAAGAAGGAGGAGAAGGAGTAGCAAAAAATGAGCAAAAGGATTATTAAGAACGAAACTCTGTTGGCGAAAAACTCAAAAATAGAAGAAAAATGAACAAGAGAATGAAATAAACGAGCAAAAGTCTGAGGAGCATTAAAACTTTGAGGAATAATAGTAAGAAAAAGAAATATAAGGTGAAGAAGAAACAAATATGCAAAAAGATTATGAAGAATAAACTACGTTGACGAAAAACACCATGAATAATAATGATACCAAAATACTAAAAACAACAACAACAACAACAGTAATAATAATACGAAACAGAAGAAGAAGAAGAAGAAGAAAAATAAATGAGCAAAGGGATTTGAAGAATAAAACTGCATTAAGGAAAAACACCAAGAAGACAAAGAAAGAAGAAAAGGACAGAAGGAAATGAGCAATGGTTAAAATGTGGTTGTAAAGAAAAAAAAATGACGAAAGGAGCAAATGTAAGACAGAAGGGGAGCATGCAGATTTTCAAATTAAAACTCCCAGTGTGATAGTTTAAAAATGGACAGAGAATCCTTTCTCCAAATTAATGAGGAATAAATAAGCTACTGGGTGAGTTTGGAAAGATTTGATGCAAGGCAGAGTGCGATATATATATATATATATATATATATATATATATATATATATAATGTATCAATGCAGCAGTTAATTTTCTAATATATACCGTTAAATATAACAGACAATTAATGTCTATTATGTTTAATTGTGAGCCGTTGTAAACATTGTATTTTGGCTTTAATTTCAGGTGAAAATAGAGACACACATTTTCCAACATTTAGATATTTTTTTATTATGCTGGTTCTAAGCTTTCAGCTCACATGAGCCATCTTCAGAGAGGTCACAGGGACGTTAACATAAAGACATCCAACATCAAAGATGATTTTATCTTGTGTTATATAAAACATTACTATGCAACGATAACACTCACCGAATAGCAGACGCAGTTCGTAAATTTGTAGTGCGGTTCTATGACGTCAAACCGCGTGAGAGACCGAAATGTTAACAGAAACATAAGTCTAAAGGCAATGTAAAGTATTGTGACCAGATTGAAATGTGATTTTATTAAGTGTGGATTGTTTTGATTTAATGTAGATGCCCTTCAATACCTGAAGGTTATTTTTACTGTGTGAAAGAGAAAGTATTATTGTGCTATCGACTAAAATCTGTCTAATTTTACCTACATGGCTATGTTTTTCTAAGAAATGTTGTTTAATTGAACTCTGATCAGAAAGTTGGCAGGTAAGTCAACGTGAGAGCATGCTTGTAGGAAAACCAATATATGTAGTGGGTTTATTATTAGTACCAGAGATACAATCTCTGAACGGGAATGTAAATTGGTACACTACATTTGTTTTCTGTAGAGGATTTAGTTGTGTGGTTGTAGGGTTAATAAAGACTATGAGGTCAATTATTTTAAATTTTTTATAATATATAATGAGCTTAAATTGATTATTATTATTTATTGTTTTAACATTTCTACTTATTAAAAGATTTGTATTTCATACTATCTTTTAGTATATATTTCCAAGTGAATAATTGTATATGAAAATAGAATGGTTCTTTTGTTAATACTGCGCAATAAGATGTGCATCAAATGAAGTTATAAATATTTAATAATTACCTATATTGCAGTTTCCTCAATGAAAGAATATAGGAAATTTAGGGCGATTCGGACGAGTTCATCTTTGCTTCCTAATCTGTGTAAAATTATGCAAAGTAATAATAACATAAGAAGCATTCTATTTTCATTTAGAATTATCCACTTGCCAATAAATACTAAAATGTATGAAATAGATCTTTTTTTTTTTTTAAACTGGGATGGCAGGGTAATTATGGCCGGTAGTGTATATTCTGCCATTTTTAAACGAAACACTTCTCAATTAACTCACAATATGTTACATGAACCTTTGCCCTTGTTTTGGTGTGAAGAACCTGCTACCAATGTTTGTAAACGTATTTTTGACACCTTCCTCTCTTTCTTTCTTTATCTCTCTCTCTCTCTCTCTCTCTCTATATATATATATATATATATATCATCCAATAATGAATTAGAGCACTAAGCAATAGGAGTCTAACCGTACTGATGAGCTGTGATACAGCGAAACAAAACTGTCTGCTGAAGACTATAGTATTTACTCTCTCACACTCTGATTGAGCACTCTCGAAGAATGGGAGACTTTGAAAACAGTAGCTACTCCGGCATATACGCATCGTTCATTCAATAGTGAATTAGAGCACTATGGTTATTGGGCGTATATAATGATATACGCGCTAAAAAGTGTGTCTTCTTCTATCGAACGCTCCTAGCCCAGAGGTAGAATCGCCGACTGACGCCAATTCGGTCGGGTTTCAATCCTGGGTTAAAAGCTATCGGAGTCTAACCGTACTAATGAGCTGTGATACAGCGAAACAGATGTGTCAGCGGATGCTGAGATGAGGTAATATTTACATTGTTCGGACTGTTGTCCTCATTTTTATTGCGATATTGACGATTCTTCTGCCTCAAGGGCACATGGCCCAGTAGATAAAAGCTTTGGCCTGACTTGACTAAAACAGTTGTGTGATCAATACATGGCTACAGCTATGGTGAAAAAATAACTTAGAGAGTTGAGTTAAAGGGAGATAAACAAGGCATCCGGAAGTGGTATGAGATACGAAACGATGAGTTCAGTTCTAAATGATAATCACCTGAAGAAGGCCAGATGATAGAACGTGCTGAAACGTCATGAATATGAGGTAAAAATAAGGACAACATCCCGAATAATATATATCTTCTGTGAATATGACACATTTTCTTATTTCTTTCTTTCTTCTACTTCCTTTTGTCTTTCTCCCTCTCTTTCTTTTTCCTTCTTCCTTTTCCTTTTCTTTTACCTCTACTTCCGTTGGATGGAGAAAGAGAATGAGAGGAGGAGCCAGTTATTGAGACAGGAGATGACTATTGACTTTACATTTAAATTCTGGGAGATTGTAGTGTCGTGGAAGCAAGTAAACGGAAGAGAACTCCACATGCAGGAAATGCGAGAAAAAGCAGGGGTTTGAGTAGAATTTGCATTTAATTTTTTTTTTTGTTTCACTGTGAAATGGTGGGACCTAGTCGCTAATCTTGTGGCTCGAGTAAATTCATATATATGGAGCACCAGTGAGCTAAGTTCATCTGATCAGAATCCATGAAAGTATTTGTAGATGAGACACAGTGAAGCCACATTGCGCTGGTGAGAAAATGGCTGGAGTCGAGCTGCCAGGTCGGAATCGATCACATTACAAATATATATATATATATATATATATATATATATATATTAGATCTTTTTTTTATTTGTTGGCTTTTAAATCATCTCACTCTTTACTCCAAATACATCTCTTTTCATTACCAGCTCTTATACTATATTGTGCTATTATTGTTTTAACGAGTGGGGGCAATATTATGTATTACTTTGATATATTCTTTTTCTACGTCTTATCAAAACTTTTCTGGTTATTTAAAGCCAGAAATATTTTTGAACTGTATGAAATTGGTTTTGATTTTGTATAATCGTGATTTAATGATACATGTTTTAATATTTAAGCCTTACCTTGGGGAGAAGAGGTAGATTCATTCCTTTCCCAAAGGTATTTACGCGTAAGTGATTAAAAAGAACCCTACTAAAATTGGAACTGGTCTCTCAGATTTACAATTCTGAAACATTATTCTTGACAACAATTACACATCCAAGATGTATTCCGATGTACTACTAGAGCGTTTACACTCTTGTTATGCAGCTTATCTCTGCGATGCTAATCTAGACTTTTTTCTGGCGTTTTGATTGTTTCATCGATGTAAATCATGTTGAGCTGTATATTACTGCCTGTGTCCAGTTGTTGTTTCTAATTCGTTTGGGGTTATTGTTTAGAGGAGGTGTTGATAAGTTTTACGTGGATATTGAATATTTTTTATGTTGGCTGTTATGGATAATGTGCCTGATTCTGTTAGGGTTGTTGGGATTATTTTTTATTTGTGGATTTTTGTATCTTTCTTCTGTGGATTTTGTCGAATTCCCATTTGGTATTGTACAGGGAATACTTCAGTATTGACGTAATTTTAACGTGTTTTCAGTGCATTTTCTTCTTTAGGTATTAATTGGAGACTACACACCATGAGAGCTCTTAAATAAAAGCCTATAATTACACTGGATTTTATTTTATTGTTGTGATGTGATTAAAAACACTAATATCGTTATTTTTTTTTTTTGTGGATTTTCTTTAGTTGTATATCCCAGTATATATGAGCGCTCCATATGTTGAAATATGATACAAAGTAGTTTGCTGTGTTTTGTATTTGAATTCGATTATATGTTTAATCCTATTAATCTATCAACAAGGTCCGGTAATGATTTGCTCATGTGCGTATATTAATATATGCATTTGGTGTGTTGTGGAGTAGTTTTTGCACTGAAAGTTATAATTGTGCTATGCTGGTTGATAATCGACTTAACGTACCCAAAATGTTAGGAACTTGGTAATCTTCCACTGATAGCTGACTTCTTAGTATTCGGCTAACTGCCGACTAATATCAACTGCCTAGTTGTTATACTGAACTCCAATGAACTTTTATGAATTTCCTGTTAACTCTTATTGATATAGGAGGGAGAGTCCATTATCTGAGGAATATGTATGTTTCCCCATAACAGGGGGTGAAGTGGATATAGGCTCAGAACGAGAAATCGGAGAACCGAGTTTGAATCACAGCTGAATTCGTTACATTCACACACGCGCAAATACCCTTGGGAAAGCTATTAATCCGTCGCTTCTTCTTCCAGCTATGGGTTAAATAGCAGGAGTGACTGTATTTCCCAAGTTTTTTTACTCATTATGCGCCCTAGAAATTTTACCTGTCTCTTTCGGATTAAATATTTGCCTAATGTAGAGAATTGATAGAAAGGCATACGATTACTGCTAGTAATTTGCCATACATCTCCAAGAAAATATGTTTTGCAAATTGCTTGTGAGGTAGGCATTTCTAAACCATGTGATTTTCTAATAGATCCACTCTTTGTAAAATATCAATTCCAGCATTATTCTATGCCATAAATAAAAAGAATTTTGACTATCATGAGATGATCTTCAAAGAAATCTTCCAAACAGATTTGATTTGGTGAACAGATAGCATTGAATATCTTCCCTTTTCTCCAGAGGCCAATGCCACTCGAATTCTTATGAATACATCTCAAACGTAAGGTCTATTAAGTAAACTTGGCAACAATTAATGAAATGAAAATAATTGTCAAAAAACAATGTGTACAAATTTTAAAGGAAGTAATTATTGCTGCATTCAATTTTAAAATCTCTCAATTTGTATAGGTCTTGACCAGAATTCCCTTCAGTTTAAACACTTGCAATAACTCAAATGATACAACATTCATTTTCTTTCATTGGAAATATAAAATTTCGATATATGACTGACGTCACGATATGACTGACGTCACAATATGACTGACGTCACAAACGTAAGTTAGATACTGACATACACCAACCAGAATTAAAACATTGTGAAAACTGTAAATACAACGACTAAGAAGAATCAGTAATTTTTGTAACAGACAGAACTCTCTTCATATTGTTATTTATATCATTTCCGTGAAAACTATTGTTCATATCTTTGTTGCTGTTGTTCTCACAACATTTTGCTCATCGTGCTCTTCGGCTTAATTAGTGTTATTCGGACTCTGCTCCGTCGGAAAAAAACAGTTTAGGGATGGTAAGCTGACTTTAAACGTGGCCGTACAGTCGCAAATGATGCTGAACGCTCAGGTCGCTTAAAATTAGCAGTTGTCTTGGAAAACACCAAAAAATCCACAAACTTGTTTTGGCCGATCGTAAATTGAAATTGTGTGAGATAGCAGAGAAGGTGAACACATCACTAGTGGTTTTCGTAAACTCACCTTTTCTGGGTTTTATTTACCTGGGATACTTTTGCCCCCAGAACAAGGAAAAATAACCTTGTCTTACGCATCAGGCTTTAATAATTTGTTCTGAGTGCACACTTGATGATGAGCTAATGAAAATCAAACAACTGTTCTTGATAAATGGCTATCCCGAATGTGTGGTTACATCTGCCATTGAACGTAAAATTTCTAAGTTCAATGAGACTCAGAATTTTGGGCCATCTAAATGTTCTGCATATGTCAGCCTACCATAGATTGATCCCGTTAATTCGACATACGCTGATAAAATTTATACGGTTGTTAAGTGTTGTTATAATGACGTTATCTCTAAGGCGCTGCTGAATGTTACGCAATACATGAGACAGCGTGGTTAGGAGGAGTGGACTAGAAACACATTCCAATGAAAAACGCGATTAAAAAATAAAGGAAGCTTTCCAAAAAGGAAAAAATAACGAGGCCAACTTTCAGTACAGTGTGGTTCTTCTTAAAATCTTAAAACAGCACATGCCATCTCATCAAGCAAAACAGATTGGCCAGAACACCTTTAAACACATTGTTTAATTTTTCTCCTCCCCAGCTTTAACTTTGTAAATAAATATGAATTCGTGTTCTATTTTTCAAAATAAATCCTTTTCACTATTCAAATATCACTAGAAGAAAACAATTTTTGTAGTGATAAAAATATTTGATAAACCATTGTAATAAAAATCTTACAATATATACATATATATATATGTGTGTGTGTGTGTGTGTGTGTGTGTGTTTGTGTGTGTGTGTGTGTGCGTATGTGAGTGTGTATGAAATGTTTTCTGTAGTCATAAAAATGTTTGATAAACCAATGTAATAAAAATATTGCAATATACATATATGTGTGTGTGTGTGTGTGTGTGCGCGCGCGCGCCTGTGTTTGTGAAAAATCACCGAGAATTTGAATAAGTTCTCGCTTATTTTTCATCTTTTGAACTAGGAGCCGACCCAATTTTTTGGGAGCATCTTCATAATAATCTATTAAGAACAATAGAGTCCCTAATATATCTTATTTATAAATGCAATTAAAACCTTTTTCTATTTAATGTCATAGCATTCGCTACCATACTGTATAACAATCCAGTATTCTCAGCGAAATTCTCCTGTCGCTTAAAACTCTATACTCTGAAGAGAGTACTGGATTGTTATGTATTAAGCATTTCTATTTCTGATTAGTAAATAAAGTTTTCACGTAACGATATTTTCAAATTATCTGAAATTAATACATTATTTTAAAATACTTCATAAACATTTTTAATTAAATTTAAAAAATGAAAAAAAAAAATTTTAAATTCATTATATACCGAAAATATTTTTCTTGAGACAATAAAGTCCTTAATATATCTTATTTATGAATGCTATCAAAACCGCCTCTAATTAAATAATAATGTGGTTGTGCAGAATATATATTCAGTTAAACGGCTAATATATTCGTCAAAATCGTTCATCTCTTTAACACACTCAATGTTGAAAAAAAGAAAATACATGTAAGAATTTAAAAAAGATTAATAAAAACCTTAAACTCAGTGCCTTGTCAATCGTATTCAATATAACTTATATATATATATATATATATATATATATATATATATATATATATATATACAATAACCTTAGACTAAGAACCTGTACTGGCAGCAAACTGTCTGCATACGGACAGGAAACGAGTTCAGCAGAAGCACAAAGATGGAAAGGAATGTAAGACTCACCAGATATATTCAACCTATACAGTGAAAGCATTCTGAGATCTCTTGAATTCCTCTCAATAATATTCATCGGTGGCCGCAGTTTGAAGAATATAATATACGCAGATGATACAGTGCTGATAGCAGATAAAAGAAACAACAATTATTCCTACAGGAAATAGTTAAATAAAGCGAAAAAAAAAGGACTACATATCAACTACAAGAAAACTAAATGCATGGTAGTCAGTAAAGAGAGGAGCCCTTAATGCCAACTAAAAGCTGGTGATACCAGAATCAAACATATGCATAAATTCAAATTCCTGGAAGTGTTTTAACAGAGGACGAATAGTGCGATACGGAGATCTGAAAGCGTATTACCATGGCCTAGGATACATTCCAGAAGCTGAGTAGAGTTTAAAAGACGGGCGAATTTAGCAGAATACAAAAAAAAGGGTACTGGATTGTTATGTGATATCTGTCTTTCAATATGGCAACGAAAACTGGAAACGTTCATTTTAGATGAAAGAAAGACATGAAACAACTGAAATCTGGTTCTACAGAAGACTGCTGTAGATACCAAGGACAAAACACAAGCAAAGGCGAGGCTTTGGAGAGAATGGACACATAAAAAAAATTGATACATAACATAAGGAAAAGACAGGTGATGTTTTGGGGATATGTAATGAGGAAAGAGCTAATTTAAAAATTTCGAAATTATTTAGGTTTATTCTCGCTTCATCAGCAACAGTCGAAAACAAAAACTATTTTGAACTGTTGCTGATGAAGCGAGAATTTTCTCGTTGAAATGGCCATCCAACGAAATTCAATTTCGAAATTTTTGAATTACTTTATAAATTTGGCGCTGTAAATAGTTAATACTATTTACATTGAGTCCTCCAATTTGATTAAATTTAATATTAATAAAATTAATTTTTTAAGATCACCTTTTGGGGATTTTACTTATTTGCTCATCCTTTTGGATTTAAAATTAATATATATATATATATATATATATATATATATATATATATATATATCATTATGTTCAGAACTTAACATGCACAAGACTCTTTATGCACAAACTTTCCACATGCTTATAATTAAAACAAAATTTATTCTTTATAATAGCTAAAAGAACAAGCCTTGGACAATTCTTGGATAATTTGAGTTCCGAAAAGAAAAAATTATACGAACACATGAAAAAATACATAAAAGCTTAACGATAAAACCTTGTCTGTCATTTTTAATGAAGCTTATATAAAAGAGACATTGTTGCCCAAATACACAATACAGTGACAGAGGATCCAGAAAGAGTATTATAAGTGATGTCGAAGGGACGGTAGGTCGGAAAACTCACTCTGATCATTCTTTTAAGAAATGAATTCCCGAATTTTGGGGAGAGGGCTTCACACTCAACATAGAAGTCTACATCAGGTGTCTTGAGAAGGCAGTGCTACTCTTGTCAAGAGTGTGGCTGCTGGAAGACCCTATGTCTGGCCATAGGAAGCTGCACTTTGCCACACAAGTAGGAGAATCGAGTCATGGCTGTCAGACAATTTCTCCGACCACATCAGAGATTAACACTAGCCCCTTAACTACCAAGTCTGCAACCCCCTTGATTATTATATGTGGGGTGCAGTAGAGCAAAAAATCTATGTAGCACCAAAGATTAACTGATTGTAAGCATCATAGAAATCATTTACCAACCAGAACAGACACAAGAGACTCTGAAGTCGTCTGGAGGTCGTGGTTAAAGCTAATGGTGATGTTTTTGATTAAATTTACCCGTTAGTATTTCAAGATAGGTTTGTATAATTTTTATGGTGCAGTGGCTATGGACTCATAACGACAAATCGTGAAACCCGTTTCGAATTCAAGTTGAATTTCTTGCATTCATTTACACACAAATACCCTTGGGAAAGGTATTAATCCGTCTCTTTCCACCAGTTATGTGTTAAATAACGGGACATATTGGGTTCTATAGCCTTGGCTGGCAACCAGTCTATCGCAGAAAGTAATGGCAACCTTCTGCGGGATAATCTTCTGCCCAGTCAGTCATGTCTCTTTCGAGACATGATAATCCTCATTTATGGCACTTAACTGACTGATATGCTAAAATACGATGTCAGTTAAGTTTTCGTCATTTAGATGGCAATTCATCTATCTCACTCGGTATGTTGAACAAATGTTCAACATACCGAGTGAGATAGATGAATTGCCATCTAAATGAATAGTTACGGTTTGCTAAAACGATATTCACAACAAATAGTAAATATGGACCTTAATCTGTGTCTAGTTCTTCAGAAAATATTTAATATTGAACAACGGAAGCGATGGAAAAGATTTTTAAATATGTTACACTAGCAAACAAAAATGAAGATTGTTTCATAATATAAATGTTTTAGCGTTCGGGACCAAGAAGTTCTTCGTGGATTCGTTAGTGGCGATCACAGTCTTAACAATCTAATATATGCAAATGACATAGTGTTGACCGGAGATACGAAAGGGAACTACTATTGCGAAAGACATCTCGAAGAAATGATCTAAGTATAATCTACAAGAAAACAGAATGCATTGTTACCAGTAAAAAGATGGGCCAAAAATGCAATTTATTAATTGGGGATACTAAAACTACTGCATTTTAAATATCTGGGACATTTTCTAACAAAAGACGGAATACTCGACACTGTGATCCGCAGATATACTGGAATGGCCATATGTTCATTCTAAAAGCTATTTAAAGTATTATCAGACGTACATTTTGTCAAAAAGAGTACTGAAAAACTATGTGATATATGTCCTACTGCATCACAGCGAATGCTGAACAATCTCCTCAAATATGAAGAAGATTTGATAAAGCATCAGATGGTGTAGTTCTACAGAAAGAGGCTGAGGATACCGCGCACTAAACATCCGAACAAAGAAGAGGTTTTAGAGAAAATACAGACAAAAGAGAAAGCTATACTTAGCATCAGCAAGAAACAATTGAAAATTGTCGCCCACGTAATGAAGATGGAGAGTTTGGTAATTCTGAATCTAACAGGACATATTGAGAGAACGAGGAACAGAGGAAAATAGCGCGAAATATGTGGAGGGCTATGATAGCCTAAGTCTTGAAAGAACACAGCATATAAAAGAATAAGCATCCGGTATATTAATGAAAGGTTATGTTTCAAATAAAAGGAAAATTAAACAAATTATATGTATTTCGTACTCAAAATTCCTTACGTATAATTCCCGTATTAGTTAGAAATAGCGTTTTTTGTACAGCAATCTTAAACCTTTTTCTCTCATGTGCCTCCTATAGTCTAAATGTAGTGTTGTATCTAACTTTGCTTTACTGAAAATAGCCACTATCATTGTATAAAACAGGTATGAAGGTCAGCTCATTGTGTGTGTGTTTTAATGTTTTGTTTAGTTTTTTACAATCGGCAACACCTGAATCCATTCCGATCTGTTTCCTCTGCAGACCATTTCTTCTGTTACCACCGGCCATTTTTCCAGAATGTCAGCATTAAGCGGTTTGTCTGAGAATCAGCGGAGAGTGATGTTTATCACGCCACCATGCTAGGAATTAACGCAACGCACTCGGTGTTTATACAAATCAAATTCCATTGCCGTCTAGTAATGATTGGGTTTGTATCATTTTAAACTTTTACATCGAGAAAATTCTAAGATATTAATTGGATTACACTTTAATCTGCTCATAGACCAAACTTAATGTTTTCACCGTTGGAATATTCCACTGAAAGGTCACTTTTGACTTCTTTGTTATGCCAGGCACTTAGTGAGACGAAAATGCAATCGCTGCAAAACTGCCAGGAGAAACTTTTTTTTCGGTAAAGTACTTTTATATAATATCAATCCTCTTGTATGGCAGTGAATGCTGGACAATCTCCTAACTGATGAAGAGAAAACTGGATTTAACTGATTATAAGCGAAGGTGATGGGAATTGCATAGACGGTGACTGCAAGCAATGAAGAGGGAAAAAAACAAACTATCAGGACAGAATCAGAAAGTGAAAGCTGAAATTTATGTAGACATATAACGAGGATGTAGATAATCTACACTCACAGTGAGTATCAGAGCCAAGAACATAGCAGACCACATACCCGGTTAGCGTAAGTGAACGGATGACGTAAACGTGAACTCTTGTTTCGTAAATAGACAAACTTTGCTGAAGGCTTCAAAAGATAGCAGGTTTCAGAGAGCTATGTTCGTCCACGTCTCTCATGTGCCTCCTATAGTCTAACTTTATTGTTGTTTTAACTTTACCTTACTGAAAATAGCCACTATCATTGTATAAAACAGGTATGAAAGTCAGCTCTTGTAAAGAATCATTGTGTGTGTTTTTAATGTTTTGTTTAGTTTTTTACAATTGGCAACTCCTGAATCCATTCCGCTCTGTTTCCTCTGCAGACAATTTCTTCTGTTACCACCGGCCATTTTTCCATCTACTCTCACAGAGCGTATTAGAGACAAGTGTAACAGTAAAACACAGAAGACCACATACCCGGTTAGCGTAAGTGAACGAATGACGTAAGTAACGCGGGAACTGAGGTTTGGCAAATAGTCAAATGTTGCTGAAGGCTTTAAAAGATAGCATGTTTCAGAGAGCTATGTTAGATCACGTTCGGAAAAGACACAGCACGTTGTAGTAGTAGTAGTAGTAGTAGTAGTATGAGTAGTAGTAGTAGTAGTAGTAGTAGTAGTAGTAGAAGAAGAAGAAGAAGAAGAAGAAGAAGTCACACATTGTTGGATGTGGGAGATGTCATTATATCTTTGTTATTTCCGAGCATTTTTTTTTTTCAGTTTCGGCAATCGTCCTAAATTATACGGCAAGTGCAAAATTATAATTGTAAAGTGAATGACCCAACTTAGTAATGGGTTTCTTAAGCTGAAACACGCGAAACCCTGACTCATCTTACGCAGAAGTGTTGTCACTATGTGTAGAATGCATATATTAAGGTAGGTTTTGATTTTTTTACTTCGAAATTTTTATCCTCATGCTTTAGCACCACTAATATATTATTTTTGTTTTGGCTGCTCATCTCTTGTATTGTTGACACTTACCTTGAGCTCCTTGATAAAATCAAAACAAGAATCAGCAATATTATCCGTTCTGAACTGGCAGCTCGGCTTCAGTTACTTTCCATCTGCCTTAAGATTACTTTCGTGTTTCTTTTCTATAACTACTTTTATGTTTATTGTTTGGATGGAACTCCCATCAAGCTCCATGCTTTAAGCTGCAAAAATTTAAATAATATTTACTCTCTGAAGCTTAGATCTTGCCGGTGATTGATGAAATTGGCACTAATTAATATTGTTTATAGATAATTAATTATTTGTTTTTTATATTTAGCCGGAAGTTTTATGCTAACATATCCTTCTCTAGCACTTCTTTCTTATAGGACTCTCTTTTGGCACCATGCTTTCCAGCCTTGAAATCTACAAAAATATGAGTGCAGTGTCAATCTCTATCCACAGTACTTCTGATTACACTTTCCACTTTCCGCACTTTATTAATGTTTTTGTTCCTAATTCTTCCACATCCGTAAAAGAACAATAATTGATTTCACCCAGTGTCTTAGTGACTTTAATGTCTTTCTTAGGTTAAAAAGTAACATGTTCCGAAATTTTTATTTATTTATGAGATGAGTAATTTTTCAAGAATCTTGGAATTATTTCGAATTTCTGTTCTCATCTTGGTTGATATAGGTATTATAATAGAGACAACATTTCGACCAAGTACCCTCTGGTCATCATCAGGTGTCCATAGATTGGCTGATGTGGATTATGTAGTTGATAATTTTCAAATATCCTGGGAAATCAATTATTGTGCTTTCATTTTGGAATTTGGTTCGTCACTACCAAGTCCAAGGATCGAACTCGTGACCACTAGATGTATAACCAACTACTATATTCACTACCCCACCGACCAAAAATTTGTATTTATGAGTAATTTTTTCAATAATTTTCGACAAACCTTTTAACAATCTATGGACAACTGATGATGACCAGAGGGTACGTGGTTGAAACGTTGTGGCTATATTAACACCGATATCAACCAAGATAAGACAAATGTTCGAAATATTTCCAAGATTATTAACATGTTCGCAATAAGACATTTTTAATAGAGCTAACATTTCATTAAGACGTATACCATTCATAACATAATGTTAATCAGGTGATCTATATTCATTTCACTTATTTTTCGCCAACATTATAAGATGAACAAATGCATCTTCCTCTACTGCTCTACAACTAATTACATTGATTTGACTACCGTTTACCGAGCTAACCTTCCTGAAGTAATACAACGAACCAAATAAACTAGTTGATTTGATGGAATTGATAAACGGACACATAGTGCTGATAAATATGGGGCGAAGAATTAAATCAAACAAAACCAAAGATTAACAATAATTTAAATAAGACAAACTTGCCTATTATTGCGATAAGCTCACTTTCAATAAGTAATTATATTCAAGTTGATTACAAATAACAGTAAATAGGTAGTAACAATATTTCAATTATGAGAATCTGATTATTTAAGGAGGCCTGAGAATGCAACACTATTTTAATCAGTTGTGCATATTCCATTCAGTCAACTGTTTTATTCGTGTCTTCCTACAAGATCTGCTACCTAGTAAACTATAGGCAAGGCCACTCATCTGAACAGCGGCATGTCTCGGACATGACGGTAAACTGCATCCGGAAACAAGGCCTCTGATTGGGAGGTTGTGAGGAGCATGGAACCACCTTTTAATTGCTGTTGTTCCCAGGTCCACTCTGACCCGGAGTGGTAGCACCTGTTAGGGTCCCAGCTACGTGCAAATAGTTAACCCCGAAACTGGGGTCCAAACACTATGAAAGTATAAAAATATGCTTTTATAATAATATATACATAAATATAGACCTTTATAGAAAAATATACATTTTATACATTGGAGTAGATAGACTAAATTATCGCCCGGTTTACACTCCACCCACGTCTATTGAACAGGTGAAGAGGCTCATCCCTTGTTTCCTGTTTAGGATGTGGTTTCCGGCTTTCTCTTTTCCAAAATTTTACTCTTATTTTTTTCTTTTCTCTTTTTTTTTTTTTCAATTGGAGTAGATAGACTAAACTATTGCCCGGTTTACACTCCACCCACGTCTGTTGAACGAGTGAAGAGGCTTATCCCTTGTTTCCTGTTTAGGATGTGGTTTCCAGGTTTTTCTTTTCAAATCTTTTCACTCTTCCGTAGCCCCCCTGCACATCAGTGGCGTTACCGCCTTGCTCGGGGTGATATGATTAAATAAAAAAATTTTAGACAAAAAGAATTATTACCATAACTATTTTTTGAAGGGGAACAATTATTCTCAGCAAAACATTGTTGAATACAACACTAAAAGAGTTTTTCAGTTTTCTAAAATAAAAAAGAATAAAAACGAAAAATTCATTAAAATCTGATAAAATCAACCTTCTCACTATAACCGAACATAAAAGAAATAACTTAAAACTCACCATTTTGGCATTAAATTACATACGGAGGTTGATATGCCGTTAAACAAAACTCAAACTCAAACTGAACAAAATTGGAACCGATTCAGACGGGCTTGAGTACACATATTGATTTTATTCATTACGTATGCAATACATTTTGGTCATTTCTGGAACTAAATTTTCACACCTCATATATTATTCTTTCAGCGTCGAATAGTGCTATATACTTATATTATATCTATAAAGGTGGTTTCAAAACTGCATCTCATAATATTATGTTCAAACTAAACGTTTGTTTTACATGTGAACGAATAACATAAAATATTTTAATTGTTCTATTGCTTAAACGTGCGTTGCTATTATTGTGTCATTGTTCATCATAATTATATTTATGCTATGGTCGCACTACCTACCAAGTCCGTGGAAAGACTTAAGACAGGTCGTGGTGTGTTGTTGTGGCACTATATCACGTTTATTCTATGTACCATAACATACCTAGCGTTATAAAGACAAAGTTCTCTTTAGTGTGTAGACTGTATTTAACAAGATAATTTGTTATATATCTCTTAAGCTGGGGTTTCCAGGGATTCTTTCAATGTGTTGTTTTTTTCCATTTTTATCATTCCAAGTGCACCTACTATTACTGGTACTATTATTGTTTTCAATTTCCATATTTGTTCTATTTCAATTTCCAGTTGTTCATATTTTGATAGTTTTTCGAATTTCTTGGTTGTCCGATGGACAAGCATATCAATCCACAGGCAAGTTTTTTTTAATTATATATTTTATTATTATTCCAATGCTTCTTCTAAGTGTTGTACCCCTTCAGTACACTGGCGATTTTTGCTCTCCACTATTTCTTGTTCTTTGTAGCACTTAATAAATCTTGTCTTTTTGCCATCAATCTCAACATCTGCCCTGCTATCCGTTCGCTTAAGCCCGCCATTTAGGTCAAGTTGTTTCTCTCTAGCCATTTTTCCCTTCAATCTGATTATCAAATATTCTAAGACATCGTTCTATATTATGTACCCCAGAATTTTTAACTGTCTCTTCTTGATGTTTAGCATAATTGTAATTTTTTTTACCATTTTGTCTAGAAATTCGTCGTTGCTTACATGTTCGGTTCATGGTATTCTCACCATCCTGCTGTAGGATCATATTTCTATTGCTTCAAACATTTTCAATGTGTGAGGTGAGCATTCAGTGCTATATAGGAAGACTGGTACGACTTAAGAATTTAGTCATTAATAACGAAAGTGTATCAGAAAGCGACTTGCTCGTCGCCGTGGCCAACCAGAATAGCAATAGGAAGTGGTTCATGTTTTGATACTTTTTCATGAGATCAGAAATATGCAAAGAATTTTAAATAAATAAATTCCATCCTAAATTCACCATATCATTTCTTCTGCAATAATATTAAAAATCTACAAGAACATGAATGAGAATTGAAATCTTAGTATATTCCATTTTAAATGAAAACAACAAGAACCCATTCATCAAACAAAAATTAATGCAACATACACACACACACACGTACACACACACACACATACAAAGTCAGAGACACACAGAAACAGAATGAGAGAAAGAGAAGGAGAGAGAGGATAATCGAAACTAGAAGTGGTCACAGATAAAATGAACAAAGAGAATTTTCAGGTAAGGAAAAATATAAAGAAGGTCAACAAGTTAAAACAGAAAAGATAGACTGAATAATGTAAACACAAAGAAAGAAAGAAAGGAAGAAAGAAAGAAAGAAAGAAAGAAAATGGCATGCAACAGAAAAGGAATGAATGATGAAAGAGAAAAAGATAATTGCAGGGAGAAAGAAATGCGAGAAATAAGGTCAACAGAAAGAAAGAGAAAAAAAGAAGTTAGATATATAAAAAGAGAGACAGAAAAAATAGAAGGATAGAAAAAAAGAAAGATAGAAAAAAGACAGAAAAAAAGAAAGATAGAAAAAAAATAAAGATAGACAAAAATCAAGAAAATTGATATAAATAAAGGGGAAATAAAAAACACGAAGGGAAAATAAAAGAAAGTTTTACGGGAAGAAAAACAGAGAAAGACGGTCAAAAGAGTAAAAGAAAAAAAAAGAATGTGTTAACATAAACACAAAGAAAGAAAAAAAGAAAAGAAAGAAAGGAAGAAAGAAAGAAAGAAAGAAAGAAAGAAGGCAGGAAGGCAGGAAGAAAGAAAGGACATAAATTAGAAAGGAAACAATATTAAAAGAGAAAAAATATGATTGCAAAAAGAAAGAAAATACAAAAATGTCAGCAGAAAGAAAGAGAAAAAAATAATTGCAAAAGAAAGAAAGGCAATCGATAAAAGAAAGAAAGAAGAAAATGGAAGAAAAAACAAAAGAATATGTTTCGAGAAATGTAAAGACAGAAAGAAGTTTAACAGGAAGGAGAAAAGAAAGAATGTGTTAATGTAAAAGCAAAGAAAGAAAGAAAATAAATGATAAATGTTTTCAAAAAAGGATAACAATGGAAAAGAAAAAAAGAAAATTCACTTAGAAAGAAAAGATTGATAGAAAGTTATTGCAAAGAAGATAAAGAAGAAAAATGTCGTAATGGAAGCTTGACGGGTAAAAGAAAAGTATAAAAACCAAATAAAGAGTGAAAGAAAAAGTAAGAAAAAACTAACAAAGAGACGAGAAAAATAAGAATAAACCAAAATGGATGAAAGCAACAGACAAGAAAAGAATACATTCATGTCGAGAGAAATACTAAGAGAAATAAAAACAAAGGAACATTGAATGAAAATACAATATAAAATGCGAAAAACATAATGAAAGAGAAAGAAAATTTGAAAAAGAAGGAAAAGAATAATGTAATATAGAAAGTAAATATAAACAAATAAAAATGGCGAATGACAACTGAAAAAAACCTCAGTGTATTAAGTTAGTAAAAGAAATAAGGTTAAGTAAATAGAAAAAAATGATGAAATTATTCAAACCTATGGAGTGTTTATAGCCTTGCAGTGTAAAGATGAACGGAGTGAGAGATTTTTTAAATGAGGTTTTGTCAGTTATTTATTTATTTATTTCTCCTTGTTCTTTGCAAATTGTCACTGTCCCCATTAATGGTGTGGTTGTTGCTGCTTTAATTGTTGTCATCGACGTTTTTTGTTGTTACTGCCATTGCCGTTGTCTCGAACGCTTTCCCCACTTGAGTTAGTGTTGGCTGAATGTCAGCTCGACTCCCGATGGTCAGGTGTCATCGCCAGGTTTTTACCAATTTCCGGTAACTTTTCCGGATGTTTCTGTTCGCGTGGACATCGATAATTAGCTTACTCGCACATTTACCTCTACTCTCGATAACACACACACACACACACACACACACACACACACACACACACACACACACACACACACCCTCTCTCTCTCTCTCTTTCTCTCTGTCTCACTATCTCTCTCTCTCTCTCTCTCTCTCTCTCTCTCTTTGTTCGTTAGTTCGTCCCTTCGATTATTCTTTCCTATGTACCTGATATGCTTTTGTATTATTTGTTCATTAACACTCAAATACATCAATAATTCACTCAATTTTTTGGTCCCTGGTCTGTTATTTTTAATTGTTTCTATCTATCTATCTATCTATCTATCTATCTATCTATCTATCTATCTATCTATCTATCTCTTTCTTTCTTTCTTTCTTTCTATCTATCTATCTATCTATCTATCTATCTATCTCTTTATTTTTTTTCTGTGTATGTATGGATGCATATATCGATCTTTAATTTCAGTTTGTTTAACTCTCTCTTCCTTTTCTTATATCTCTCAGTCTATGCAAATGTGTTTATATCTATCTCTTTCTTTCTTTCTTTTTTGTATCTATCTATCTATCTATCGATCTCTTTCTTTCTTTCTTTTTTTCTATCTATCTATCTATCTCTTTCTTTCTTTCTTTCTTTTTTTCTATCTATCTATCTATCTATCTATCTATCTATCTATCTATCTATCTGTCTGTCATCATTTACCTGCCTGTTCTATATTTTCTGTTTTATTCATTTAATCTTTTGATGCCTTTATTTCACAATTTTTCTCGGTTGTATATATATATATATATATATATATATATATATATATATATACGGGTGTATGTTGTGTGTATGTATGTATGCATGTATGTATTCTTTAGTTATTTCTTTAATTATTATTTTCTTCTTTTCTGTTTTATTCACTTTATCTATCCATTTGATTTCTTCATTTCACTGTTCTGCACGGTTCTTATTTTACTTGTTCCTTTTCTTCTTTTACTATTTATATTATCACTACTACCTACATATCTATCTATTAAAATGCTTTTATTTGTTTTTGTGTAAACGAATAATTCACTCACTCACCTCTTCTTCTTTCCTACATTATCACTTTTTTATTTCATTTCCTTCTCTTCCACATAATTTCTTTCTGTCGTCCTGTTTTATCATTCAAACTTTTTCTTTGCTTTTCTCTTTATCTGTCGCCATTTTTGCCATTTTTATCTTTATTGTCGCCATTTTAATAATTATTTATTATTGAGTCACTCAGTTTCTTTATTTCTTTTTTGTTATTATCTCGTTATCTATTACTATTTCCCACATTCTATCAAACATTGTTCTTCCACTCTGACGTCATTGAACTTCGACTTTTTTACTTTATAATTGACTGACATTTTTTTATCAAAATGTTTTTATCCTTTTCAAATAAAAACTTTCTCTGGTCATCTTCAGTAAAAATAAATATGGAAAGTAATTTTGCATATCTGTTTTTAATGGATATTAACTCTTTTGCAGTTCGCTGAGTATACTCCTCCTTTTCACCATAAACACGAATACGCGTGCCCCACTTAATGCCAGGATTCTTACCATTACATCATTTTCCTTCTTCCTTCTTTAGAGGTCATGCGAGGTACGTGTTTCGGCAATTTTAGATTCATTACGGTCTGAGAAAAAGAATCGCCTCAGTAGGCTGCAGTTACTATCTGCAGTAGAGTGGTTGCCAATAAAATCTATAGGACCAAGTAATTTAATCATATTATTTAACCAACATCTAGGAGAAGAGATAATAGATAGATTCATGCCTTTCTCAAACGTATTTTCACGTAAGTGAATGTAACGAATTAGACGTTATCTACCCCACCATCCGCACACCCATGTACACAGCATGTGATACGCCCAATCGGCCATACATCTAGGTACTGACCAGCCTCAACATTGCTTTTCGGTGATCAGAGAAGAACCTGTGCTTCAACGGGAAATGACTATAAACTATATCTCAGTCAGTCAATAAGTTAAGTGCCATAAACGATACCTGCATGGATGACCATGTCTTGAAAGAGACATGACTGCTTAGGTAGAAAAATCTCCCGAAGTAGAGTGCCATTAATTTCTGTAGCAGACTGGTGGCAAACCAAGGATACAGAATCTAATATGTACTGCTATTTAAGCTATAGCTAGAGGGAGAAAGGATGGATTCATACATTTGCTAAGTGTATTTGTGTGTAGGTGAATGCAACGAATTCAACTGGAATTCGAACTCATTTTTCCAAACACCGCGAGCCTTTGGGAACTGCATGAAATATATACCACCTAATCCCTGTTAATGAAACTAGGTATACGAACCTGTTGGAAATCCGACGTTGGTCGTGCTAACACGAAATTACAAGGACTCAGGACAAGTATTTGAAGCATATGTTCAACTACAGATTGCTCTATCTATCTATCTATCTATCTATCTATCTATCTATCTATCTATCTATCTATCTATCTCTTCCGAATCTTTAGCTAAGTTCAGATCAGCAAAAGCCATTTATTGCTTTCTTGAATGTTGAAGAATGCTCTAGAGATCTAGACATGTCTCCAGATTGTAATGTGAACTCATGAATCGTCAGAGCAGACGCTAACTAGACAGTATGAGAACTTCATATACTACTACAGATTTCAGCAAGACTGTCGACACCAGTCGACATTATATTACATGATTATGTCATCTTTGTTCAACTCAACGAAGACATAAAAAAGGGAAACCAATATTAATGAGAAAGCTTCTGCAAATAACCATAACAGCTTGGTATATTCGAAAGCGAGCAATTACAAGCTATATGAGCAGTGTTTACTCTTATATATATTGATATTAACAAGAGGAAAAATTGTTGTTCAACAAAACTACGACCATAACTGTAAAGGCAGAACAATATGTTACAAACTTGATTAGGAGTCCGCAGACTGTTGTATAATTCTTTTATATTTTGTTTGTTTCTACGATTAAATGTTTTGTAATTAACGGCGATTGCAAGTGTGATCTTTGTAGTAAGCTTTCTGATCTCCCAGACACTACGGAAGCGAGTCTTAGTATCTCTACTCCAGACAGAAGCGACACCTTAGCGCCTTTCATGTTCGCTGTCTGAAGCGTATAAGGGGCATTGTCACCAAAGTTGCAGTTATCACCCGTTTCCAGTTGCCGAGTCCGTACAATCTTCCTCAAAAGCGCCGTGACTGCTGGCTTGGATATTTACACCGGAAGCTTGTGTGAAGATTATTTAGGTCTTTCTGTACGTGGAACTGGAAACCGCCAAGAAGACACAAGGGTGACCTGATCATGGCGACCGCTTCATGGATGTCTTCAAACAAGACATGAAGTCGATGGACATAAACATCGAGAGGTAGGAAGACGTTGCCAACAAATTTTCAGCGAGAAGAGGAGAAACGAAGGTTTGCCGCCGGGGAGAAGATTGCTCGACGGAAAGAAAACAACATGAAGAGAGAGAGAGAGAGAGAGAGAGAGAGAGAGAGAGAGAGAGTATCAATAGCCTCAATCTGTCACTTCTGCGTAGATATGTACAGCAATAACAAATGCTGCGGCGCCATCAACAGCTGAGGCATAATTATTTGGATGCAGATCCATGGTCTCTCAAGACATACGGTTGCCATTTGTAATTAAAGAAAGGGTATTGCTACATTAGACAAAACATCACCCTAACCATGAGAAAGCTTAAGATTATGTCAAAGGCTAAATGAGGAGTCCTGAAACTCTGTATCCTTATTATGCTTTGTGTGTATCGTGTATTTAATCTCATTAAGAACACGTCAGTTTTGAACGACCCTCGAAATGAATAACATTCTTGAACATGTTCCATTGCTATAATCTCAAAACTTTCGAAGCATTCTATTTTATAAAGGAATTTTTTAAAGATTGTCTACTTTTGTTTTATATACATTTTTCGTAAATATTCTTAACGAAATAGCATTCTAATCTTGTTCACCCTATCACTATATCTTTAATAAATCCAGTTAGGCTCAAATCTATGATAAAATAAATCATGACAATTAAGTGATAATGGAGATTAAAGCGATGTTAATAAGTTGCCCAAGATGTGAGTTCAAATCTTACTTGCCTGAAGTGTGTTTTAATCTTATTAAGAGTTATGTGAAAGATTATATAACGGAAGACCCTTCGTAATTTCTTTGTAATACACGTTGCCTTAAAATCGAATTGATTCAATTATTTGGAAAGTTGTTCGAGACAATTTTAAACTTGAATGTATAGGGAAACGCCAAAGTGATTAAATATATATTAAGATCTCTTGATTTGGACATAAAAGATAAAAATTATAAACATCACTATTTGTTCGTAGTTTGAGAGCCATCACACTAATTTAGCAAATTTAGCGTTTATGGTCTTCCTTACATTCAATACTTGCCAGAGCGAATGTAGGTCGTAATACTGATTCATGATTATCACATTTGTACCTTATTAGGATCTCTTTCTTCTAAACTAGTTAGCAACCAAGACTAGATAATTCAGTCTTCTTTGCTATTTAAACTGTAGCTTTGATCTCTGTGTAATAGATTATAAGTTGAAATGAGGACCAGGGAGCCGAGTTCTAATTCTAGCTAAATTTGTTGCATTCTAGGACCATCTTTTCTCTACCCCACCATAGATATGTAAGAATTTGTAAGACAGACTGGGTTCTATAGCCCTGGCTGACAGAAATTTCAGAAATGGTGACACGATAAAATCAACCATTCCCCTAGTATGTCTGGGCCGACCGTAGAGATTAGTCGGTCTATAAAAATGCACAGACGTTTTTAGTCGTGTTGAGTTTCATGTTTTGCTAGAGGCTAACAGTTTTTTTTTGTAGACTATTTAAAAAAAAAGATAAAAGATTCATACATCATTAGTAATATATTTCATTATCAAATAAATTAGCATTGTACTGAGCTTTCTTTAAAAAAATCGAAGTTTCACGAAGCTTTCTTGGAGCAAGCGAAGTTAACTGGAGGTGTCCATCTCTCTAAGTAAAATCTAATAAGCCGTACTGAGTTCGTATGTAATCAGCAGAGTTTGAATCTACTGAATTAATCATATATTATTCCAATCCTGGTTTTAAGGTGTTTTAAAAGGTAAGACCACGCCATATGCAATCAGTAGCTCAGGTATCTTGTGTTTTCTATGAATCTAACACGAATCTCATTCTCCCTATAAATCCGATTACTCCCTAGCATTGATACTAAAACATTTTGTTTTCTTTTAAAAATGGTATCAAAGAGTTTGAAAGAAGTAATTAAAGACCTGAAAAAGAACATCATGAACATTCTCGAAAAATACTGGGTTGTATATGAAATTATAAAATCCCTACTTGTCTTTTCGAAAATAGGAAACAGGAAATGAGCAGGTTAAATGTCAATATTTTAGGCGTATGAAAAACAAGATAGACAAACAATGGCGACCTTGTCAGTGAGAAAAAACAGGCGAAGATAAAAATGAAACAGAAGTAGGATTGATACTGAACCAAGACATGAAGATGTGCGTTTTGTAATTCTATTCAGTTACCCGAAATAATTTTTGTTGTTGAACTAAAAGGAAAGACTTTCAACATATCCGTCATCGCGATGCATTCAACGGCACCATAAGGTACAGAAAAGGAAATCAAAAAGATCTACTCTACGACAAACAACGTCAAGAATCAGTACAAATCGCAAGAAATTATTATTATTATTATCATGGGAGATCAAAATGCCAAAGTAGGCAACGATAGGGATGGTGAAATACTTGACAAATTTGAACTAGGAACCCGTATTAAATTTGGATAAAATGGGTTCAAATGTGTGTGGTAAATGATCAGATAGGAGCTAACATCTAGTCTCAAGAACACCCAAGATGAATATGCATATGGAAAAGCCTTTGAGAAGAAACTAAAACCACATCGACCATATAACTATCAACAAGAAATTCAGAAATACAAGTTTGCACTTTAAAACATGTCTTAGTAACAAATGGGGAAGTGATCACCTCCCAGTGATTGGTAAACTTAAAGTGAAACTACGGAAATTATAAAGGCCTAAGATAGCACTCACACTGCAATACGACAAACTATTGCCCGACCCGAATCTGAAAGAGAAATATATGGACAGTGTTTAAAAAAGATGCGGGGTGCAAAATGAAAAGGGAAAATGGAAGTTGGATTATGAAGCAATCGACATCTTCCTAATGAAAAATAGACGTCAAACAAGAAATAAATCCGTCAGTTCTTTTTAAATAGCTTCGTTTATGTTTCAGATATGAATATATTCAGATATTTCATTTCCAGAAAAAATAAAATAAAAAAAACACGTCCGAGTGAGGTAGGATGTGTAGTTCGCTTCAAAGCGAAAAGAGTGCCTTTCTGAACTGTGACGGTCTGTATATCCAGGTGGTAAGTACACAAGCTCATACAATGATAAAAATAAATATCGATAAAACTAAATACATTAGATCTATTATTGACGACAAATACTTAAAACCTAGTAAATTAGTAAGATAATATAACCCAAAACTCTAACTCCTATACTAAACCAAGACAGTGTATGAATATACTTGTCCACTCGAAGAATGACAGATTAAATTCTTGATTTGAAAAAAAAAAGCAATACCAAAACAAGGAGCCGAATACAAAACACTACAGAAATAAATAAAGGCACAAACGCAGAAAGCTTGAGGAGGAATGCTCAATGAAAATCTAAACTTATTTATAAATGGAACTTTGTCTGTGTGTGTATAGGTGTGTGTGTGTTTGTCCGTTACCTATACACTCCGAAACGGCTGAACTGATTTTCTTGAAAATTTACACAGTTGTACTATAAGCGTCTCCGACCGAGTGTTCTTAGCTAGGATTTGTGTCGAGGTACCCCCGATAAATATCGAAAATCGATAATCGAAAAAATCGGGTTACCGAAGGAGTGGTCCGATTTTAATCAAATTTGATACACCCATAGACAAAGACATAAGAAACGATATTCAGAAGTTTCAAGTTTGCAGTTCTTACAATAGTGCAGAAAATCGATAATATATATATATATATATATATATATATATATATATATATATATATATAAGGCAAGATGTTTGTGTGTGTGTCTCTTTATCTGTCTGTATGTCCATTATACAAATCCACAATTTTTATCCGATTCTCAACAAACTTCATACAAATATTTTTAGGCTGAGTCTGAGCTCCAGGACCATGGATTAGTTTTAAAGCTTTCATTACACCCGAGCAACGTCGGGCTATACTGCTAGCTGTCCATAAATCGAAAGAATTGGTATCACAGACAAAGCAAATATGCATACAAAATATCAGAACTTACAGGACAAAAGACATGGCCATCAATGGAATGCATAAAATCTAAGGACAAAACGTTAGTGTTAGAGAACAAAAAACACTTCAATGATGAAATGAATATATCGGTGACCTCTTCCGCGACGAAAGAGAACAATTTTATACAAACAATTGACGGACTAGGAATATTAATATTTGAAGTAATGTTCACACTGAGTAGATTGAAAGGAAATAAAGCAGCAGGGCAAGACGGAATAGTAACAGAGATACTGAAAGCTCAAGATGGCTTCGGCATAGACAAAATTACTTAAATAATAAATTAAATCTATTATAATGGCGATATACTTGAAAAACTAAGCATATATATATTCCATAGCGCTGGCTAAGAAGCCAGATGCAAATGAATGCGAACGGTGTCAATCAGACTAATCAGCAAGTTAACAAAACTTATCACCCGGATTTTGGTGAGCAGAAAGCGCAACAAAATTAAACCAGAAATAGGACAAGAACGCTGTGGGTTCGTCAAGTACGCTGGAACAAAGAATGCGATATTTATGTTGTATCGCCGAACTGGATACGGTACATAGGAAAAATTTGTTAGCTATAGTATAACAGGGAGTGCTGGATAATCTCTTATATATATATATATATATATATATATATGAGGAATAATGTTGAGATGCTTGTGACTTAACTGAGATGAGTTATGCCGATTCCTAATTTTCATGAAAGAACAGTCTAATGTCCTCACTCGTCAGTTCTTTGTTTCAATCTTCAGTTGTGTCTCGGATTTTTTCTTAATAATATGTATCTTTATTTAATTTAATATTTTGGTATGGGAGTCGTTCTACAGGCGGTTTATTGCTTTTGATTGCTTTTCTTGAGTTGACTTTCTTTTCATGTTATATTATATGTGGTTGCTTGATTTTTTTATTGATTTTTTTAATGTGTTAGTTTCCTTTTATTACAAGTAAATGGCTGTCCGTGGACAAACTTCTTCACATTAATCTTATTAACATTCTATCTTTATCTGATGGATGTGCGTTGTGTTGCACTTTATATCGTCACGAAACAAGAAATCGCGAAGCCGAGTCCGAATTCCAGTTTTAATTCCTTGCATTCACTTACGAGCAAATACCCTTGGGAAATGTATTAAACTGTCTCTTCCCTCCAGTTATGGGTTAAATGACAGAATAGATTAGGTTCTATAGCCTTGGTTAGCAACCACTCTACCGCACACAGTAATGGTAACTTACTGCAGGATAATCATCTGCCCGGTTAGTTATGTCTCTCTCGAGACATGATCGGCGAAGCGTGTATCACGTATGGCACTTAACTGATTGATCTTTGTCTTGATATCATCAATTTGTGACAAAAACCTGCTTGCCAAAATATCTTTTATCTATATACCATTGAAAAAAAAAACAATAGTAGCACTAATCACTATCCCAACCATTTATATATATATATATATATATATATATATATTGATACATGTTTCATGAAATAATATAAACAAGTTTAGTCTGTTTATTTTATGTAAATTCTTATCATATAATCTGAGAAGCTTAATAGCGTTATCGTTGAAAGAAGAAAGAAAATCACAATATTCATACATGTTTTTTATTTAATCCTTTCTGAGCTTTCGAGTCACAAAGATGACAATTATATTAAGTGTACTAAACCGTTCACGGATGAACAATAGAAGCAGTCGTCTACTTTTTTTTTTTAACGTGGAATACTTTTGTAAGCAACGGCGAACAGGTGCGTGCGTGCATGAAGCATAGATCTTACTGCAGCTTAGAGACATCACACATGACCACGTGATATATATATATATATATATATAGTCATCCGCAGACAGATCTGTTTCGCTGTAACACAGCTCATCAGTACGGTTAGACTCCGATTGCTTTTAACGCAGGATTGAAACCCGACCGAAGTGGCGTCATATATATATGTTACAAATATCGTTTTCAGATATCTATATGCATAATTATATCACTCAATATCAGAGACAGAATGTATATAAATACAAACGTAGAAACTGAGATCAACATCAAATAGCAACAGTGTTTTCAAGCTTGAAAGTAATATATTGATTTCCTTCAACATGAAAGTGACATTTGTCGCTTTGTGTTGACCTCTCAGAGAGGCAGCAAACTAAACCAAAGCAAAATTGACTGCCTTTGCAGGACGTAGGTGAGCAGTAGGTGAGTTTATCAGCAGTAGTATCTGATTTGCAAATGGAATTTATATTTGGTGTAATCTCAGGTACATCTAACGGTACCAGGTGCAGATTTAATGTATGCCGATGAGTACAGTGATAAAAACAGGAAATGATCTCAAATGAAATTAGATTATACACAATCAAAATTGAATCTTATAATTCTGCCTGTCCCTAACTTAGATTATATACACAAGTCCCTAATATAAACACTTGTCCCTAAATTAGATTATATGCACAAGAGGTCTGAAAAGGGTATACAAAGGGGTTGGCAAATTAGGTCACATACGCTCAAGAAGAAAATCGAACGTTCGAAGAAAGACTCCTGTACAGCATACCGCCTTATTTGACAGAAATCAGAATTGAATCTTATAATTCAGCTTGTCTCTAACTTAGCACGGCCTATACACTCTGACAATGCCACATGAATAAGGGACTAATTTGTCTTGATGGCCTGGAAAATGCTACATGATTTCAGTGCTTAAATTAAAAAAATTAAGACAGAAAGTTAAATAGAAGTGCTTTATGTCTTTTTGTAATAATGCATAAATAATTGATTATTCCGTTATATCGGGTGGAAACACGGGAAAGACATATCAGAGACCCAACTTGGTTTCACTGAGAAAGAAAGAAAGGAAGAAAGAAAGAAAGACAGACAGACAGAAAGTAAAGAGATAGAAAAAGAAAAGTTTAACGTCTGTTTCAGTGAAATGAAAAAGTTGTCACTTTCAATTATTTTTAATTTGCATCTTTTTACTTGATAAAATAACGATCATTACTCCTATTTATGATTGATATGGTAATATTTCGTTAAATTTTAAGCTCAGATATTTAACGATAAAATAGGGAAATTTATACAGATATTTTATTAGTGAGTAAAAGGCTATTCGAGTCGATCAACTTCCTTACTAATAAAATGCAAAAAGAATTAGGGCGGTTCGCTAAAATGTTCGTGACATGGCGAGTATTAGCCGTAAAAGATAGAACTGGTGTTAATAAAGTAATTCATCCGAACACTTTCCATGGAAATAGCGATAGTTTAACGAGTGACTTGCAACGTTTTGTCTGTGGGAAAGTGAATGCATGGTAAAAAATTCATGACCCACAAATCACTGTAGACGCTTTTTATTTCCATCAGGCCTTGCCATTGTGGAAAGAAGAAAGATTAAAAATCCACAAGGAATAAGCCAAGAAATAAAACTGAGTATATGTGCTGCGGTGCAATCGATATCGTTTCAGAATGAGAAATCAAAAATCCGAGTTCAAATTCCAGTAGAATTCGTTGCATTCACTTACACTAAAATACCCTGAAGAAAGATATTAATTGATCCCTTCTCCCTCCAGCTGGATTGAATAGCAGCACCGATTGGATTCTATAACCTTGGTTCACAACTAGTCTTCAGAAAGAAATGGTAACCTCCTGCGTGAAAAACCTTCTGCCTACTCATTTATGCCCCTTTTAAGACATGATAGTCCAAGCGTGTATCACGCATGGAACTTACCTGACTGAGTGATACTGTTAGACGTAAAGAAAGAAAAACTGATTTTTAAGAACGAAATGCATGGTTATTTTTTTAATTGCACACTCTGAAGTGAGAGCAATAATAACAAAGAAAGTAACCAGTGACCTGAAGAAGAAAACAAAAACAAAAAAAAAACACGGCAAAAAAAGGGGTTGACAGGAAATTAAGGAGGAACTAAGGAAGACAGAAACAGAATAAACTATTCTCACTCCACCCTCGTCTATTGAACAGGTGAAGAGGCTCATCCCTTGTTCCCTATTTAGGATGTGGTTTCGGCTTTCTCTTTTCCAATCTTTTCACTTTTACGTAGCCCCCTGTGCATCAGTGGCGTTACCGCCTTGCTTGTGGTGATATGATTAAAAAAATAACAAGAAACGAAATAAAAGAAGGAAGAAAATAATGACAGCAAAAAAGAAAGACAAGAAAAGCGGAAACATTTAAAAAAAAGTGGGACAGGAAAAGAAATTAACGATATAGGCTGACAGGTACGGGTATGTTTTGAATGAAAGGCGAAAGAGGACTCTTTCTAATAGTACGATATTATATCATTGTTATTCTTCTGGGGTTGCGGCTAGTCATCTCAAAGTTTCTTCGTCAGAAACATGGCATTGGTCATGACACCAATATGACGAAATCGATAATGAAAACGATTTAAGTTATCTTAGAGACTCTTCAATGTATACGTTTCATTGTTAAACATGTTGATAAAATGGTCGCTTTGTATTAACAAACCAGAAAATACCTGACTATAATCAGAAATATAGAGAATTGCTTCTATATCTGGCACGGAGATGTTCAAATATCACTTTCCAGACCTGAATTTAAAAGTCTACTCACTTTCCAGATCTGAATTAAAAAGTCTACTTACTTACTTCAATGTATACGTTTCATTGTTAAACATGTTGATAAAATGGTCGCTTCGTATTAACAAACCAGAAAATACCTGACTATAATCAGAAATATAGAGAATTGCTTCTATATCTGGCACGGAGATGTTCAAATATCACTTTCCAGACCTGAATTTAAAAGTCTACTCACTTTCCAGATCTGAATTAAAAAGTCTACTTACTTTCCAGACCTGAATTTAAAAGTCTACTCGTTGTTTGGTGGGTGAACATTTATTTTCCACCTTGCAAAAATTTTCCCACAGATGCAACGTCGCAAGGATTTTGTTTGTCTAGCGTTATTTTCATGAAAAAGATCCTCGCATGCTATGTTAATTAGATCAACTATGTATAATTCGTGTCGTATTATTTAAAAAGAAATTTAATTCGATTACCATCTTCTGAAACAGCCTTACTTCATATTTAAGGTCACCATTATAGTTTTTGCATATATTCAAATTTACAATTTACTTCTTTCAGTTAGGTTCAGACACAAACCAAATTCATTAACCCTGTACCACGAGATTTTGTATTGGTTGTTCAAGTAGAAAAATATACTATGTAAAGAAAATATTTGCGTAGATGTGAAAACATGGAGTTAGACTCCTTTTATTTGCATCAACGTAAACGCAGAATTAATTAAAATATATTATAATTAAGATATTTCTGGATGGCTATGTGATGTCAGTTCTTCAATACAGCAGTGAATGCTGGACAATATAATCGAAAATGAGGACAACACTGGAAGCAGCGGAAAACTGGTTCTACAGAACGATGCTGCGGATATCGTGGACTGAGCATGCAAGCAACGATGAGGTGTTGGAAAGAATGGCAACAAAAAGGAAATTAATACTGAGCATCAGGAAGAGACAACTGAAGTTCCTGGGACACGCAAAGAGGAAGGAGAGCTTGGAGAACCTGATACTGACTGGCCAGATAGAAGGAAAAAAGAGACAGAGGAAGGCAGCGGATAACATATTTGCAGGGCCTGATCAAGTGGATGACGGAACGGGGATTGCCAGGAGTAACAGGAGCAAACATACTAAAAGTCACAAGGGATAGGGAGAGGTGGAGAACCATGATCGCGTACGTCCTGAAGGGATAGGGCACATAGAAGAAGAAGAATGGGATCAAATTTTCAACTAATGAAACATATGTAACGTTTACAGCGAGGCAATATTCAGAGACGTATATGTCCTATGATGATTTTTTTTATTAGTGATCACAACATATGCATGTGATTGTAGAGAGTCGAGAACAGAAAATGACGTGAAGGTACCCCGAAAGCAATACTATTGAAAAGTATGACGAAAGAACAATAAAAACAAACAAACAAACAAGGAAGCTTAAAAAATACTTCAAACCTGAAGGACTAAGGGTGTTGAAACAAAAATAATTCTGCCAAATAACAGAAACCAAATTACATGAGAACTTTGAATAACCCGAACAATAAATTATGATTGTTTTTTATCATTTCACTCCAAGCAAGGCGGTACCGCCACTGATGTGCAGGGGGCTAGAGAAGAGAGTTAAATTTTAGGCAGGAGGAGAGTGAAGACAAAGACGAGCCAGCTACAGTGGGGTGAAAGAAAAAGGGCAAGATAAGTATGTGAACACAAGACTGAAGACAGTTGCGAAGGCAGAGAAAAAGGAAAACAATAAGATACACAGGGTGATGTAGAAAGGATTGGAGTCATGTAGATAAGAGATGTAATTTGATATTGCATTTAAATTCCTGGGGTCATCAGGAAAGCAAGAATATGGAAGGGAATTCCACGGACGGAAATTGCGAAAAAAGAAGCTTTATGGTAGAATTGTCTGTTGCATTCGGTTAATTTAATTGTAAAAGGGTGGGACCTTGTTGCTAGTCTGTTTGCACAAGTAAATTCTTGTGTAGGGGGCACCAGTGACCTAAGTTCATCAGAGAAGAAGCCATGAAAATATTTGTAGAAGAGACAGAGGGAAGCCACATCCCGACAATGAGAAAGTGGCTGGAGTCGAGCTGCCAGGTAGGAACCAATCACATTACAGACTCTCTTTTAGAGCCTGTAAAGAACACTAAGACAGCAGGGACGCCTGAGCAAATCTTAACACAGTATTCCATGCATGGTCGGATGGTTGATTTGTATATGTGCAAGAGGAATTCAGGCTGAAAAACTTCCTGGCCGGACACAGTGTCCCAACCTTCCTAGCAGCGGATTTAGCTATTGATTCAATGCAACCATTCAACTTGAGGTCAGAAGATAGTGGAAAGCCGAGGAGACATAGTGTATTGCTTTCAGAGAGACTTGCT
The DNA here is from genome assembly GCA_037127315.1 of Ascarosepion bandense. Taxonomy (NCBI): domain Eukaryota; kingdom Metazoa; phylum Mollusca; class Cephalopoda; order Sepiida; family Sepiidae; genus Ascarosepion; species Ascarosepion bandense. The sequence continues at coordinate 8,664,934 of JBBBDQ010000872.1, forward strand.
TGGTCCATGCTTATGGGTGGCTGGAAAGATTGCCTGCGATGGTTGACAGATAGGAATTTGTTTAAGAAGCATTGAAATTTACGAGCCACTTCTTACCGCAGTCCGCCACTGAGTGGAGGTCTATCTCAAGATCAGTAGCGAGGTTACGTTTGTCCGCTTCGCCAGATTTCTTACTGATGTGGAAGTAAATGTTGGTGTCATCTGCGTAGATTAATACTTGAGATTTGATCACGTCTGGGAGATCATCTATGAAGATTAGAATGAGCGTCGGGCCTAGGTTATAGCCCTGGGGGACACCAGCGTTCGTGCGGTAGGAAGTGGAGACACGCCCATTCAAGACGGCATTTATTATGTGGTTAGATAGGAAAGATTGGATCAGATCAAGCAAGCGTCCAGGGATACCCTAGCCCTGTAGCTTGCTCAGAAGACCAGCGTGCCAAACCCTATCAAAAGCCTTGGAGATATTCAGGGCAGCAGCACGAGCCTCACCGGACTTATTGAGGGCCTAGTATAAAAACATTAGGAAGGAAACCTCAAAAATATTGGAAAGAACTGTAATAGTTCTGGAAGTGAAAAATATATCTTTCCGAATTTTTTTTAATATAAAGATTTTTGTCTATATTTCTGAGATGAGGTATTGCAATTATTTACACTATTAGTTTTCATTTTTTTGCCACATTCACGACACATTGCGCAGTTGATGAAAGCATTCGTCGGGACAATTCACTTAAGCAAAATAGCTGTACGTTCATTACCTGGCTACAGCATAGATGGACAAAAAATTTAAAGAGCTGAGTTAAGGGGTATAACTGATACTGAGACATCTGGAAACGGCATGCGTGGACCGATAACAATCTACCCCAGTGAACAAATTAAAGGGTTCTGTTCGAAATTCTAATTTCCTGGAGAAAGTCCGAGCATACAACGGTATTGCAGTATAGCCCGGCGTCGCTCGGGTTTAATGAAAGCTTTAAAACTAATCCATGATCCTGGAGCTCAGACTCTTTGGACATCGGCACGAAAGACTAAAAAGCAATAGTTGTTTCCAGTTAATTTGAAACCGTAGACTGAAAGAAAATGAATGGATGTAAGTCAAATTTTGATTTCCTCGTATCGATATCAAATAAGTTTTTTCGTCGTAAACTGATATTTGAAGGCTAAATAAGTCCTGTGAATAAATTGTATCATAGCTGAGACTAGTAAATACAATTATATCTACTTAAAGCCAAACCCGAAGCAAAAACTAAAATAAAAGGGCTGAAAAAATACAGACATACAGGCAGATAAACAGACATAACACAAACATCTTGCCTTATATATATATATATATATATATATATATATATATATATATATATATATATATATTATCGATTTTATGCACTATTGTAAGAACTACAATCTTGAAACTTCTGAATATTGTTTCTTATGTCTTTGTCTATGGGTGTATCAAATTTGATTAAAATCGGACCACTCCTTCTATAACCCGATTTGTTCGATTTTCGATTTTAGATATTCATCGAAGGTAACTTGACAGAAAACCTAGCACTCGCAGATGCTTATGGTACAACTGTGTAAATTTTCAAGAAAATCCGTTCAGCCTTTTCGGAGTCTATAGGTAACGGACACAAGCACATACACATACACACACACACACACACACACACACACACACACAGAGTTCCATTTATAAATAAGTTTAGATATGGGAATAAATATGAGGACAACAACCCAAACAATGTAAATAGTGTATATATATTATATAAATTTTAACTGACAGTAGCAGCGGCTATTCTATCAATGAATGCCGAATGTTTTGTTACAGAGAAGCAGCTATTCTTTCGATTACCATTAATGTCTACATTAATATCAAATAATATTTTTAAAAATTAGAATAAAATCCAATAATGTAGGCTTATAAATATGCGTTATTAATTATAGAATTTTTAAGGATGCTTTTAAAATTGATTTATCTAGAAAGAACTTTCTCTTCACATTGAAGTAGAGAAAAAATGTAACATATTTTAACAATGATACATTCTTGATTCACACTTGCATATGTTTGGCATCGATTACAAAAATAATCGTTGTAAAGATTTTTTAAGAGATTCTTAAGAGGCACTCTATCATAGTATTAAATTTAGTGTGACGAAAACATTGTAATTGCTATTTTTTTTGCGCTTCTAAGTAATGGAATCTATTGCTACGCATGACCAGAGCAATTTTAATTAGGTAATCTTTTCACCAGATCTATTGAGCTTGTACATTGAGACTATTCTGAAGACCCTAGATATTATGCCGGAATTTGACATCGGAGGCCACAATTAAAACAACATAAGGTACGCAGATGATACAGTGCTGATAGCAGGCACACGGAAAGGAAACTACAAAAACTCCCACAGTAGGTAGTTTAAGCGAGTAACAAGAAAGGACTACAAATAACAAGTGGGAAACACTAAAATCATGCAGGTACAAAACTTTAAATATTTGCGAAGTGTTCTAACACAAGATGGAAAGTACGACACAGAGATCCGAAGTCGAATTGGCATAGCGAAGGACGCGTTTCAGAAGCTGATTAGAGTATTAACAGAGAGTAAAATTTCGCTAGAAACAAAGAAGAGAGTATTAGATTGCTATATGATGTCAGTTCTTCAATACAGCAGTGAAGGCTGGACAATATCATCAAAGATGAAGGAAAAACTTGAAGCAACTGAAATGTGATTCTAAAAAAGAATGCTATGTATATTATAGATGTTATAGCAATGATGTTATCAATGATGTTAGCAATGACGAGGTTTGGAAAGGATGTTAACGAAAAGAAAAATAATACTGAACATTAGGAAGAAACATCTAATGTTCCTGGGACATACAATGAATAAGAAGGGCTTGAAGAACCTGATACTATTTTGCTGACTGAAAATAGTAATTTAATATTTTATCTTTCAACTTTCATTAAATGAAAGCTTCAACAAAGAATTTTCATTTTTGAAAATTAATATTAATCTTAGGTATCGCGAATTAGTAGAGGTACCAAATTTTCATGACTTTTGTTTTTCAAATCGATATAATTGTTAGACGTTATTTGCTATGTTCGAGATTCTGATGGTTATACACCGAGAAGAATGTCTCAAATTTTAATAATTGACCTTTTCATATTTAACTAATAAATGTAATTCTCTAAAATGTTTGCATTGATTCGTTTTCCTCTTTCGCGTTTGCACGTTTTCTTCTACGCAGTTTACACAAAATAAATAATGAAATGAACTTCTACTTCGTTTAATCTCAAGTATTATTTATAATACGAAAAATCATTATTTGAAGAATATCCGCATGTACGTATTTTTGTAAGTGAGCTTTATCAAAAATACACGATAAAGAAGAAAAGAAGTGTCTTCCCATTTGCGAGCATGCGCAGTGAGTTCACTAACTATCAAGAGTTATTATCATTTTAATATGAAATGAAAATCATATTTGACGGGACATGAATTTCTACACTCACGCTTCTGATCTTGTCCAAAGTCAGCGAAACTGCCGGCGGACATAAAATGCAGTATCTCCTACTTGGACAAAACAACGATTAATGGAATTAAACAAATTGATTACAAACACCATGGAAATAATTGTCGTAAGCAATATTTTTTAGATTTACTAGACGGTACATTTCTTATCAGAAAAGAAAGACGTAAAAAAAACTGAGCCCTCGAAAATGGCCAGATCCTTGGTATGAGTCGAAAGGACTGCGTCCGAAATTTTCTTATCACATTTTACGTCATTTTCCTCACAATGCATGTGTTTTCTTCCCAATGTTCTCTTTTTGTTTTCCTCTTCTTCATTTTCTTTAATTGTCTTCTTCTTGCTTTCTATTCATATTTCTTTTTTCTTTTTTTTCAATTTTAAAAAATACAAAAATACTACCTTGCATCTTTTCACCCTTCTCATATTTCTCCTGTTTTTTTTTTAATTTTTCTTTCTCTTTTAATTCTTTTAGACGTCTTTGTGATTTCTTTCTTTCTCCCTTTCTTTCTTACTTTTTTAATTCATCTTTTCTTTCCTGACAATACTTTCTTGCTTTCGTTCTTTCTTTTTTTTTCTTTTCATAATTCTGCACCTAACCTTTATTTAGTTTAACAGTTTTTTCTTCTGTTTTGTTTGTTTGTTTGTTTGTTTGTTTCTTTTGTTTATTTTCTCGTTTGACCTGACAATTTTTCTTCCTTCCTTCCTTTCTTCCTTCCTTTCTTTCCTTCTGTTTTTCAATAATTCCTTACCCTATCTTTATTCAGTTTTCTAGTTCAGTTTTCTTTATTTCATTTTGTTAGTTTTCTTTTTCTTATCCAATATTGTTTTATTTTCATCTTTATTTCGTTCTGGTAACGTTACTACTTCCTTACTTACACATTTTCTCCCTGGACTTTTAGAGTCTTTCTTCTTTTTCTCATATATTTTTTCTATTATTAACGAAATTGTTGATTTAACAATTCAAATGATACTCTAGTGTTATTCATTCCTTGTTTTTTATTTTCGTTTCCGTCTTTTACTTGCTTATTTCTTATTTTCGGTAAGGCTAACATGGGGAATTGTCTTTTTCCTCTCAGTAATTGCTTAACCTTTCTTTACAGTATTCTTTATTCTATCAAGTAGTGTCTAGCCGAAATACAAACAGCGCTTTCTGAATTCATCTCTACCTATCTATATAAATGTATATTCTGGTCTGTCGAAATTATTTCTGATGTTAACAGACATAAACAGACGGACCAGCGCATGCGTGTTAAGCATACGCCTGTACGCACACACATACCAGGATGTGTTTCAAGTGGTTTTATTGGTTCCACGTTTCAAAGCGTGTTATCCCCTGTCGGTTTTTATATCAACTATTTTTACTTTTTTCTTTCTTTTTTTTTTTTTTTATAGAAACTCATTTTCTTACTTTCTATGCCATTATTTGACGATATTTCATTGTCAACATTCTATTCTGATTTTATTTGTTGCGATATCTCTATAGATATACCCATGCGAATAATTGTAAAATGATATTTCAAATTGTTCCCGGCATTATTTACTCCTGTTTCTAGCGTAGATGCTGTTGCTGGTGTTAATCTTTTATGTGGTGCATCTGTTCAACATATGCGCAATCATGACTCGCCACAATTTTCTATCGTTTGTGACATCTCTTTGCTAAGGTTCCCCCACTCTGATCCGCCACCTATTCACATAAAGTTAGGTGGCTCGCTGCTTTCCCCTATTACCTTTGCCCTCTATATGCCCAGAGAACGTTAATTTTTCCAAACCGTCCTTTTATCCGCATTATAAGTCCTAGAAATTTAAACTGTCTCTATTGTTTCAGCATAAGTGTTCATTTTGCTGAGAAATCTTTTAAAAGTTTTCCTCGATGCTTACTGGCCCCATGTAAGTCACAGTATGATTCTACATAAATAAAGTAACCTCCTGTTTTTTTTCTCATCCATGTGGAAATTATCGGGTATTTCCCATCATATACTAGAATGGATATTATATAGAAATCCAGTATTCAATTATTTTTTTTTTTTTTTTTATAATAATATCGCCACAAGCAAGGCATTTTACTTCCACTGTTTTGCAGGAGATTACATTGGAAGAAAGTTATAAGAAAGAGTATCAAGTTATAGTGGGTGTCAAGAAGTGGGTAAGAGAAGGATGAGGATACTAATGAAAGTGGAGTGGACGGAGAAAGAAGCATGAGAGAGGATGCAGGTTAGTGAGTTAGGAGATGACTATTGACTTTACATTTAAATACTTGGAGATTATAGCTGTTTGGGAAACAAGTAAACGAAAGGCAATTCCACAGGCGGGAAGTGCGAGAAACGAAGCTGATGGGGCAGAATTTGCGTTTACATTTTTCCAGTTTCACAGTAAAAAGGTGGGACCTAGTTGCTAAACTTGTGTCTCGAGTAAATTCATATATATATATATAGGTGGCACCAGTGAGCTAAGTTCATCGGAGCAGGAGACGTGAAAGTATTTGTAGAAGAGACATAGTGAAGCCACATTGCACCGGTGAGAAAGTGAATGCATCTGAGCTGCCAAATCGGTATTGATCACATTAGAGATTCTCAGTTAGATTTTGTCAAGGACACCTAGGTGGATAGTAGGAGCACCCGACAACATATGCCAGCAGTATTCAATGCACGGGCGGATGCTAGAATTATATATGTGCAAGATTTTTCTAACCATTGAATTTTTTTAACGTTTCTCAGTACTTTGCATAACATATCAAATCCTTTTTGTTTCAAAGTGTATTCGAATATATGTATTCAATATGTATTCGAAGGATGTGCGTTGTGGTGAAATGGATATCAGCTCAGAACAAGAAATCGAAAATCCGAGTTGGAATCCCATATGAATTCGTTGCATTCACTTACGCGCAAATTCCTTTGGGAAAGGAAATAATCCATTTCTACCCTCCAACTATCGATTAAATAACAGGACAAATTGGATTCTATAGCCTTGGTTGGCAAATAGTTTACCACAGGAAGTAATGGCAACCTATTACCTGAAATTCTTCTGCCCATTCAGTCATGTCTACGAAAGAGACATGATCGCCCAATCGTGTATCACGTGTGGCGTTTCACTGACCAATTCGAATTTCGGTGCTGGATTTTCAATACTTTGTAAAAACACTTCCCACATATTTAAATTTCTATACTTATTTGCCGATCAGCATCAGTTGTCAGAATTTTTTATTTTAATTTTATATTATTTTTTTTTTATTCTCCTGCACTTTGTTGTGGTGCAGTGGATATCGACTCAGAACAAGAAATCGGGGAGTTGAGTTCGAATTCCAGTTGAATTCATTGCATTCACTTACACGCAAATACCCTTTGGGGAAGGTATTAATCCGTCTTTTCCTTCCAGTTATGGGTTAAATAACAGGAGAGATTGGGTTCTATAGCCTTGGCTGGCAACCAGTCTACCGCAGAATGCAATGGCAATCTAATGCGGGATAATTATCTGCCCAGTCAGTCATGTCTCTTTCGAGACATGATCGCATAAGAGTGTTTCACGTATGGCACTTAACTGACTGATTTGCTTTTAGTACTGTAGTTTACTTGCAGCGTCAGACATATTATGATTTACTTCCATTAATGTATAGACTTGTCATCCAAACACACACACACTCACTCTCTGTCTCTCTGCCTGTCTGTCTGACTTTCTAACTCTCTCTCTCTCTCTCTTTCTCTCTTTCTCTCTCTCTATATATATATATATATATATACACATCAATTTTAGGAAATCCGTAACGAAAAGAATTAAATCCAATATAGTTTTAGTTTATTTATCTAAACATCATTTTTAATGAATGCTCATAATTGAGTGGAAGCTCTGATTTTATTATTAAACAGTATAATTATTTACATCTACTGGCCTGAATAATCGAGGAACCTGCTAAAAATTATACGTTCTTCGCATGATGTTTTTTATTATTAAACAGTATATATATTTACATCTACTGTTCTTAATATTTGCGATATCGTGTTACAAAAATATGCGGAGGACACATGTTTTCTAGCAGGTTTTTTCAATTATTCAGACCAGTAGATGTAAATAAGTAGAGTGTTTAATAATAAAAAAACAGAGCTTCTACTCAAATATGAGTATCCATTAAAAATGATGTTTAGATAAATAAACTAAAACTATATTGGATTTAATTCTTTTCGTTACGGGGTTCATAAAAGTATACGTATATAAATATATATGTATACATTACATTGTAGAGCATATAATAATAATAACAACAACAACAATAATAATAATAATAATAATAATAATAATAATAATAATAATAGCATACTGCAACTCAATAGCTATAAAGTTTCGCTGTTAAATCACCATCATCAGTCAGCAAAATATGGCTAATTCACTTGGTAATATATATAAATAAAGAGATTTAAAAATAAAAATAAAAAATAAAAAAGGAAAAAATTAAAAAAAAGCATCAGAATATAGAGGTCAGCCTATGAAATGAATTAAGGCGGTTACGACATTTTCAAGAACGTTGCGTTTAAAACTCATAGACAGTAGTGATTCAATATTTTGCCACATAAAACCAGACAAGCCAAAATTTAATACGTAAAGAAAAGAAAGAGAAAAAGATATAGGAAAAAATTAAAGGGAAAAAAGAAAAAAGGAGAGAGAAGAGAGAAGAGAGAAAAGAAAGAAAAGAGAAAGACTAAGGCGAAAGAGAAATCGGAACAACAATAAAATAAAGTAAATAAAATAAAATAAAAAACTACAGAAAGGATAAGAATAATAGAAAAAATATGAAAATTAAAATTAAAATATTTACTTAAAGAGATTTGTTAATAAGTACCAAATAAAAGAATGATAGAAATGAACTTTCATAATTGCCTCACCAAATTACCATAGTTCTATCCATTAATTACGAGGTCATTTTGAAGTTATTCGATTTTGCATTTCCCAAAACTATGTTCATCAACTTTACTGCAGATAAACCGACCTTGGCAAGTGAATATGATTGATTCGACTGCATTGATTGTCATTTTCTCTCTCGGTAAGTAAGTGTTCAAGGATGCCAGCTAGATCTGCTTCAAACATTGTTAGAGTTGAAGTGATCAGCCTAGTGAGCTTTTCGTTGTGAGAAGACGTGGCACCACCGAACAGAAACTTTCGTCATTCCAAGTTCGTTGTGCAGAATTTTCTTAACGCCCTCAAGTGATATTCTATAAGCATGGATACAATTTTTAAATATGAATTTTGTAGTTGCACAGTTACCTTATTCTGCAAATAACAGAATACTATTTCATGTTGCACACACACACACACACACACACACACACACACACACACACACACACACACACACACACACTTCCGGCCATATTTATTAGGTCAGCCCGGTTTTTTCTAAAAGAAATTATGTATATCATACAATTTTAGTATTTGTTGCCAAAGAAAAATGAAAGGTTCTTTTGTTATTATTATTTATTATTATTTTACAACCCAAGGAAGCAAACATGAACTCGTCCGAATCACCCTAAATTATCTTTTTTCCATCATTGATGAAACTCCAATATAGGTATTTATTAAATATTTATAAATTCATTTAATGCACATATTATTGTTTAATATTAACAAAAGAACAATTCTTTTTTCACTTACAGTTATTCACTTGGCAAGAAATACTAAAAAATAGTATGATATACATCATTTTTTAAACACTGGGGTAGCACAATAATTAGGGCCGGTAGTCTATATTCATGAACTTATCTAAAAGTAATGCTATTATAAACTGCTGATCTAATTTATTACTAGAAAATTAGGTCATTTTTTTTAATTATTTCATTCACGACCTGGCTGGACTGCCCTGGGTATGAGAATTAGGAGAAAAACATGGTAAAATGGGTGTTAAAGAATAGATATAAGGATGGATGGAATTCAAGGAGATAGAAGATGGCAATTGACGTTGCACTTAAACTTTTGGAAGTTGGTACAACTATCAAGGAAGCAAGTAAACGGGAGAAAGTTCCACAAGCAGGAAGTGCAAGAAAAGAAACTGTTAGAGTAGAAGAGGGGGTCATATTAAAATACTTCACCGATAGAAGTATAGAATCTAGATGCGACAATTTATATGGTCGGAGTACCAGGAAAAAAAGTGAAAAGCAGTTGCCATTGAAATATTTGTGGATAAGAGAAAGGGGAGTCACATCACATCGGTGAGAAAGTGACTGAAGTCAAAATGCTAAGTCATGCTCAGTAAATACATCCATGTGCCAGTATTGAATTTACAGAAAATAAAATATTGCGTACATTTTACTGTGATCTATTAACACTTATTTAAGCAATATCTTTCCAACATCTAAACAATGTCTGATCTTGATTTTACATTTTTTAAAATATTTCTGTTGCATTTATATGAACATTCATATATATATATATATATATACACACTAAGATTGGTAAGCAGTGTTAACTGGAAGTGGGACACGCTGTTGTACACCGAGGCCCCTGAGCTCGTTCAATGATGAAGTAGATGTAACAACTAGCGTACATAGAAGATAACATCCTCCTACTTGGACGAAACATCTTTAAATGAATTAAACAAATTGATTAAACAAATACAATAGGAAATCTTTGAAGAAATGGGGAGAAATAGAAAAGATTTGTCGCAAGTAATAAAATTTAGATTTGTTAGACGGGAAAATTGTCATCAGGAAAGAAAGAAGTGATGAAAAAATACAATTTGTTAAGAGTGAATTATATCCTGAAAACATACTCATGAAATATACACTTGTGACTAGATTTGATTTACTCAGTGTAGAATATTGCCTATATTGATTTCCATTGAGCTATCTACACTCCCAATTTCGATACCACTTATTATTATGATATTTTCTTCGTTTTGTTCCTTTTCTCTGCTTCATTTAACACCGAAATTTCTGACGTTATATATATATATATATATATATATATATATATATATATATATATATAGAAAGAGAGGGAAGTGAAAGAGAGAGAGAGATTGGAATATATCGATTGGAATCCAACAAGATCTTTTCTACTATAATAAAGACCGACACACACACACACACACACACACACACACACACACATATATATATATATATATATATATATACGGTCACGCTCATGGGGAGATTGAGAAAGACAATAGCAAGGCAGCGTCGGGTCAGTCCATTAGATGGACAATAGCAAGCTAGCGTCGGCTCAGTTCATTCATTTCATTACAAGTTATTAAACATTTTTACCAGTTATGAAAGCTTTTGCCGCATATCTGCTCTTTAATAGTGCCTTATTATTTAGTTTATCATAATTATGTCATCGAGAAGTGAAGAATTTATATATATATATATATATCCTCTTTATTATGATACTGTCCGTTATGTATATATATTGTCTGTTTAGTTGTATGTTGGGCCATAACATTGGTTAGTATATGTGCATATATGTGAGCGCATTAATACACTTTTCGCAAGAATTAAAGTGATGGACAGTTTTTAAAAAATATATGTTTGAGAAATATTTTGAACTGTAACGTGAGCGATGGTGCATCTGTGTGTATGAAGAAACGCTTGTGTAAATATATGTTGGACTATAACATTAGTTTTTGTAACCACTTACATTAATATATGTGCAAGTATTTCTGTGAAGGAAACTTATGTAGACGTTTCCAATTAAGTCCTTGAGAATGTAGCGAGACATTGCGAGGATTTTTTGCATTTGGTTATTTCACACACACACACACACACACATATATATATATATATATATATATATATATATATATATATATATATATATATATATATATAGACAAATGCTTACATCTAGTTAACAGTAAAAAGGTAAGACCTATTCTCCAATCTAGCAGTACGCTTCGATTCACGTGGTCGAGGCACTAAAGAAGAGAGTTCATGAAGACGACGTCCATAAAATGCAAGTTAAACTATGTCAAGACGGTGAGAAATTAACGGAAATAGAGATTCCAGTTGAGGACCGATACCTTTACAGACTCTTCTTTAGATTTTCCCCAGAATCCCGAGATATACAGCAGGAGCACCAGACGAGATGGGGGAGCAATCTTGAAATGCACGGACGAATAGCAGATGTACAAATGTTCAAGATTGATTCTGACTGGAACAATTTTTGGACATAGCATAGTGAACTAAATTTCCTAGCAGGTGACCTAGTAATTGATTCTATATTGTCCAACTGTTTTGGAAGTAAGACATCTACGAGACGATCTGGACGTACATTTTTATTCTAGAATGTTTGTTTGACACGGAGCGTAACTTATAATTTGGAGCGTGGATAACTATAGGTAATCTACATTTAAATTTACCTACATAGCTATATGATTTGCAGTGGATATCGACTCGGAACGAAAAGTCGTAGAGCCAAATGTGAATTCGAAAAACAAAAAAAAAAGAAGACAGAGAAGAAGAAGAAGAAGAAGAAGAAGAAGAAGAAGAAGAAGAAGAAGAAAACATGAAAAAAGACATACAAGAAGAAGAAGAAGAAGAAGAAGAAGAAGAAGAAGAAGAAGAAGAAGGGGAGAAGAAGAAGAAAAGAATAAGAAATCCGTTGCATTCATTTATTGTGCAAATACACTTGAGAAAGGGATTAATTCGTCACTTCTCTATTTAGCTCTGGGTTAACTAGCAGTACTGATTGGGTTCTATGTTTTTCCGTTTCAACATATCTACTGCAGAAAGCAATAGCAACCTACTGCGGGAAAATATTCTGCCTAGTCAGTCATGTCTCTTTTGAGACATGATTGCCCAATCGTGTATCACACATAGAAATTACCTGATTAATATATCTATAATTTTATTGAATCTTTTCCACGATATTTACTATTTTCTATTGAGTGATTATTCTTAGTCTTCGAAACAAGTTTAAATTTCCTGAATTTGTCAAAGCTTTGGGATACAATTTAAAATTAAACGAGCTACTCCGCAAATTACTAAGAAAAACCATTCATAGAAGAATACGGTTTGATATTTCTTACTTAAGATTATGTGGACTTTTTTAAAAAATGACTTTATATTGTACATATATATCTAGCGTATTTAATCTATTATAACTGTTTTAATCGCTTTTTTTTATTTAATTAATATAAAAATAGTTTTACTTTGTGAAAATTTCACTGTTTTGTAAATCTAGTATTCTGATGAATTCTTCTGATGAATGAATGCATGACAAATTTTATGACAACAAAATATCCGCAGAAATACCCCTGTTGCATCATTGATTATTTGAACTGAACAACTTTAACAAAATATTGCAATAACAATCATAAATATAAAGTTCTCTCTCTTCTTCGTTCATATCATTCCTCGTTGTTTGCATTCGTTCTCTATTATATTTACGGATTGCTTGTCTCTCTTCTGCTCATAATCGTTCTCGACTTTTTCCCTGCTGTTCTCTTGCTGCCTCTCTTTGTTGTTTTATTCTTTCTTCCATTACAATGGTTTTCTCCGGAAATATAATGCATTTACAAAATACACTTAATTTCATTAATCACAGCAAAAGCGTGGTACACGTAGATACCTAGATAGGTATTACTGTATTGTAATATTAAACCTACAACTTGCTATGTTGTTCACAGCGAGAATTGAAGGACTGGTTGGAAAAAATAAATAAAAATATACGGATGAAAAGTATTTTTCATAGTTGAAGGAGAATCAAGAAGAAGAAGAAGGAGGAGGAGGAGGAAGAGGAGAAGGAGAAGAAGAGGGAATAAAAGGAGGAGGAGGAGAAGATAAAGAAGGAGGAGAGGAAAGAAAAGAAGATAAAAAAACTTGACATTATTAATTGAAGTAAAAAATGCTATAAATACTGTAATACTCTCTCTCTCTCTCTCTTTATAATAGATTATATATGTTTTTACAGTAATTCTCTTTTTGTTTTATATTTCAAGTTTGAAGTTTTCATACATTTATCATACATCGTTCGGTGTTTCTATGTTTAATCTTGTGTGTCTCTCTGTGCGTTCATATCTCTTTTTAAAGCGGGACAGACTTAAGTCAGTTAAGTGCCATACGTGATACACGCTTGGGCAATCATGTCTCGAAAGAGATATGACTGACTTGGCAGTAGGTTGTCATTACATTCTGCGGTAGACTGGTTGCCGACCAAGGCTATAGAACCCAATCTGTCCTGCTATTTAACCCATAACTGGAAGGAATAGACGGATTAATACCTTTCCCAAGGGTATTTGCGCGTAAGTGAATACAATGGAATTCGAACTTCGAACTCGGCTCCCCGGTTTCTCGTTCCGAGCCGATACCCACTGTACCACAACGCACATCCCAGACCTAAGTACTATGTTTATATATAGATTACGTTTAATCGTCAGACTTGCTCTATTTAATACACTCATCTCTTATATGGTTTCTTCTTTTTTTTCTTTGTTGATTATTCATGCTATTTCCTAAAAATATTATATTCTAGGCTCCGATTTTATTTTCTCCTTTTCCCCTCTTTTCTTAATTGCATCCTCTCTTTTCAAACCTCATCATGAACCATTTAATTCTTCAACTCTATTCATTTTTCTCATCATCTTAATTGCTATCATTTTAGTACTTTCATCACTTCTTGTTATTATCAACCACATTAATTATTTTTCTTCATTTGTCATTCTTATCGTCCTGGGTATGATGATAAACTGCATCCGGCAGCAAGGCCTTTGATTTGGAGGTTGTGAGGAGCATGTAGCGCAGTGGATATCGGCTTGGAACGAGAAATCGGGGAACCGAGTTCGAATTCCAGTTGAATTCCTTGCATTCACTTACGCGCAAATACCCTTGGGAAAGGTATTAATCCGTCTCTTCACTCCAGTTATGGGTTAAATAATAGGACAGATTGGGTTCTATAGCCTTGGTCGGCAACCAGTCTACCGCAGAAAGCAATGGCAACCTACTGCGGGATAATCTTCTGCCCAGTCAGTCATGTCTCTGTCGAGACATGATCGCCCAAGCGTGTATCGCGCATGGCACTTAACTGACTGACTGAGGAGCATGGAACCACCTCTTAATTGTTGGTGTTTCCAGGTCCACCCTGACCCGGAGTGGTAGCACCTGTTAGGGTCCTATCTATAGGCAAATAGTTAACACTCAAACTGAAACTATAAAAATAGACTTTTATAGAATTATAAACATAAACATAGAATTTTATAGAAAAAATTACATTTTTGAAGGAAAAATATTACTAACAAGATATTTTTGAAGAAAAAAAAATTACCAACAAAACATTTTTGAAGTAAAAATTATTACCATAACACATTTTTTAAGGAAGAAATTATTCTCAGGAAAACATTTTTTAATGCAAAACTAGAAGACATTTTCAGTTTTTTTTTAAAATAAAAAAGAATAAAAACAAAAATATTTCATTAAAATCTGTCTAAATCAATCTTCTCACTATAACCGCACATTTACAAAATACCTTAAAACCCCATCTTTTTTGCATTAAATAACCCACGGATGTTGATATGCCGTTAAAGAAAACTCAAACTCAAACAAACTTGTCATTTTTTTTCCATCGTTCTTTAAATAATAATTCTCAGTTTCTTGATCATTTATCTTTATCCACGCAGATATTTACTTTGTGCATTTCCGTTCCTTCTTCAATTTAATTATCACCTCTCATCAAATAGATCTATTATCTTGTATCTTTCCTAGTACTCATAAGATCAACATTTTTTTCACTGCCTCATCTTTCCTCTCTCCGTTTTTCTTCTTATTATTATTGCGTACCTTTACAACACTCTCCTTCCTTATAACATTATTTTTTTCTTCTTCCTCTTTATCATCGTCGTATTATTATTATAAGCATTGTTGTTGTTCATTTTATCATTAATAGTAGTATTAAAATTTTCATCATCATCATCTTAGAAATTCCTTTATTGTAGCATCCGAAACTGTTCTTTCTTCTTGCTTATATCATACCCCTTCTTTTTAATATCGTAATCTTAGTCGTCTTCCCCCTTCTCTTCTTCAAACTTTACATTCTTCCTTTCCTTTACACTATTCTTTTTCTACTTCAGCATCTACTAGTGATACTACTACTATTACTACCTAGGATACTATTATTCTTCCTTTTCTTATTCAGTTGTTCTATTTGTAATTTTTACATCGTTTATCTTCTTTTGATATCAAAACCTTCTCATGTCCTCTTCTCCATTTTTTTCTTCTTTCCTTCTTCTTCTCCTCCCCTTTACCTTCTTTATCTTCCTTTCTCTCGCTACGTTCTTTTTTGTTGTTTTTTTTTATCTTCTTCTTATTTATCTTTTTTCTCCCTCTAGCTTCTTTTTTCTTGTTTGTGATCTTCTTCTTCTTCTTCTCCTCTTCACCTTCTTTATCTTCTTTTCTCTCACTAGATTCATTTTTTCGTGTTGTTGTTGTTGTTTTTCTTCTTTTTCTTCCCCTTCTTTATCTTCTTTTCTCTCTCTAGCTTTTTTCTTGATTTCGATCTTCGTCTTCTTTATTTTCTTTGTTCTCTCCAGCTTTTTTTTTCTTGTTTTTGATCTTCTTCTTCTTCTTTTTCTTCTTTACCTACTTTTTTCTCTTTATCTACTTTTTCTTGTTTTCGAACTTCTTTTTCTTCTTCTTCCCCTTCTCCTTCTGCTTCTTTAGCTTTTTTCTCTCTCTACCTTCTTTTTTGTTTTTGATCTTCTTTTCCTTCCTCTCCTTCTTCTTCTTCTCCTCCTTCTTCTCTTTCTCCTTCTTCTTCTTTTCCTCCTCCTCCTCCTCCTTCTTCTTTTTCTTCTTCTTCAAAACTATTGTTATTGTACTATTGTTATATTATCGATAATGCCATTATTTTTGTTTTCTTGTTATTGTTGCTCTTCTTCTTCCTGTCACTGACGTTGCAGTTGATTTTATTACTACTTTTATCCGCGTCACATTCTGCATAACATTTCCCTCTCTCCACCGACATGACCCTCATCTTTGTCAGCATCCCACAAATTTCTTCTTCTTTTTCTTCTTCTGCTTGTCTTGTGATAATTTCACTAGCTCTTCTCGCCCACTTGTGTCGCCCGTAGCCCTTCTCTCGAGTCTCGTCCTCCGTCTTCCTCCAATTGGTGTCCACCCATCGCTCACCAAACCCTTACTCGGCCCGAACCTTCAACTCAATTCTGCTTGGTACACCTGGCCATGTCGCAGACACAGACAATGAGCCCTTCCGCTGTCCGCCTCACCAGCACCGTTGCAGCTTCCACTTTTAACGCCAATACTGCCAGATATGACAAGGACAAGCACCTCTCAGAAAAAAAATCTCTAAAAAAGAAAGAAAAAGAAATATATTAATAAGGAAATAAAAAAAAACTATGTTATCAGCGTAGGCAGCGCGGGAAAGAAACGGTTAAGAAGGGAACAGAGTTCTTTAGTACTAGAAAGCGAGAAGGAGAGAGAGCATGAGAGAGAGAGAGAGAGAGAGAGTTCCTAGCTTAGGTTAGATTTAGGGTTAGGGTGAAGGGTTAACTGAAGAAGTGCAAGGAGTGTAGAAAGTGAAGGGCGAAAAAATAATTCACATGCGTTTAAAAAAGACAAATATATATTGTAAAAATACAAGTGCTGAGGTGTTGGGTTTGTCATAGTGAGGTATTTTTTGGAGTTGATAGTGATGTTTTATGGGGTGTTGGGCGGAGGCTGTTTTATGTTGTAATGGATGGGAAAATGCGATGGTGGTAATTGTGGAGTGATGTATGGACTGGAGTGGACCTGGTTCTAAGGGCAAGAAGCAGAATGATGAAGGACGACAAAAAATCGACATTGATGATGCTGGGATTAATGATGATGTGGAGGGAGAAATACTTACTAAGAATTTATAATTTTAATACGCTTCATATTTTGATAAGGAAAACGCTGGTAAATATAATGAGAATAATGCCGTCAAACAATTTACTAAAACAAGAGATGTTTTAAGATATCGTACATTTAATTTTTAAGTTAGAAATGTATTTCAGTAAAGGAAATAAGTAATAATCTGGAAATAGATCTGAAAAAAAACTTTAAACATTATTTTATTTCTTTATTTAATTCTTTTTTTAATAAAATGTATTTTTACATAAGCTGAGTGTGTCCAAGACGTGTGCAACCCTAGCTTACCATGGTTTTTTTATCTTCGTTTCAACCTTTATATATAAAGTGCGGTGGGTAAATTGTCATCTAAATTACCCAGTAAGGAAAATAACAGTGACATCTCATTTTAACAAATATATTTAACAATATAACACAAAATTATTATGAAATACTAAAGAATAAATGTATTCAATATAATCACCATTGACTTCAACGACGACCTCCAGACGACAACGGATTTACCTGCATCTTTTCTAGACAGCGTCCTTGTTTAAGTTGATGAATGCTGCCACAGTCATTGGCATCAGTTTATCTTTGGTGTTTTGTTGGTCTCTCGCTCAACTGTGCCCCATACATAATAATCAAGAGAGTTGCAGTCTGCAGAGTTAGGTGGCAATATGTAAATGGTGATGTAGTCCCAGAAATTGTCTGACAGCCATGACTGGATTATTCTGCTTGTATGATATGGTGCAAAGTCCTATTGTCAAATGTAGACCCATTCATTAGCCACACTCTTCTACCAGCACAGCACTAACTCCCCAACGAATTTGAAATAGGTTTCTCCCTTGAGTCAGTAGCTCTATTAAAGATGAATAGAGGCATAACTAATGATGACTCTAAACACCATTATAATCACCATTAGACTTATCCAAATCCAACTCTTTCTGGATTTTCTGCACTATCCTCAGATTGACTCTCAAACACTCTGAAATTACCGTATTAGAGATTCCCCTGCGAATACCAACAAATGCGTCAAGATGTTTCAAAATTTAGGACGGATTGCATAGCGTCTTGATGCTCTTTTTCTCACACACGGTGCCCAACTAACCCGACTTTACTGTGAAGACAACAAAATCTAAACCAACAACAGGAAAGAACGAAATTAAAAATATAAAATGGAGCAAAATTACTCATCATAATTTTTTGTGTGTGATTCTTCACCAGAATAATATTTTAGACATGACCAAAAGTGTTCTGATATCAATACCACGCTGCAGCAGTGGTAAACAAATAACTTAGAGAGTCGGGTTAGAGGGAGATCTCATGACTACAAAAAAAAATTAAAAAAGAGGGTTCGCACAAGGAATGAAAATGATATACCCCAGTTATCGTAATAAAGGTTTTGGTCGAAATTCTTAGCACTTGAAGAAGGCAGGAGCGTGGAACGGCCGAATCATCGTACAAATGGTAACAAAGATGTGGACAATAATCCGAATAATGTAAAAATGATTCAAGAATTATTGAGAATATACGAGAAGTTCCAAAGTGTGCAGAATTCTGCAAATGGCCAATCTTAATATGATTATCAATCCACATAAGGACATCAGTATTTGTGGTGTTTAGAGCACCAACAAAAATAAAGTTGACTTCATTAACAACAAATTGTATACATCAAAATGTAAACTTTTCAAACATTTCCTGTTCTTTCGTCTTTTTTGTAGACTATTCTATTTTCTCCAGGATATACACTACCGGACATTATTATTAGGCTACCCGACATTTTTTTAAAGAAATGATGTATTTTGTACTATTTTTAGTATTTATTGCTAAGTGGATAATTCTAAATGAAAATATTTTGTTATTATTATTTTTGCAGAATTTTACTAAGCAAAGAGAAAAAGATGAACTCATCTAAATCAACCTACATTTTCTTCATTCTTTCATTGATAACTGCAATATATATAATAATTAAATATTTATAAAATTCATTTGATGCACAAGTTATTGTGCAGTATTAACAAAAGAAACTTTCTATTTTCATTTACAATTAGTCACTTGTTAATAAATACTAAAAATATTATGAAATATATCATTTTATAAAACACTGTGGAGGCCTTATAATTATGGCCATTAGTGTACACTGTCTATGATAACGTAAGATGTTTCTACTTTATCTACCACCAAATAAGTTGGTGGGGGTGTAATACATCAGATGACATTGAGACATGACGCAAACTTTGTACTTGTCATTTTCAGTGGTACCTTCTGTTGTCTCTCTGTACAATGTTTCTGTCCTCTCAAATCAATACATACCAGTTAATACTCCATATATAATTCTGGCAATATAATGATGTCTCATTTTTCTCTTCTTCTGTACAAACCTTCTGCATATTGTTTGTTCTGGATTCCAGGTGAGAAACCACACAAAATAATAAATAACAAGAACAGATATGGAAATAGAAAATGTATGTTATATTCAACGAAATATACAAACTGGAACACGGGTTAGTCAATTTAGGAATACTATTAGTAGAAATAAATATATAGAGTCTTAAATTAAAATAGTATGTCCGGGTAACTGATTCTAGATCCAACCAACTCCAACAATCTCTCATCTTAGAACTTACAATTTACAACTTAACAAAACTCTGTCGTTCTCACTAAAGGCAGGAATATATGCACACTCAGTTGAGTCCATTATTATGTACAAAGGGGCGATCCCTCAACAGCCACATCCATAGTTTCTTTTTGGGGGAGGAGTTAATATTTTTTCCGATTGTTTTCCTTTATTCTCAACGACTTCAACTTTGTTTTTTTATCGCGACAACGTTTTTTGAGGGTGAGGAGCATAGCTCTTCATACCTTCTTTGTATTTGGTTGATTTGTCTCTAATGTATAGATCTTTCTCCCCGTATTTTCTATATTGCTTTTCCTAGTCCGTTTATAATTTTTCCAGTTTCCCAATGTGCCATGTAATTTTTAACATTCTGAAGTAATCTTGTTCACCTGGTTTTTCCGTAACTATAAGTGAAATAAATACTGGTTGCCTACCCTTTTTTTGCTCGATTTTTGTTGTGAATTTATTACAGTTTGAAAATACATCTTTTTTCAATTTTGTAGTTTCTGTCGGAATGCTTTTTATTTTTTAAATGGGTAAATCCCATATATTAAATTTCTGCATCCGGTCCGTTTCTGCCAGGTTATGTGTGGTTTTCGTAACATATTTTTAACTTTTGGTTTTTCCCTGAAATTTTACATTTACGATTATTTCACCTTCGAATTTAAACCCATTTTCCTGTTATAAATGTAACAATTTGTGTGTGTGTAACATCGGTGGTTTTTCAGTTTCCGTCGTGTCTGTAGATTGATTATTGTTAAGTCTGAACCTGAATCCAGTTGTAATTTGATCTTCTTATTCAATATTTGCTTCTTTGTGTCCCATCTTTCCACACGCTCGGCAATATTGCATTTGAACCGACAATCTCTAAACCAATGCCATCCACCACATCTGTAACATGCAGAAGTGGCTGCCTGGGTGCTTGTTTTTTATCTGATTTCTGTCACTAATTGTTTTGTATTTTTTTCTTTGTCGTTAAAATCTCGTTTGACTTTTGGGGAGGGTGAAAAATATAATTATTTTTTAGCTTACAAATATGGGCGACTCCTGATTCTTCGATATCTTTACTGTCTTTCTTTTATACTTAGGCATTTTTGGCAATCTTCTGTTAGTTTTTGCAGCGTTACATCTGGTTCATTTTGTAGTTTGGTCAGCACTCGTTTACTCATTTCTCTGACTTTAGCAACGAATAGTCCTTGAACGAATATGAAGTATTTAAAATTGTCTAAAGTTAGCTCAGCCAAATTAAAGTCGTCACAATTTTTGTTGACGATGGCTGAGAATGTTGACTTGTCGTCGTTTTCGTCTTTCACGAGATTATGACATTTCCACCATTTATGGAAGAAAGCAATTTTAGGCTAAATAGCTTAGTGAGGCCAGTCACTGATTCTTCGAACGTTAAATTTGTCAGTATGTGTATTTGGTAAGTTCTAGTTAGCAAGCATTGGTCCATTGCAGCATAAATAAAATCTTCTTTTACAGCTTTTAACCCTGTACTTTGTAGTCAATAATGGGTACCGGGTTTGTCGACACCAACTTGATTACTACAGGCAGAGTTTGCCTAACGTTTAGTGCAATTACTTACTGGCCAGTGTTTTAAGTTAGCAAACATATGGATTTCATTTGCACAAGTCCTGATATTAAGTGATACTTAACATGAATTGTGTTTTTATACTCTTACATCGATTAAACACCCCTTAGCAAATGATTGTTTCCACAGACTTTTGTCTTACTTTCAAAAATGCACGACCAGGGACTTCTTTATTATCATGTTTGTACATTTTTTAATTGCATAAAAGGCTGCAATTATCATGAATGTATTTCCCGTTCTAAGGTGCCAGGAATTTTTAATTTTTACTTACAGATACTTGAATTTACTTACTTTGGAATAATTAAATCTAAACATTACCAGAGATAAATATAAATGCTTACTATACGCTCAAACACACATAATAATTTTAATTCCAACTAGAAATGTGATAGAGAAACCTACAAGAATTATACACACGAATGCTGATTGACAGTTGAAATAAATGTGAGGGGAGCTTAGCCAATGAAATACAAAAAAGACAAAAATAATAAAAATACTAGAAATATTTTTCTCCTGATTAAACTAAAATAAAACAAAACATTTTAAGGTAATGGATGTTTCCTATTTCTTCCTTTATATATATATATATATATATATATATATATATATATATATATAAATTTACCATTATTGTTATCATGTGTACTTTAATATTATTGTTTTATTATTATAATTTTCATATGTTGATTCTTACTTACAGTTTTAAATTATTTAATGTAAGAGTATATATATATATATATATATATATATATATATATATATATAATGTGGCTTTTGAATTATGATTATTTTGTATTCATTTATGGCTATATTTTGTCTTTATTATTATTATAATTTTTACTTTTTATTTTTATATATTCATCATTATTATTTATTTAATTTTTATTACTTTTATTAATATTATTATTTTAATTTATTTAAATACTAGTTTTTTATTGTCATCTTACTATTAATACCAATATCTTTTATATAATTAAATAATAATATGATTATTATTATTACGATTAGAATTATTAACAACAACAAACAATTCATTTTTCTAGGAGAAATTCAACCCCTAATTTTTAATTTTGAATGTCATGCATCTAAAAATAGACAAGTAATAATCTACGTCAAATTTGACTGGTATCCTTAACTACTGTTTTTTGTAAATCTAGACCAAGGCCGTCGCGTGACGCTAAGATTTAATACAGTTAAGTTAACCCCCTTTCCCCTATTTTTCTTATCTTTTTCTTTTTCTATTTTTATTCTTTTTTTTTTAAATTGACTTTTCTACATAATTTTTACCCATTCATTGTTGCATGAATTTGGTTTGACGAGCGGTTGATACGAGAGCCACGAAATATTATATAACCTATGGGTTTATAAAAAATATTCAACTTATGTTCTTTATATATATATATATATATATATATATATATATATATATATATATATATAGTACCGAAACACAATGTTTTTTAATTATAAATTTATGCTAAAATTAATGGCATATATAATGCGCTGCTTATAAGTTCTGAGTACTCTTCATAAATAAATCACTCCAAACAGCGGTCTGCTTACCCATTAGTTTGTACTATTTCCAATATATATATATATATATATATATATATATATATATATATATTACTCTTCCAGACTTTTTTTACGATTTATGGCTTGCCAGAGATTACGTTTATTTGATATCATAAATTGCCATGACATTTTTCTTACTATTTTGACGTGATTCAAATTAGGATCGTCTTTTGTCGAAACTAGCAGAAAATCCCTTCTGGATAAAAAATTAAATAAAAAATCATTTTATGACTTTTTCAACACAATTAAACTATGCCGAAAGCTGAAATTTACTCGGCATTTTCTCTTTTTGCGCTGAAAATATTACAGCTAATTAACTCATGGATTGTGGAGACATGTGGTGGATTATCTTCTATCCAGATGGTATTTGTGAGAAGGTGAATATAACGAGCCCGACTGGAATAGTAACTCATCTCACCTATTTCTTTTTTTTTTTCATATCACCCCAAGCATGGCGGTAACGCCACTGATGTGCAGAGGGTTACATAAGAGTGAAAAGATTGGAAAAGAGAAGCCGGAAACCACATCCTAAACAGGGAACAAGGGATGAGCCTCTTCACGTGTTCAATAGACGTGGGTACACCACACGCACACCAAAGCTTACAAAATATGATATTTCCGGGCAGTCACCTATCTAGGTACTAACCATGCACGACATTGGTTAAATTCAATGATCAGCATTTCAAAGGTTGATATAGTGTATTGAGGCAGCAGATAATTTTCTAAACATATATTGTTTAATATATCAGATAATGAATGTCTGTTACGTTTAATCAGGAGCCGTTCTGAACATCGTATTTTTGCATTAATTTCAGATAAAATTATAGACAAAAATTGTCAAAAATTTGGTTGTTTTTATATTATGATGGTTATCATCGCATCGCAATGTTTAATGTCAATACAAGATAATATAATCTTTGGTGACAGATGTCTTTATGTTAACATCCCTGTAACCTCTCTAAAGATGGGTCATGTGAGCCGAAAGCTAAGAATCAGCAAAATAAAAAAATACACACAATTCTGGATAATTTTTCTTTATTTTCACTTAAAAATAAAGCAAAATACAATGTTTAAAACGGCTCATGACTATACATGATAGACATCCATTGTCTGTTATATTTAACAATATATATATATATATATATATATATATATATATATATATATTGATGAGCATCGCACATTCAGTAATGAATTAGAGCACTCCAGCTATTCGGCGTGTATAATGATAATATATACGAGAAAAAGTCTGCCTTCTTCTACCGAGTGCCCATAGCCCAGAGGTAGAATCGCCGACTGACGCCAGTTCGGTCGGGTTACAATCCTGGGGTAAAAAGCAATCGGAGTCTAACCGTACAGATGAGCTGTGATACAGCAAAACAGATGACTATATATATATATATATATATATATATATATATATATATATATATATATAATCCAAGTGAAGTGAACAAACAGTTTTAGAATTGCGAGTTCACTGGCATACACATTTTTAAAAAAGTGCTCAATACAATATATATCGTAGAACATAATATAGATATAATTGAATTAGTTTTTTTTAAAATTAAAATTGATATAGTTTATATAGCGACACGGAAATTTCTATATTTCGAGATTTTACCTTAATATATATATATATATATATATATATGTGTGTGTGTGTGTGTGTGTGTGTGTGTGTGTGTGTGTGTGTGTGTGTGTGTAAGTATTTTATTAAATAATATAGACAGGTCATATTCATTTATTTTTTTCAATAATCATTGCTAATTCTCCAATTATCTTCTTCACTTTAAGTTGAAATTCATCAAGGATGGTGCCGTTTTTTTCACTCAAGTATTTCGATTTTCTTCGAGGTCATCGTCAGATGTGAATTTCGAATACAAAGGCAGTGTAACTGTAATCGGTGTGATGATGATTTTTCAAGCCCCCTCTGCTATAATTATTTTTAAATTGTCGTTACGATATTTTTAAACAAGTGTTGCGATTTCAAATGCCATAACCAGATATGGCAAAAATTGCAAAATGGTTAATTGACCAATGATGTTATATGTTAGTCAGCGCGAAAGAATTTTAAAACATTTTCACCATATTCGTAAAAAAATTTGTTCAGCGTTGGTTGTTCGCTTTTGATATAGAGAGACCCTCGAGAATGTGAAGATTTTGTCTATTACATTCATGAAGTAGTATATTGCTGTTGTGGACAAGTATTTTTGTGAATTGTGAAGGGGGACAGAAATGTGTCTTAAATATTGTGCGATAGGATTTGTATCTGTTAAATGGACTGTAAGATGTCTTTATAATGTTGGCATTCTCAAGCCAAGACGGGTAAATAGCTCTTTTGTCAGAGATACAATTACACAAAGGATATTTAAATTAAAATACAAATTCGGAGAAGAGTGAAAGTACTTGGGTTAACGAAAAATACTGCTTCTCCCTTGGTGGAAGTTATTGGTCAGAATTAAATTAGACCAGTATACAGCTCTATTAAAAGTGCTCAATACATATATAATATAGAGCTTTTTAATGTTTCCATTTGGAAGTTTCTTGATTACGCAATCTTGGTTTCAATATTTCTGTGTCTTCAGGTGTTTTATATCAACTGGTTTTCTAACGTTTATTCAAACTTACTAAACGATAGATCCTAAGTTATGTCCGGATATAAATGTATCAGAAAGTATATTTTAGGATCATACAAACCCAGATAAATGTGTTTAAAATTCTTGAAAAATAGCCTAATTATTTTGAGATTACAGTTATTTTAAACTTTCAGTCGTGTGTTCTGAAAATACTTGTTACAAGTTAAAAAATAAATCTCGGAGAATCAGTCGATAGAAATCCCCCCCTCTCTCTCTCCATATATATATATATATATATATATATATATATATATATATATATATTATTACATACATTTCATAATATCACTGCAGAGGCAGCCTTTTTTTTCGACACTATCTGTGTTTTATCAAGTGATAAAGTTTTTTTCAAGTTAGAGAGTTTTTAAAGATTCAAGGCTAGCCAAGCCCCTTAATCAGGGAGGCATTGTTACATAGACAGCGTGGACCAATCAAAACAAAGCAATTTCTAATTTAAACAATATAAGAACAGACAGTAAAAAATAGTGTCGAAACACAATAGCTTTTTTGTAGTCAAATTATAACATTTTTATGCTAAAAATTCTGAATAAATATTATTTATCGCATCCGTACCTAACGTATACTTGAGTATATATATATATATATATATATATATATAAGATAACGATAGATAGGTGTTAAATGTCGAGAACAGTATTGTGCAAATTGTAAGACAATTTGGAAATCGTTATTTGTGACATATTTCATCAATTTGGTCACAGTTCGATGAAGTCACAACGGATGAAACGCGTAAAAAATTATCTGTTTTTATCTTGTCGTAAAATTGGCTTTATATCTATATATATATATGTGTGTGTGTGTGTGTGTGTGTGTGTGTGTGTGTGTGTGTGTATGTGTGTGTGTTCGTATCCTGAGTCTCTGTGATATGTGCAAATGTAATAGACAGTGACATACTTGAATATACTTTCCATGTAACAAACAAAGTCAGTGGAAGTAATAAGGTCACAGTTGGAAGTGTCTAACAAACCAAGCCTCGGCTCGTCTGAGTTGATACAAAGGTCAATCATGTCTCAGAAAATGTCACAGTTCAGGAACAACACTTCGTCTATGGCATTATGTAAGAAAAATCAGGGGAAAAGTCTTCGGAATGCACTATTAGATTCCGGTCAATCGACAAGATGGAGTTTGTTGTACACAATGCAAACCTGTATAATAAAGCTTTGAAGAATCCTACTGACGTGATCACTAACAAAAGTCGTAGGTGCGTCCACTTGGGTAAGAATCAAAAAATTAACAAGTGCTCACAAATACCCTTAGTTGCTCGGAAATGTGAAAAGGCAAGAGTATGTGTCATTGTTTCAGTGTGGACATAAAAGGTGATATAGTTAAACGCACAAACATATATATATATATATATATATATATTAGTCATCCACATACAAGCCTGTTTCGCTGTATCACAGCTCATCAGTTTGGATAGACGCATCCACTTGCTTCTGGCCGGGATCGAAACTCGACCGATTTGATCTCAGTCGGAGTCGCTACTCCCTAAGTCATCCACGCATGGAATCAGAGAAGGGAAATTTTAACGTGTTGTATATAAGCAGTGCATACACACGCCAGTCACTGAGAGAACTCGATTCATTTCTGAAGAGTCACGCATATAGCAGAAGTGGAAACTGTTTTCAAAATTTTCTTCTCCAGAGAGCTCAATCATAATGAGAGCATAATATATTAGTTATATATATATATATATATATATATATATATATATATATATAAGGAAAATTCCAAAAGTTTTGAAATTTTTTTTGCGAAGTGCTTATGCCTGTCTTTGATAATTGTAACATAAACATTTCTCTATTTTACACCTAAATAGTTGACGTGCCTATCTTTGTTATTCCTGATTGAATGATACGTATAGAAAAGTTCTGTGATCATACCATGCTAAACAGTGCTTGTCACAGCTTATTAATGTGCAGGCTGTATTCGGGGGGGGTGAATACAGATTTGTGCTGACCAAGATGCGCATTAAAACTCCCAAACGTAATTACTGTAACTTTCAATGATGCTCAGGCTCATAGAGAACCGAAGAGGTATTCGTTTCATCGACAATGGGGCATTGAGAGAGAGAGTCTGTGACAAGGGTTATGGACACCTCCACTTAGGACAATTTTCAGGTGTCTTCACAAAGTAGATCAAACGCACCAGAAATGGAAAATAAAACAGAGGATACTAGTGTGAGGGAGTTAGAGCTTTCTGTTTCTTCGAAATTAGAAGATGTTTGTCATTAAAACACACGCATTTTCTCTCTCTCTCTCTCTCTCTCTCTCTCTCTCTCTCTCTCTCTCTCACACACACACACACACACACACACACACACATACATATATATATATATTAGTCATCCACATGCAAGCCTCTTTTGCTATATCACAGCTCATCAGTGTGCGTAAAACAGGCTTAACGAGTCAGAATGTCATAACGGTGTCCTCTAGAATCTTCGAAGTCAGCATGAAACTGTCTAGTTAATTTAAAAAGACTTAGTGTTTATCAGCGCTCTATTCCCATCCCAATATCGAACACATTACGATAAAAAATGCTTACCAAATTATATTTTATCAGTAAAACCACTGAAATAAACAAAAATCTTACATTATCAAAATTTAAGATTATATATATATTGAAATATGTACCTGATTTACCATGAAATAACGTGTCTGCCTCAATTTTTTCTAATATATATATTTACATCCGCAGACATATATATATATATATATATATATATATGCGCAGACAGATCGGTTTCGCTGTATCATAGCTCATCAATACGGTTAAACATCAGACTGCTTCTAGCCAGGATTGAAACCCGACCGAATTGACATCAATCGGCGAATCTACATCTAAGCTACGGGCGCTAGGTAGAAGAGCATGGAATTTAGCATGTAATATACAATGTACACACCCGTATATATATATATATATATATATATATATATATATATATATATATATATATATATATATATATATATATATATATATATATATATATATATATATATACCGTATGCCCATAGCCCAGAAGTAGAATCGCTGACTGACGCCAATTCTGTCGGGTTTCAATCCTTGGTTAAAAGCAATCGAAGTCTAACCGTACTGATGAGCTGTCATACAGCGAAACAGATCTGTCTGCGGATTACTATTTATTTATATATATTCTGCCATTCTCAGTGGTGAGGCCGTATTATTTTTTCTTATGTCTTACTATAAGATACTCAATAGTAGGTTATGTCTTACTGTAAGATACTCAATAGTAGGTCCATCAATATATAGGTTGCCATTTTCAAACGGCATACTGGCAGCAAACGGCCTGCATACGGACAGGTAACAATATCAGTAGATACACAAAGATAGAAAAAGGCGTAAGACAAGGATGTGTTTTTCACCGGATCTGTTCAACCTATACAGCGAGAATATTTTGAGGACCCTAGGTGACACGCCAGGATTTGTTATTGGATGCCACAACCTGAACAACATAAGGTATACGGACGTAACAGTGCTGATTGCGGACACGGAAAGGAAACTACAAGACCTCATACAGAAAGTAGCAGTGGAGAGTGACAAGAAAGGACTACAAATAAACTTTAATAAAACTGAGTGCATGGTCATCAGCAAAAGATACAACCCAAAATCCCAAATACAGGTGGGAGATATCAGAATCAAACAAGTACAAAAATTTAAGTACCTAGGAAGTGTTCTAACAGGAGATGGAAAGTGCGAAACGGAGATCCGAAGGCGAATTGGCATGGCAAAGGACGCGTTCCAGAAGATGAGCAAAATACTAACACACAGGAAAATCTCAATAGAAACGAAGAAAAGAGTGCTAGACTGCTACGTGATGTCAGTTCTTCAATACGGCAGTGAATGCTGGACAATATCATAGAAAATGTGGACAAAAATTGGAAGCGGCCGAAATGTGGTTCTACAGAAGGATGCTACGGATATCGTGGACTGAGCATGCAAGCAACGATGGGGTGTTGGAAATAATGGCAACAAAAAGGAAATTGATACTGAGCATCAGGAAGAGACAACTGAAGTTCCTGTGACACGCAATGAGGAAGGAGAGCTTGGAGAACCTGATACTGACTTGTCAGATAGAAGGAAAGAGAGACAGAGGAAAGCAGCGGATAACATATTTGCAGGGCCTGATCAGGTGGATGACGGAACGGGGGTTGTCAGGAGTAACAGGAGCAAACATACTACGAGCCACAAGGGATAGGGAGACATGGAGAAACATGATCGCCTACGTCCTGAAAGAACAGTGCACATAGAAGAAGAAGAAGAAGAAGAAGAAGAAGGTCGATAAAAATATGTTCCCGTCACTTCTGAATGCACGGGCCCACTCGTATCAGGAATAATCAGTGGAACACAACTACTGTTGAACGTCGAACTAATGGGGAGGCTGGTAGAAAGAAAAAGAACGGATATATGGACACAAAAAGTATCGTATGCACAAGGATTTTACAAATACATTAGTTTTACGTAGAAATACAATCGACCTTAACTTTGATCTAATGGATTCCTTGTTAAAACAAAATGGTACTTGGATGGAGGGTTTTCGAGACATTTGACATATACACTGAAATAACAAAGTGCAAGAGAAACATATTTCAAATTGTATGACACACAAATATATGGTATTGACAGGTTTTACTTTTAATTCAATTTAATTTATTAAAGTAAATAATATTCCATATATATATATATATATATATATATATATATATCCGCAGGCATTCCTGTTTCGCTCATGCATAAATAATGGTGAGTAGCTACTGATTTTAAAGTCTACCATCTTTAAATAATAATGATTACCGGTAGAAATAAATATATAATAGTGTTTGATTAAAAACGGAATATCTACTTAAATAAGAGTATTGATCAAAAATAATGTTCAAACAAATTTCAAATTGTCGGCTGTTTATAAGCAGTTTCGTTAATCTTCGTTAGTTTCCGTAAGGAGACACCAAGTCTGAAAAATGGTATCTAGTGAAGACAGATAAGAGGAGGTGCGAAAATTAGCATACTAGTGGGATAAGATGGGAAGAACGGGGGAGTAAATAAATATCAAAAAAACAGGAAAGTTAGCAGGAGTGGTAGTAGGAAATAAGATAGGACTGCTGGTAACCAACGACACCTATCGGAATGGAAGGTCAAGGAATTCAGATATAACATGGATATAATCTAGTCTTGCAACAAATAGAATGGAATTATCTTATCAACAATTGAGTAAAGTAAAGAAATAATAGCCTTAACTTAATCTAATTAAACGTAATTTTAGGTTTAACTTATCACAGACCTAGGAAAATAAAAATAAAAAATTTGGCTTAGAAATTTGAATTATGATTTGATGTATAAATTTGCTGGTGACATTAGTCACGTGTTGTTTTGTTTGTATTAAACTTCTCCTCCCACTATATCCCGGCAAATGGAAACGGAAATACTTATTATAGTGGGCTATCCTATGTTGCCTCCCCCTCCGCCTGGCCTTGACTGAACTTTCATTCCGTAGTAATACGACATGAAACAAGTCGAATAGGGCCTTCCGTCTGATGAAGTCGGTGATTGTTGGCAACAACAATTATTGACTGAAATAAATTTATTACGGAAATATGACCGGTGTTTAAAGTTTTTCTTAAAAGAAAACAGAAAATATATATATATATATATATATATATATATATATATATATATATATATATAACACCATGGAATTAAAAGCATTTAGACACAAGGGGTTACTGTGTAATAATGAGCGCTAAGAGGAAAGTAATCAAGAGGACAGTAGATAGCGATAGACATCAGAGAATAACGATGATTGGAAAGCATAGAGCCGGAAGGGATTTCCACGAACTAGAAATACGAGAAAAGAAGCTGTTAGCATAGAAATTACGATTATATCTCGACAGCTCACCTTCCAATTGATGAGATCTTGATGCCAGTCTAGCATTGCTCTTTTTCAATATTTCAACATTCACAAAGTCTAGGTATCATAGCGAACAGCTTATGCGAACGATTACGATGAAATTACTTATAGAAAAGTCATGTGTGTGTTTGTGTTTTAAAAATCTAGAAAACTTAATTGAAATAAAACCTTAGTTATATTTACTGGCGAGTGTGTCAGTGTTTTCAATATGTGGAAAACCCACGCCAAATCTAAACTTACTTATATTTATTGGCACGTAATTTTTTTTTTTAATCATATCACCCCGAGCAAGGCGATAACGCCACTGATGCGCAGGGGGCTACGTAAGAGTAAAAAGATTGGAAAAGAGAAAGCCGGAAACCACATCCTAAACAGGGAACAAGGGATGAGCCTCTTCACCTGTTCAATAGACGTGGGTGGAGTATGAGCAGGGCGATATTTTAGTCTATCTACTCCATTTGAAAAAAAAAAGCCTGTTGAAAATAATTTCCATGGCATTATTGTTGAAAATAATTTCCCGACACGTTTATGGATGAGATACTGTCATCTGGGTTGTTGAACGATTCTACCTTTTTTCTATTTTACTCTACTCCGTTTTACTAGAATTTTTAAACCGCTTGAATTCTTAAAGACATCCACGTGTTATCATTTTATTAAATGATTGTGTTATTTGGATCATTCTGATGAACTCTACCACTACTGATCGAAACGCTTACATTTGGTCTTATGTGTGTATCGGAACTTCTCACGTACGTCGTATAGAATCATGTCTAGGACGTACGTCACCTATTTCTTTCCAAAAGTTTCTTTTCAGTCTTTTACAAGTCATTTGAAATACATCAATTCCCCGCCCCGTCTTTTTCTGACCCTTCCCTTTTCAGATCAACAAACCGATAAATCTCTGATCGTCTTGCTAGATGCCCCGGTTCATGACATTCGCCCCACAATTCATCGACTTTCAAGACGTAACCTACACTCAAATCATTCTTCGACCGCTTTTAGGCAGAAGGTCTTCGTTCGCAGCGAGTGACACCCACTTCATCAAGGTCTGGAGTAGACAAACGACAATACAGATCCGTCGAAACTTCTTCGAACCGAATTATTGAGTTTCCATCTTCTATCTTTTGTGTGCCGCTTAACACGTAGATACCAAGCAAATCGGTGTGTCCAAATTTTGCCTGGAGACATAATAAAGTTTGTGACATTGCTTACAGGCATTCATATAATCATTCTGCCCCTCTATCAGGAAAGCACGCACACTTATACAATATACACATGTCTTCATGTACCCAGAGAAGAGCACGTATAGTCTTTTAAAATTACATTTATTAATACATTAGTATGAGGAGACTGATAAAGTAGGCTAAGGCAAGAGGATATTCAGAAGATTATGTTTTTGTGTCTATGCCAGCACACACACACATACGCACACACACACACACACACACACACACACACACACGCACACTTAAAATATATATATATATATATATATATATATATATATATATGGAATTATTTGTTTGAACATTATTTTTAATCGATCCTCATATTTGAGCAGATATTCTGTTTTTTAATCAAACAGTATATTTATATATTTATTTCTACCGGCCTGATTATTTACGATAAATTTTGTATGAAAATCTGCGTCATTAGGCAAGATTCGAACCTGCATACTGAATACTGAATGACGCACAATTTCGTAGAAAATTTATCGTAAATAATCAGGCCGTTAAAAAATAAATATATAAATATACTGTTTGATTAAAAACAGAATATCTACTCAGGTACGAGTATCAATTAAAAATAATGCTCACACAAATAATATTTTAAGATGTCGGTTGTTAAAACCATTTCGTTCATTTTCGGGGTTCTCCGTATATATATATATATATATATATATATATATATATATATATATAATGTGTATTTGGTCATCAATTGTTGTTTTATAAACATTTCATTAAAGACCACTGGCCAGATTTAAACTGAAAGTGGTTTCTTTTGTGAACATAAAGAGCGTTCTCTATATCCGAGCGCTTTCGGTTATTCTTTTAGCCATTCAGAAAAGCAATATTTTTCTTTAACTGAATGTATGGATTTTTTATATATGCATCTAGTGTTATAGAAGGTTTTATCTTCCAAGCACAGCCATTATGGCTGTGTTCATAGTATATCTTATCGGGTGTTGGTTTTATTATAATTAGTAGTATTAGTATTAGTGTTAGTCTTATAGCTTCCACTATTTTTATTTTATTATTTTACAGATGGATGAAGTATTTTCTACAAATATAGCGTCATCTAAATTATGCAAAAATTGAAAACTGATATCTCATGGTAACAGATATAGTCAAGTGGGTGGCTATTAGGTGACCCTATATCTGGCAACAGAACTCTGCACCATACTACAAATATATCAGATCAAATTCGTAGCAGTCAGACAATTTCTGCGATCACATTACTCCTTACATTTGCCCGCCTAATCCCCCAGACTGCAACACCACTGTTTGTTATGTGCCAGGCGCAGTTCAGCGAGAGAATTCTCACTTAACGATGACGGACATTTTCAATGATTTAAGGATACAATGGTGAATGCATAGACGATAACAATCGTTAGAATCTTTTATCAAGCAGGGCTTCGAGAATATTGCCCTAGGGAAACACTCTTGCTTAAGGCGAAACCCCTAAAATGCAGATTAGCTTATGTTAGGAGTAAATATCGAAACTCTGTTTATAGTCAGAATGAGCCAAACTAAAATTATTTGGTAACATGAACCCCCGTTTTGTTTCGAGGAACGTGAATGAAGCTCACAAAACAAACCAAAACACCCTTCCGACAATTAAGCACGGTGGTGGAAGCATTCTGTTCCGGGGAGGTTTTATTGCTTCTGAAGATCTAGTTAGAGTACCGGGCTAAAGAGCAGTGTTTGGCTATTCTTAAAAATAATACAAAACAAATTGTCAGAAAGCTGTCTTTGGTACGTTACCGACCGTTCTAATATGGTAATGAACCGAAACACAAGGCACGAATTGTTACAAAATATTTAGATGACATCAAAGTTAAGCTATTAGCGTAATCTAAATCCCATAGAAAACTTATGAGTATATTTGAAGAATAAAGCATAAGAAAAAAGTATTTCGAATTTGAAAAATTAGAGGGATCAATGCAGCAAAATATCTGTCAATGTCTGTAGTGAGACTCTCAAGAATAATTAAATCAATAATCAGGAATAAAGATTACACAAATGATTATTGAGACAAGACGGTCAATAATTTTTTCCTTTGTTAAATAATTTTTGCTGTTGCTTTTTGTATTATTGTTTGACATTGAAATAAAAAAAAACATTGGCATCTCTGTTCATTCTTTCAATTTCATTATTTGTGAAAAAATGCACATGAAGTTCCATGAAAATTTGAGGTATTAGATATTTATTTGTAATTATGGAAGGGGAGAGAATATTTCAGTGCGCAACTGTAAATATAAAAGACGGGACGTTTGACTTAATAGACTACTGTTCTGAACATAGATTCGTAAATGCTATTTTATTTATTTATTGTTGTTTTGCTCTTTACCTTTCTTATAATTAATAATGGCGCACATTTATGTGTGTGGATACGAATCTGTCTAAATTGTTACTTTGGATGTGAGAGGAGTCTCTTGACAAAAGGAACCCTCCTCCTGTACTTCTGCTGTGTTCCTTCATGGCGTAGGCGATCATGGCACTCCACTTTTTCGTGTCCCTTGAAGCTCTTAATACTTTTGTCTTGCTATTTCTCCAAAACCCTGCGCGGCCATCAATCTGCTTAAGCCTATCACGTATGTCACACGCTGTTTCCCTCTATCCACTCTGTCAGTATTAGATTCTCCAAGCCCTTCTTTCCTTATTACGTGACACAGAAACTTCAGCTGTCTCTTTCTCGTGTTAAGTATAAGTTTCCTTTTTGTTTGCGTTCTCTCCAAAACCTCAGCGTTGCTCACATGAACGGTCCATGGTAACCTCAGCATCCTTCTGTAGAACCACATTTCTGTTGCTTTGAGTCTCTCCTTGATCTTTGAGGAGATCGTCCAACATTCGCTGCGATATAGGAGGACAGATATCAAATAACAGTGCTATAATTTCATCAATGAATGTTACTGTCTTTTTCAATCCTAGTAGCTGACTCAGACCTGATAAAGATTATGCTTCTTATAGAGCAGATGGATTTATGTTCGGACTTCATTGATCAGAAGCTCTGGTCATTGTGTTTTCATGTCTATGGCACAACACATTTACAGTACTTCTAATCTCGTAACAGTACTTGAAGTCGTCTTATTAGTCGGAATGAACAAAATATGAGTCAGTATGCACAAAATATTATACTAAATAATTGCACTACGGATAGCGCTCTATTTCTTACTAAGTACTGGTTAATTTCATTTATTTTTTTATATCTTTGGCTTCATTATTTGATAAAAAATCTCTATTTAATTGCATATTATATCATTTTATTTATTTATTTATTTATTTCATTTACTTTAATCAGTTACTTTTTTATATTTATTTTTGTAATAAGCGTCATTCACGTGTGTGGGTGCAAATGTGTCCAAATGGTCAGTTTAGTTCTGACAGGAGTCTCTTAAGAAAAAGAATTATCTACTTATACAATATTGCATACACGCCAGTTTAAGAAAAGTTATTTCAATTAATTCCGCTTCTTGTGTGTGTGTGTGTGTGTGTGTGAATATAATCTCAACAAAGCACTTTGATTGCAGTATGATTATATATTCACAGAAACAAGAATTGTTTGTACTCAATGGCACTGATGTTCTGATCGAATGGTTTTAGCAAGTCTCTGACAGGAAAGAATTGGACTCGTTAAAGGAATCAGAATTTGAGAGCCCCGACGCATTCAAAAGGATTTCCATAATATTCTCTTCAAGATATATCTAAATATTACAATACATGTATCGGATTTTCACACATGAAGCGTAGATATAGTCAACTACGAGGACATTTTAATGGAAACATATACTGACAATCAGAACGAGAGAGCTGAACTTTCTGAGAGCTATGACAAGGAACGTGTACTTGAAAATCAGAAGAAAAATAAGGAGGAGTCGTCTTAAAAAGACTATGCTAATAAATAAAAGTAGAAAAATAAATGGATGTCCGTTGTGATGCAGTGGTTATCGGCTCGGAACAATAAATCTGAGAGCCAGGTTCGAATTCCAGTTGAAAGCATTGCATTCATTTACACGCAAATACATTTGTGAAAGGCAGTAATCCGTCTCTTCCCTCCAGTTATGGGTTAAATAACAGAACAGATGAAGATAGAAGCAACAGATTAATACGTTTTTAATGGTATTTGCACGTAAGCAAATGCAACGATTTCAACTGGATTTCTGGGAATACCATTCAGTAAACATGTGAATAATGAAGGAGATGTAACGAAATCGTTTAACAACCGACATACTGAAATTATTTGCTTGAACATTATTTTTAATCGATACTCGTATTTGAGTAGATATTCTGTTTTTAATCAAACAGCATATTTATTTCTACCGGCCTGATTATTTACGTTAAATTTTTCCGAATGACGCACATTTTCGTACAAAATTTATCGTAAATATACTGTTTGATTAAAAACAGAATATCTACTCAAATACAAGTATCGATTAAAAATAATTTTCAAACAGATAATTTCATTGAGGGAGATGTAAGACAGACATGTATTTAGAATAAACAGTAAACAGATTAAAATTTCATATAATGAAGAAAGATTTCTTGGAGAAACTGACACTCACAAAGAATGCGTAAATAACGAGCTTCCTTCCTAACAAACTTGTTTAAATGGTTGAGAGAACAGTTATTAAGACAAAGATAAAACGTACTAACAGCTATCACGAAATTGTGGTGAGCCATGATTTCCCACGAACTAAATGGACAGGCCACAACCAAAAAGAATCTTTTGATTTATATTTATTGATATTAATATTCACGTAATGATAACGCTGTTCGCGAAGACCTTTATGTTCAATGGTGTGTAGAGGTATTTCATATATTCAAAACTAGTGCCTACCAGTATCTAGCCGCCTAAAATTATAATATATACAACTTCCTTCCATCGTATGCCTTTAGTACAATCCAACTTTGTAATCTCTTATATTTAGTGACATTTTGGCATTTCTTTTAGGATGCGCGCTGCAGTGTAGTGGATATCGGCTCGAAATGAAAAATTGGGGAGCCGAGTTCGAATTTCACTTGATTTCTTTGCATTCACTTATGCTACCCTTGTAAAGGTTTTAATCTGACTCCCCCTCCAGTTAAGGATTAAATAAGAAGACAGATTAGGATCTATAGCCTTGGCTGACAACCAGTCTACCGCAAAAAGGCATGGCAACTTAAGCGGGATAATCTTCTGCCCAGTCACTCATGTCTGTAACGATACATAATCACCTACGCGTGTAACACGTATGGCACTTAACTGACTGAACAAACTTCCTACCTAACAAACCTGCATAAACAGTTGAGAAAATATTAATGAAGAAGCATAAGACAAAGACAAAATGTACTAACAGCTACAACGAGTACGAAATTGTGGAGAGCTATGATCTCCCACGTACTAAATGGACAAGTTACAACAAAGACGAATCTATTGATTTATATTTCTTTAAATTAATCTCCACGCGAGGATAACCTTGTGCGCGAAGACCATTATGTTCGATGGACTGTAGAGTTTTTTCATTTATATTAAGTATATATATATATATATATATATATATATATATATATATATATATATAGGTAAATAGCTAACCTAGAGAGCCAACGAACCTACAAAGGTTTCACCAAATAGGATCTTCAGGGAAAGTTGGCCAACTTTTCCTGAAGATCCAATTTGGTGAAACCTTGGTAGGTTCGTTGGTTCTCTAGATTAGCTACTTACTTGTTTGCTCTACTTCTGTATTGAGCGCTTTAAGTGTTAGGTTCCTCGTCTCGGTGTTTTTTTTCTTTCGACTAGTACTTTGACTAATGTTCAATTGCTTAGCTCGTTTCTTTTTTTGTGACCATTTTTTACACTTCGCGTTTGTACTCAGTGGGATTTTCGAGACGTGTGCAACGACAAATTTACAGTCATATATATATATATATATATATATATATATATATAAAATGTAAAGACTATACAATACAAAATATACCTTTCCGTAGATTAATCCGTTGATCATAAATAACAATAGAAGATCGGCCAGATGAAAATATTTAAGGATTTCATCGAAGTGTCCTCATTTACATACGCACCTATATTCTAACATCTTCGAAGACATATACAAACACACGAACATATAAAGGCATTTTTTCATCTGAAAGTAAATGAAAATAGTATTCGGCTGCGTAATTTCATACCTATTTTATGAATGGCTTTTTCATTCATCTGTAATTTTTGATGATGACATTATCAAAAAATGTGCACATAGAAAAAATATGTAGAAATTGCGAAAGTAAAAATAATTCCCAAGAAACAATTCTGAACAATATACAACTCAATGTGAATGAATATTCTCCGTATGGGAAAATAACAATAAAAACCGTAAAGTGTTTTGGAAAAAAACAGGAAATGTATTTCCGCTCGTCGCCATAAAAGTATAGGTCAGTTATCTTTTTTTCTGACCTACATCAATTTTTTTTTCTTTTGTGGGTATACTTAACATTTGGTACAATTTCCTGAAAAGTTCCTTGATAGCACACACGCACACACACACACACACACACACACACACACACACACACACACACACACACACACACACACACACACACACACACAAATAAACAGGCAGCGATGTTTTTATTTTGTGTTTGTTTTTATTTATTTTATCGACAGCATACTAGAGACGGGTCAGTTGGGCACAGACTATGAGAGAAAAGTGCACAATGAAGCAATATCTTTCCAGCAGGAATTAGAAAAGGCATGATTTAATGTTTGTATTCGAGCTTCCGGTGTGAATGCTAAAGATTTCAGAGTGTTTGGATTTCAATCTGAGAGAGTGCAGAGAATTCCGAAAGTGTTCGATGAGTCTAAGAGTATAGCTGAATCACTCAGACAATTATATATATGTATATATGAATTTTAATTGTTTAACATTACTGTTATTTTAATGAATAATTTGAGTGGAAAGTGTATTATCTATCTATCTATCTATCTATATATATATATATATATATATATATAGAGAGAGAGAGAGAGAGAGAGAGCGTTACACAGTATATCTTAATTTCCACGTTTAATTTTCATCGTTTGAGAAATCGTTTAAAAATATGTCTATCTTCCGGCAGAAATCGAACCTTCATAATCCCAAAACCGAGAAAATGCCATCTTTAGATCAGACATGATATACCATTAGAATACGTATGACTTCTTAGTAGACGAGATTCAGTTCAACCTTTACATAGTTTCTGATTCCTTTTCTCGAATGATTAATATATGTTAAGATTGTATCGAGTGCAAAGAAACGCATCCAAAGACAATATTACGTAGTTATACGGAATTTGTGAAACGAGCATTAGCTGACATATTTAAATTATTATTTAATATAATTATTTTTAATGGATACTCGTATTTGAGTGGAAACTCTGTTAATATATATATATAAACAGAGTTTCCAATATATACATAACAGTCCCGTTTCACTGTATCACAGCTCACCAGTACTGCTGGACATCAGATTGGCTAGCCAGGACTGAACCCCAACGGAATTTGCGATTCTAACTCTAAGCTTTTGGCCCTCGTTGGAAGAAAGCGGATGTGAGCGTGTTATATACACAATGTGAACACACACCAGTAGCCAAAAGTCTTCAAATTCATGACTGAATGAGCGATGTGTAAATGCCTGAGCAGCTACTGTTTTTAAAGTTTACCATTTCTCCATAGTCCTCAATCACCAATTTTGTCATTAAACATCATTAAAATTTAATACTACATATATATTTCACTGTTGTGAAAATATAATGTTCTCGTGATTTAATTTATTGAATATCAAAAACTTTCAAGTGGAGTTGCACTCTCTGACTTTGTTAGCAGCAGAAAGTCAATTTTCGATCGTGATGGATGAAAAAACGTGCGATAACATTTTAAGATACATTCGTGTTTTAAACTACCTAATATTTAAAATTGATGTGCGTTGTGGTGCAGTGGATATCGACTCGGAACGAAAAATCGGGGTGCTGAGTTCGAATTCCAGTTGAATTCCTCGCATTCACTTACGCACGAATACCGTTAAAGGTATTAATCCGTCTCTTCCCTCCAGTTATAGGCTAAATAAAGGGACAGATTGAGTTCTGTAGCATTGGCTGGCAGCCAGTCTACTGCAGAAAGCAATGGCAACCTACTGCGGGATAATCTTCTGACCAGTCAGTCATGTCTCTTTCGAGACATGATCTCCCAAAGCGTTTATCACGTATGGCACTTGACTGATGCAGTGGATATCGACTCGAAACGACAAATTGGGGAGCCGAGTTCGAATTCCAGTTGAATTCCCTGCATTTACCTACGCGCAAATACCCTTGGGAAAGTTATTAATCCGTCACTTCCCTCCAGTTATTGGTTAAATAACAGGACAGATTGGGTTCTATAGCCTTGGCTGGCAACCAGTCTACTGCGGAAAGCAATGACATCCTACTGCGGGATAATCTGCTGCCCAGTCAGTCATTCCTTTTTCGAGATATGATCACCCAAGCGTGCATCACGCATGGCACTCAACTGACTGAATATTTAACAGATACTTTAATGACAGGAGACAAATAAGGATTCAAAGATGTATATATTTCATTTTATCTTTCTCTATATATTTCTGCCTTTTAAGACGATATGACATGTATAAATCAAGCTATAATAAATCCTAGATTTTTTTCTTTTTTATGCCTATCGTGCATGGCGTCTAATTATTTAGAAATGTCTAAACTACAACCTAGCTTCCGACCATGTAACATCAAAATACCTGTTGTCGACCTATCAAA
This sequence comes from Ascarosepion bandense, assembly GCA_037127315.1. NCBI lineage: Eukaryota > Metazoa > Mollusca > Cephalopoda > Sepiida > Sepiidae > Ascarosepion > Ascarosepion bandense. Next base: position 8,706,625 of record JBBBDQ010000872.1, read on the forward strand.
GTTAATCCTGGTCAGTACCACGATGGATAAGCTCCTGGGAATACCAGGTGCAGCATATTTTCATAATTCGGAATTGGAAATCGGATGGTTTAGTTTGAATTCCAGTAGGGTTGGTTACATTCATGCGCCCTTAGCCGATAAGGAATCGAAATGCATGTCACATTCTCGCCATATTAGCATGCATTCGACCAGTGCGGTAGGTTAATATCCCATACATTCCCAAGAATCTGGGGAAGATCTACATACACAGAAATATGTTTACATGTAAAGAAGTAGAAGAAGAAGAAGACGTTTTGTTTTAACAATAACAATTGCTTAACAATAACAATTGCTTAACAATAATTTCTATAGGGTTTTCCAATAACTTGGACCGAGCTTAAAAGTGAGCTAAATTAAAGCATTTAATGACTTTTTAATTTCTTTCTTTTTTTTTATAAGCGTTTCACCCCGAGCAAGGCATGTCACTGCCACTTCTGCGCAGGGGGCTACATAGAGTGGAGAAAGGATGATTAAATATAGGAAATGTCAGAAGGTGGGTGATAGGCGGGTAGGGATACCGAGAATGGTTAAATATAGGAAATGTCAGAGGGTGGGTGATAGGCGGGTAAGAATACCGAGAATGAGGGCTGGGTAGATGAGAGTGTTCTTAGAATAATTGAGAGTTAGAGTGATAGGTGTCTATTAACCCTACATTTAAACACCTGGAGATTGTAGCTGTCGGGAAAGCAGACTTGTGGAAGGGAGTTCCACAGGCGGGAAGCGCGAGAAAAGAAGCTGTTGGAGTAGAATTTGTGGTTACATCTTATTTGTTTAACTGATTTAACAATTTTAGTCTTTGGAAATTTCAATCATGAAAAGATTAACAATTGAACAACATGATAAAGTTATCAAAGTCTATTACAAAAAATAGGCGTTCAGACAGAAATGCATTTGTCTTTATTGAATAAGATATTCCCAGGTTGCATCATCTGTCGAAACAGTGAAGTCAATTAGCCACCACGATCGCGCGACTTGACGCCTTTAAGTTTTTTTTTCTTTGAGGTCATCTTAAAATTAAGGTCTATGCCAACAAGCCAACAACAGTTCAACAGCTGAAAGATGAGATATTAAGGCATATTGGTGAGGGCAACTATGCAGAGGCATCATCAAAAACCTTACCATCAACCGAAGCCTTGCCCAAAATTTGGGCGATTTTAATTTTTACAAATAATTGCCATGACACAAATATCATTATCCAAGAATTAAATCAATAAAATTTCACCAATATTTATTGCTAACTTTGATCCGTCTAAATGGAAAAACCTATTGTTCAATTTGAAGCCAAATTACAATTTTTAGATTGAAAAAAATGTTTTTTTTGCCTAAATGTTACATGTTAGAGATTATAACAAATTTCAATGGGAATAAAATCTCGGCTCAGCGATTAACACTTTCGAACTATTATCCATTATACCTAATATCCCCAAACAGTCACTCATCTAGGTACTGACCACGCTTGATATTGCTTAACTTTGGTGATCGTCCGGGAACCTGATGTGGCCATAAGCAAGAAGAACCAAATTACGTAGCTACCATCTATATTATATCAATCATCTGAGAAACTTGATTAAAAATTTGATTAAAAACGTCATTAAAAGAATAAATACTATAATCTTAAGCAAAGATTGGCTCTACACATTCAAAAATATTTCCACCAAATAACTTGATTTGACTTATTCCAGCATCACCCACAATATTCTTATCATATTCTTGCATCTATTTAAACAAGCTCTTTTCGTAAGTTACTCACTGCATTCCTCTGCCACTCATACCTTCATTATATAGTGTGACTGCACAATTTTCTGCCTCATTGCAATTCACAAAACCATGGTGATTTGGAAAAAATTCTGTCTTTCTTCTTGTACTATTTCTTTGGAGTAATATTAGAATTAATAATAACTGTAATTTAGTTTTCTAAATTTTATTGATATTCATTTTAGAAATAATAGTTAAAATCAATGCAAAAACTTCAATCGTGACACGAAATGTGTCGTTAAGTTTGGTTCGAGTTGTTTTAAGGCATATCAACCAAAATGGTTAATTTAATGCCTACTAGATTCTTACAATAGATTAGGATAAATTAAATATTTATTCTTTCTACGGATTTTGTTAGTTGTATTAAGGAATATATATTTTTTCTTCAAAAATGTACTGTTTGTATTATTTTTTCTTTATGAATATACTGATGGTAATATTTATTTCCTTCAAAAATGTATTGTTGGAAATATTTTTCTCCAAACAAGTATGGCTGAAATTTTCATATAGTTTTATCCCCGGGTTGGAGGTTATCTAGTTGCCCATACCTGGGGCCATAACAGGTGTTACCACCTCGGGTCAGAGTGGAACTAGAAACAACAGCAATTGAGAGATGGTTTCATGCTCGTCAAAATTTCCAAATCAGAGGTCTTGCTGCTGGATGCAGTTTATCGTCATACCCAGTACGCCTCATTGAAGTGGGATTTACTCCGCTGCAGAGGTGTAGTCGGTGTAATTTGAAGACCTAGCCAACATATCGGAAAGGTTCCGGTTGCACAATCATCCGGTGGGGGTGCTTGGAATTACAGTCGGTTTCCAATTCCAATCTGATACATGATATTCAATTATTAGATTCAATTATTCTTTGGAAAGTTATGAATTCACCTTTTTTCTGCTAAGTTATGAGTTAATTAGTATTATTTGTATCAGTATATCATTATTAAAATTCTCAAAATTTAAAAATATTTTCTGGCTTTAAATAATATACAAAAGATTGATAAGCCGTACGAAAGAAATCACTTAATGTATTACAGGTTTCCCTAAATCGCATTATATAAACAAGCATTATATTTTGATGCTTGTGCAAAGGTTTCTTGTTCATACTATTTGTGTTCCAGCCTTAATACATGATCATATATGTTATACTTTGTCTAAGCGCAACACTTACACCCAAAGGCGAATTGGCATGGCAAAGGACGCATTCCAGAAGCCGAGTAGAGTATTTCCCTAGAAACAAAAAAGAGTACTAGATCGCTACTGTTCTTCAATATATGCTGGAAAATCCGATCAAAGATGTAGAAAAAATTGCAGTAATTGAAATGTGGTTCTACAGAAGGATGCTGCGGATATCATGGATCGAGCATTTGAGCAATGATGAGGTTTTGGTAAAGATAGAAACAACAAGGAAATTAATACTGAACATCAGGAAAAGACCTATGAAGTTCCTGGGACTTATAATGTGGAAGGAGTGCTTGAAGAATCAGATACTCACAGGTCTGATAGAGGGAAAAATAGACAAGGGAAAGCAGCGGCTAACATAACTGACGGGCCTGAGAAAGTGGATGATAGAGTGGGGTTTAGATGGGTGCAACAGGAGAAAGCGTACTAAGATCCAGCAGAAATAAGGAGACGTGGAGGGTCATGATCGCATACGTCCTGAACGTACATGGTACAAAGAAGAAAAAAAAGAAGAAGAAGAAAGCGTTTTCCTTCAGATTTGACAGATAATCCCGTAGTCCTTGTGGTGCAGTGGATATCGTCTCGGAGCTTGAAATCGGCGGGCTGAGTTCGAATTCTTCGCATTCATTTACGTGCAAATACATTTAAAAAAGTATTAATCCGTCGCTTTTTCCTCCAGTTATGGATTGAATCACAGGAGAGATTGGGTTCTATAGCCTTGGATCGTAACCAGTCTCTCGCAGAAAGTAATGGCAACCTACTGCGGGTAAATCTTCTCAGTCAGTCATGTCTCTATCGAGACATGATCGCCAAAGTGTATATCACGTATTGCTTTTAACTGATTCGAAATAATGTACGTTTAAGTATTAATAATAATTCGCTTTCTTTTTATTCATATTTTAAGGCATTCCTCCAACCTGTTTAGAAAATAACTTGTGCATTTTCGTCTTCATTTTGTTTTTATTTTTTAAATAGTTCTCCGAGATATTTTTTATTCATTGAATTATGTTCTTAAAAGAACCAGAATGGGAACGAGAGGGAGATACGGAGAGGCTGTCATACCCCTTACCTCGAACGTGACATCCACTTTGCCAAATTTAATCTTTATCTTTTGTCTACCACTTTACGGGCTCCGACTAAAGTTTTACAATGCAATATCACCGCTGAAACGATGGACTCTTCCAGTTCGCCTCAAAACACTTTCGTCTTTACCTCCTTCGCGACAACTCCCCACTTTGTCTACCGTCTTTACAGTTAACTCTATTTAATTCTAATTCTTTTCATTATATCCTTTTGCATGTCGGCATTGTTGTCGGCAGAGCTGGACTTGATTGACAAATTGGAAAATGGTAATCAGCTTTAAATGGTTTTTTTATCAATCGGGATTCTTCATGAATTAAAAGCCTGACCAATAGTGATTGGTTTCTACGCGTGTTTGCACATTTGGGAATATTCACTAATACGCACATACACATACATATATCTCTAATCCCATCAGCAAAAGTAGAAACAAGAGTTAACACGCGCATACTCACAAACAACAACAACAACAATAACAACGGAAACAACAACAACAACAGAAACAACAACAACAACAACATAAGACGAAGTTAGTGGATAATAACAGACATTTTATTACTGGTTACCGCAAACCAGTCATTAAGTAGGATCGATTTAATAAAACCGCTCGTAATACTGAATAGACAGTTACTGAAAGAGTAAAAACTTGTTAAAAAATATGAATACACATAAATAAATAAATAACTAAATAAATAAATAAGCAAATATATATATATATATATATCAACAACCAAATATATATATATATTCTAAACATATGCTGTTAAATATAACACACAATGAATGTTTATTATGTTTATTCGTGAGCCGTTCTAAACATCGTATTTAGGCTTCAATTTCAGATGAAAATAAAGACAAAAATTGTCCAACATTTGGATATTTTTTATTATGCTGCTTCTAAACTTTCGGCTCACATGAGCCATCATCAGAAAAGCTACAACCCACAACTAAATCCTCTACAGAAAACCAATGTATCGATTTACAAGCCCGTTCAGAGATTGTTACTATATATATTGGTCTTACTAAAACCACGATCTCTCGTAGACGTACCTGTCACCTTTCTGATCAGAGTTGAATTAAACATTTCTTAGAAAAAGACATAGCTATGTATGTAATATTAGACAGATTTAGTTAATAACACAATAATATTCACTCATATACAGTAAAAAGAACCTTCAGGAATTGGAGGCCATCTACATTAAATCAAAGCAAACCACACTTAATAAAATCACATTTCAATCTGGCCATAACACATTACATTGCATTTAGACATATGGTTTTGTGAACATTTGGGTCTCTCACGCGGTGTGACGTCATAGAACCGAATTATAAATTTACGAACTGCGTCTGCTATTCGGTGGATGTTATTGTCAAAACTGCATGTCCGGCCTCTACCTTCATTATATTCAATGCTCTCAACACCATTTATTAAACCACCTTCGATGAATTGTGAGCCCATCTTCTCATTCTCGGTTAATATGGGCAGAGTTGGCTTTATAGTTGTGTATTCTAATGTCATCTCTTCAAAGTATCCCATGTATGTTAGCCATTGATGACGAGCCGATTCCTAAGCCTTCATCCTGCCGATATATGTCTGATGCCAATTCGAAGTGCGCTGTTTGTGTACTGAAAGTCAGCATCTCCATCAGGTTATCTAGTGGAATACTGGTACGTTCTTCTAGGAATGAGTCTGAGGCCAGTTTCTCCTTGACCAATGATAGTGCCTCCACCGTGGTTAGCTTAATGGACAGACTCACCAGATCCAGACTCACTATCTGGCTGCATTGAATGGAAGCATCTTTGATAAGTTTTTATGAATATTTGGTAGACCATACATGAGAGGTAGCTTGCTGTAACGTTGAGACAACTGCCTGTATGTCCTAGGCGTGCAATGATCATTGTCCTTGATGAGGATCTGCGACAACTGTCGTTCCGCTTCCAATGTGGGATCTTTCTTTGCCTTGCTATAGCTACCACTTCTAATGAGGTCTTCCCGTTTCTTGGTATATTTTCAGTTTTGTCCATCACTACAGTTGCATTTCCTTTGTTAGCTGTTCTCATTCCACTGTAGGGTCCTGATTGTCAACCCCTTCTCTTTCGTGATGTTTGGTTTGGGTGGCTTGGCTTTCTTCAATGTCTGTATTCGGACATAGGATGGTGACTTTCTTATTAGTGGCTCACTTGTATCTACAAACAAGCGGCTCAAGAGGTGGCACACAGAGCATTAGCTGCTAAGAAACGGCTTGAGCGGAAAGTGTTGTGAGTTCAATACTAGCCTATAGCAGTAATGAACAAATAATTTCAAGAGTTAAGCTAACGGGATATAACTGCATGGCTACCACAAGAATGAGAATGATATACCCCAGTGATTGAAAAAAAAAGGAGTTGGTTTGAAATCTTTAGCACCCGAAGAAGGTCGGAGCGTACAACGGCTGAAACGTCGTAAATATAGTGATAAAAATAAGGGCATTAGCCGGAACCAATTAAAAAATGTAAATACTACCTCATTTCAGAAGTACAGACAAATACTAAGAATAGTGACACTTCAAAAGATAATTGTAATTGCCAAAAATATAAGACTTGCCAAATGAATGGTCAGCGTATGTCCGAAAGCATTATTTATAGCGCACGCATTCATTAGTATTATGATTTTATGTTGAAGTAACTTCAAATAAGTAGTGTTTCGATAATCATATACAACAAAAACACTGCTTTATCTATATATTATTGTAAATTAAAAAACAAGAACCTAATTATCACATGGAATATCATTTTTGTTTATTCAATTTGACTCTTGATAAATTAAAATATAATAACCTAACATTATCAGATTAAATTCCATGAACATTCAAATCTCTTAAACGGCTAGTTCGTAATATTCATCCCATGATTGTATAACGCATGAAACTGTAAATAATTTATATATTAATGAATAAAATACTGTCCATTCAAACATTCCTTCAAATGAGTTAGCTTGGTGTTTTTATGCTGACTTAGAAAGGATGCTACCCGAAAAGGCAGATACTATAACATTCACGCCTTTCTTTTAAACATGCTTTTTTGTAATACTAGCAGTATAGCTCGGCGTTGCTCGGGTTTAATGAAAGCTTTAAAACTAATTCAGACTCAGCCTAAAGAATATTTGTGTGAAGTGTAGTGAGAGTCGGATAAAAATTGTGGATTCGTATAAAGGACATACATACAGATAAACAGACACACACACAAACATCTTCCCTTTTGTATATATATATATATAATCGATTTTCTGCACTCTTGTAAGAACTGCAACCTTGAAATTTCTGAATATTTTTTCTTATGTCTTTGTCTATGAGTGTATCAGATTTTATTAAAATCGGACCACTCCTTCTATAACCCGATTTTTTCGATTATCGATTTTCGATATTTATCGGGATTACCTCGACACAAAACATAGCTAAGAACACTCGCAGGCGTTTATAGTACAACCGTATAAATTTTCAAGAAAATCGGTTCAGCCGTTTGGGAGTCTATAGGTAACAGATACACACACACAGACAAAGTTCTATTTATAAATAAGTTTAGATATAGCCTTTCATGTATAGCTGTCTACTAGGGTGGCGAGTTTATCCCTGTATTGCATACGCTCTCTCAGGAACATTTATGTTTATTCATCACCCAACGAAATGTCTAGTAAATGGTATTATGCCAGTATGCTTAACACCTTGGTCCTGTTGAGTCATGTGTTGAATCAACTCGGATCAACTTTTGAATATGGTTTTCAGGCACTTGCAAACGTCCTTTCAAGCTATAAACTTCAACCAAAACCGATATTATCTAGAAATCATTTCCTTGAAAAATTCACTCGGATGAAATTCGAACTCATTTTAATTCGAACATTAATGTACTCAAGTCTCTCTATTTTCTTAATGCTACCGAAACGAAGCTACTATTTGTTAAACACCACAGACAATCACTCCTACCACTCATTAGCGTGGATCAGGCTAGTCTCCCTGAAAGCAAAACACTGCGCCACCTCGGCCTAACTCTCTCGACAGACCTCAAGGGGAATGATTAAATCGAATCCCTAGCTAAATCTGCTGTTAGGAAGATCGGTTCACTGTGTAGGTACAGGAAGTTTTTTTCCCGCCTGGATCCATCCTGCATATATATAAATGTACCATCCGCCTGTGTATTGAATACTGATGCCATATCTGGTTGTGTGCCCCGGCCATTCATCTTCATTTCAACGAAGAATATGTAATGTGATCGATCCTGACTTGGTAACTCCGCTGCAGTCAATTTCTGACCGGCGTAATGTGGCTTCCCTCTGTCTCTTCTACAAATACTTTCACGGCTTCTGCTCCGACGAACTTAGCTCCCTGGTGCTCCCTCTGCATTAATTTACTCAAGCTACTATACTAGCAACTAGAACCCACTCTTTTAGAGTTGAGCAAATAAAATGTAATTGCAAATTCTACTCCGCCCCTTCTTGTCTCACATTTCCCGCCTGTAGAATTCCTTTCCGTATACTTGCTTCTCGACAGCTACAATCGCCAAGAATTTAAATGTTGGGTCAATTGTCATCTTCTATCTCGCCGACTCGCATCCTTTCTCCCATGTTCCTTTCTCCATCCGCACTACTCTTATCACACCAGTATTCTCATCCTTCTCTTACCCAATTTCTAATATCCCCTATAACTTGTTACTCTTTCTCATTAATTTCCTCTTATGTAATCTACAATTTCCAAGACATTAAGTGCAACATCACTTGCCATCTTATAACTCCTTGTTTACCAACTTTCTCCTGTCCTTTCAGTGACACCCCCAATAAGTTGCTTTCTCTTCCTTTTACATTACTTTTCTTTCCCTGTAATTTTCTGTAGAGCAGTGGCAGTTCTGTTGTGTGTATATATATATATATATATATATAGTCATCCGCAGACAGATCTGTTTCGCTGTATCACAGCCATCAGTAAGGTTAGACATCCAATTGCTTTTAACCCAGGATTGAAACCCGACCGAATTGGCGTCAGTCGGTGATTCTACCTCTGAGCTATGCTCGGTAGAAGGAGGCAGACATTTCAGCGTATGATGTATAGTAACTACGCTAGCAAATATATATATATATATATATATATATATATATATATATATATATATATATATATATATATATATATATATATATATATAACTGTTTTTTTTTCTCCTTGCTCTGATTTTCTTTCCTTGATTTAGTTATTTCGCCGATGCATGGAAGATCGAATTTTAACTCCTAAATTTATTAGAGAATATTTTCAGTTTAAATAAACAACAGGTCATAAAAATAATTTTAAAAGTCCAGCTAATGGACTTTTCCTTTTATCTATGGATTGGCATCATAGGAAGACAAATTAAGCTTTGTAACATATATACTCATTTCAGTTTCATTCAATCTTTTATCTTATATGCGTGTGCTGATGTATATTTCTTTTTAATGGTAAACTTAAAGACATTTCGGTAATTCTTAAGTTTTAAACATAATTCGAATTACCAATAATTTCTGAAAGTATTTATAAATCAAGCTCGAATATCGGAAATGAGTAGTTATTATTATTTATATTCATTAAAGGCTGATGATTGTCTCTATCTTTGTATCTTTCTGCAAGCGCATGTTGAAGGCCGGGGAGAAGATGTGTGAAACGTTGTGATAACAACAATAATGGTCGATAAATAATTGTAATTTAGTATTACTTTTTTATTGGTACCAAATATATGCTTTTATTGTTCAGCCGGAGTATGGATTGCCCAAGACCTGATGAAGTGAAATAGATTGTTCTTATTTTGATGGATATTCAAGTTTTATGTATATGCACGTATGCGCTTGCGTGCGTTTGCTTGTGTGTTGAGTAAATAACAAATGTGCATGAAAATCGCCTACACAGAAAATCCTGCATATACATTACATATATACGTAAATTTTACATGCTGATAAAGTCTAACGAACAGAGGACCAAATCTTTTTGTAATATAGACTTGCCTGATTCATTACCTAACGTATATATTTGTCTTCTTTCTTTTATATTCATTAGTTCATTATTTCATTCTTTTTTTTTTCTTTCTTTCTTTCTTTCTTTTATTCTTTATTTTCTTTATTTATTTATATATTTCATAAATTCTTTTTCTTTCTTTCTTTCTTTCTTTCTTTCTTTCTTAATTTCTTCTTTTCTTTCTAATATTCTTCCCCATTTCTCTTTGTGTATTTTTTCTTTCACTATTATCATTTTGCTTTCTTCACACTCTTACATTCATTTTTTTTATTTTCTATTACTTTTTTTGGTTACTTCATTCTTTCGTTCTTTCTTTCTCTCGTTCAATTTTTCTTTAATTTTTTATTTATTTTATTCTTTCTTTCTTTTTTCTTTCTTTCTGTTTTAATTTATTTCATTATTTCTTATTTTCTTTCTTTCTTTGTAATATTCTTCCCTCTTCTGTCTTTGTATTGTATTCTCTGTTACTTTTTCTTTCACACTTTTCATTTTTTCTTTCATTTTTTCTTTTACATTTTCGTTCTTTCTTTCTTTGTTATTTTCTCTGTTATTTTTATTTTATTTTTTTCTTTCATCCTTTTTGTATCTTTCATTCTTTCTTTCTTTCTCTCGTTTATACTTTCTTTCATTTTTTATTTATTTCATTTTTTTCTTTTTTTTTTCTTTCTGTTTTAATTTTTTTTTGTTTCCTAATGTTTTTCCTTTGTTTGTAATATTCTTCCCTCTTCTGTCTTTCTATTTTCTCTCTCTGGTATTTCGTTCATTCTCACTTTCCGTGTTGTCAGCCTTTCCTTCTTTTTCGCTTCTTTTTCTCCTCTTCGTTTCCTCTATTTTTGCGATAATCACATTTCTGCTTCTTTACAATTTAACAAAAGAGGAAAGCGTGCATGGACATGGTACCAAGTCTTTAGCAGTTGTTCCGGCCTTGTAACGAAACAATAGACGCATAAAGACATATGCCCTTGTATTCACGGTTAGAATTGTGACGAATTCAATTCTTATTTTCACAACGTCATTGGGGCGGGGTAAGGTGGACATACTGCTGAGGTTCTGTATGGGGTCGGACAGATGCGTGTACATATACATGCATGTTTACATGTGAATGAGTAAATATTTATAGAGATGCATTACTGACCATTTGAATTTGGAATAGACATGAATAAGTTTATTTATATGTCTATGCACGTACAGATCTGTGTTAAATGTGTGTGTTCGTGTAGGCTTTTAAGTGTACGTATGAGTGAAAAAGAAAAAAAAAGAAAATGATTACGCAGGCGAGGTTGTTTGTTTAGACAACGCCTAAGAGTAGCCATGAATAAAAACCTGCGTGCATGAAAAATGCATCAATGTATTATGATTTGACTTCGAGGCCAAAAACTCAAAAGTCTCTCTAGACCAATCCCTCCCACATTAGTTGGAGAAGGCAATGAGAATAGCCATCAGCTCTGTGCTAGTAAAGTTTTTAGTTTATAAAATATCATGCACATTTTAGATTTCATATTTTAAATCAAATTCATGGAATGTGGCCTAGAGACAGAACGTTAATAATATGTTCCATAGTTGTAATTTTTCTTTCGGGATTTTTCTAATTGCATAGACAAGTTGCCTCTTAGAAAGACGTCTCAACAGAAATTAGTATCTAAAATTGAAAATAAAATAGTGATGACGATCTCATTGTACCAACCATAAAAATTATAGATGTTGATTTATTAAGTGCTAAATACTTCAAATATCGACCAGTTAAAAAATGTGCCATATGAGTTAAGGGATTTGCATATAGTTTACGCTATGGTTTAGTTGTCTTTTCGCACATATAAATATCTACTATTTGTTTGTGCATTAAATACTGTTGCCATATCTAGTCGGAGGATTCTGTTATTCAGTTCGATGATCTTGACAAAAACGAAAGGAGAATCTAAAAAAGCAATTGATCCCAATTTGGCAGCTCAACGTCAGTTACTATTTCACCAACGGGATTTGGCTTCTCCCTGTCTTTTCTATAAATAATTACTCGGCTTCTGCTCTGACAAGTTTATCTCCGTGGTTTTCCATATACACGAATTCACTCGAACTACTAGGTTGGCAACTACATCTGACCCTTTTATTATTCACAAGAGTCAACTGTAACTGCCAAATCTGCTTTTCAGTTTCTAATCTCGCACTTTCCTCTGTGGAACTCCCTTCCGTATATTTGCTTTCCTTCAAAAGTTTAAATGCAACGTCAAATGCCATCTTTCTTCTTGATTTCCATCTTTCTCTTATCCTTTCTCCGACACCTCCCTGTACCTTGTTCTTCTTTTTCCGCCTACCTCTTATGTAAACCCCTGTGCACCAGTGACAGTTCTGCCTTGCTTGGAGTGAAATTATATAAGAAATTAAACCCGATTTTCTTTTAATCATTTCACTTTAAGCAAAGCGTTAATGCCACTGATGTGCAGCCTGTTACATAACGGAGTTGAAGTATTAAGCAGGAGGATAATGAAGACAAAGACTAACGAGGGGGGGGTGAAAGAGAAAGGACAAGAGAAGGGTGAGAACACAGGAGTTGCATAGGTAGAGAGAAAAGAAAAGAACAAGATACACGGGGTGATGTAGAAAGGACTGGAGTTAAGTGAATACGATATGGGAATTGACTTTGCATTTAAATTCCAGAAGGTTATAGCCGTCAAGAAAGCAAGTATAATGAAGGAAATTCCACAGGCGAGAAGCGCTAGAAAAGAAGCTGTAGAATAGAATTGTAACGTGCAAATAGTTGATCTAAATTAATAAATTAAATTAATTGTAACGTGCAAATGGTTGATCTAAATTAATAAATTAAATTAATTGTAACGTGCAAATAGTTGATCTAAATTAATAAATTAAATTAATTGTAACGTGCAAATAGTTGATCTAAATTAATAAATTAAATTAATTGTAACGTGCAAATAGAGTATCTAAATTAATAAATTAAATTAATTGTAACGTGCAAATGGTTGATCTAAATGTAAAAATGTGACCCTTGTTGCCAGTTTGGTTAACCGAGTAAATTCTTGTGGAGGGGGCACCAGTAACGCAAGTTCATCAGAGCAGAAGCTATGAAAATATTTGTAGAAGAGACAGAGGGAAGCCACATCTCGACGATGAGAAAGTGAATGGAGTCGAGCTGCCAGGTCGCTACCTATCACATTACAGATTCTCTTCTGGAGCCTGTCGAGAACACTGAGATGAACAGCAGGGGCACCCGACCTGATATGACAACAGTATTGCGCTTTACCCATCATAAAAACGTAAAAGCTTCAAGTTATGTCCTTGAATACTACCCTCGTCAGATTGAGATTTTTCTATGAATAACATACATGACAACAAACCCGTTCAGACATGTCTTAAATGTCAACTGTGTAAAACCTCTTACCCATATCATTGATTCAAAATGGCTTCTAGCAAATAAATCGTACAGATCTTTTAGAAATGACCTTTTTTCATCGAACACAATAGACTGGCGCTACATAATCAGAAGCAAAGCATGGCACAAAAAGGATGCTACATTAAATGAGGACATTCAACAACAGAAAATACTAAAATCGTTAACGCATGTAACTGGAAAAGAAAATAACATAATCAAGATGCTGACATTCCCCATTACTCCAAAGAAAAGTCAAGCAAGAAAACCTCCATCAATTCTAAAAAGATTGATAACAGCTAGTGGACATAAACCTATTTTTTAAAAAAACGATTTAAACCAAATATTTTATGAATTTCAACTGAGATCAGCACTGACTGCTCGGACACGGAATAAAGAAACGGCTAATATCAGCATTAGAATTTTAGTTATTCCAGTAGTTGTAGGAGTACAACTTACATATTAACATTTTAAGAAAATCTTTTTCTGAAATATAATGATTGTGCTAATCGGTATTGCTCGAGAAATTTTCTTTCATTCCAACGTGCTCAATAAAATATGGGAAAGTCATTTTTTTTCTTTTCATTTTATAATAATTTCACGAAAAGCAAAGCAATAAAGACAGCATAACGCACAGGATTACTGAGTATAAAAGAATATGAGAAATAGAAAACATTTTTAAGGAAAAATTTTAAATTAAAAAAAGAAATTATAAGACAGAGATTGAATTAGATGGCATTGCATATAAATTTAAAGATCAAAGTTTATTGAAAGCAAAAAGCCCGAAGAGAGTTCCACAAGCTATTAGTGCGAAAAAGAAACTGGTAACATAGAACTCAAAATAATATCTAGCTATTTCAACAGTAAAATGATGAGACCTACACTACCGGTCATAATTATTAGGCCACCCCAGTGTTTAAAAAAATGATTTATTTCATACTAGTTTTTAGTATTTATTGTCAAGTGAATAATTGTAGATGAAAATAGAATGGTTCCTTTGTTAATACTGCACAACAACATGTGCATCAAATGAATCTATAAATATTCAATAATTACCTATATTGCAGTTTCATCAATGAAAGAATGAAGAAAATTTAGGGTGATTCGGACGAATTCATCTTTGCTTCTTTGCCTTGTAATTTTTTTCAAAGTAATAATAACAAAAGAACCATTCTGTTTTTATTTGGCAATAAATACTAAAAATTGTATGAAATAAATCATTTTTTTAAACTGTTGGTGGCCTAATAATCATGACCGGGTGTATCTACCAATCTAGTAGCTTAGATAATGAAAATGAAAGCAAACCGGAACAATTACTCTGACAAAATTTATAGAAAAGGAAGCTACGTAAGAAAGTAACTGAAGCGAAGATTCAAGGGCACATCAATAGCATTACAGATGATTCTTTATATTTTATCAAGAACCTTTAAATAAATATTTATCAAGAATAGCAGAGTCACCGGATTAGCTATGACAGCAATATTCAATACATGAAAAAATGTTAGACTGATAAATTTGTAATAAGTTGTGGCGAGAAAAATTTTCAAGCAGGACACAATGAACAAAATTCTCAACAACAGACATAGCAGTTGATTCAATATAATCTTTCTAATTAATGTCAGCAGAAAACGTTTGCCCAGACGATTGCAAGAAATCACCCACTTTTATTAAATGTATTTTTTATTGCTTTACCAGTTTAGCTATTAAGAATAAAAACCCGCCATGTTATGCATGTAGGCGAACCATTTACATCGTATCCTACTCCTAAGATTCTTATTTTATATCTGCCGTTTCCTTTCAGGACGTAGGTGATCAGGGATTTTTACTTGCCCATATCTCTACTTTTTTGCTTAGTATCTAACCCAAATTCCTCTCCGCCATCCATTTATTCAAACCCATCAAGCATATCACGCGCGGCTTCCTCCTGTCTCTCTTTCCTTCTATCCATCCTTGAATATTAGATTAACCAAACCCTCCTTCCTCATTACTTATCTCATAAATTTAAATTCTCTTCTTAGTGTTAAAATATGTTTCCATTTTGCTCGTCATTGCTCGATGTTCGGACAAATGGTATTTTCAGCATCCTTCTGTAGAACGTCATTTCTGTTTCTTCGCGTATCTCCTTCATATTCGAGGAGATTTTCCAGAATTCACTGCCATACAGGAGGACAGATATCTCACAAAATCCAAGTACACTTTTTATGGTATCCAACGAAGTTTTCTTGTCTCACAACACTCTGTTTATGACCTCGTCGGAGAACTTATTTCTGAGACCCACTGCTTTATGGAACCGTCAACATGAAATAATAGTCAGCTATGAATATTAAAAGCAAAAGGGTTCACTCAAACGATTCAACTCTCTTCTTGATGTTAAAGTGTAATTTCTTTTTTAGTTTGTATCATCTCTAAAAACCTCGTCATTGCTCACATGTTCGGTCTATGGTGTTTTCAGCATCCTTTTGTAGAACCACATTTCTGTTGTTTCAAGTTTCTTCTTCATCTTCGAGGAGATTATCCAGAATTCGCTGCCATACAGCACACGGATATCGCATAAAAGTAGACATTTCTTTGTTTCCAACACTCCGCTTATGATCTATTCGAAGAACGTATTCCAAAGACCCACTGCTTTATGGAACCAACTCCAAAAAGCATTTGTTAGCTATGCAGATTAAAAGCAAAAAGGGTTCCTTCAAACGGTTCAAAAAGAGCAGCAGTTTTGTATTGGGGGTATTAAAATTATCAAAACATTACTAGTCATTTTTGAGATCACCTACTAATTTGACCATATTGAACCGGCCAGACTTAACATGAACACAGGAGTAAATCACTGTGATATTGAGAACTGTTAAACATTTTAATAGTGATTTGTTGTGAGACAAATTCTCTTACGACATTTGATAAGCGATCAAAGTGTAACATCTCCATTGTTTTGTTTCGATGGATATCTTTAAATTGACTTGAACAGCGAGACTCTTCTGAGGACCCTAAATGTTATGCTGGGATTTGACATCGGAGGTCACAATTTGAGCAACATAATGTACGGAGATGAAAGAGTGCTGACAGCAGACACGGAAAGAAAACTACAAGGCCTCCTAAAGAAAGTAGTTGAATAGAGTGAAAAAAGGACTGCCAATGAACTGCAAGAAAATCGAATGCATGATCATCAGCAAAAAGAGCATCTTCAAAATGTTAAATACAGGTGGGGAATACTAAAATCAAGCAGGTACAAAAATTTAAATACCTGGGAAATGTTCTAACAGAAGACGGAAAGTTCAACACAGAGATCGGAAGACGAATTGGCATGGCGAAGGACGCGTTCCAAAAGATGAGTAAAGTATTAAGAGAGAGGAAAATCTTGCTAGAAACAAATAAAAGAGTACTGGACTGCTATGTGATGTCAGTTCTTCAGTATGGCAGTGAATGCTGAACAATATCATCAAAGATGAGGAAAACACTTGAAGCAACTGAAATGTGGTTCTACAGAATGATGCTGTGGATATCATGAACAATGATGAGGTTTTGGAAAGGATGTAAACTAAAAAGAAATTACTACTGAGCATCAGGAGGAGACGGCTTGAGTTCCTGAGACATGCAATAGGGAAGGAGGTCTTGGAGAAACATACTCACAGGTCAGATATAGGGGAAGAGAGACATGGGCAAGCAGCGGATAACATATGTGAAAGGCCTAAGTAGTTGGATGACAGAACGGGTGTTGCGTGGTGTAACAGGAGAAAGCGTGCTAAGAGCCACCAGGGATATAGAAATGTGGAAAGTCATGATCGTCTAGGTCCTAAAAGGACAAGGCACATAGAAGAAGAAGAAGAAGAAGAAGAAGAAGAAGAAGAAGAAGAAGAAGAAGAAGAAGATACAAAAGTAACATGAATATTCATAAGTACTTGCGTTGGAAGAATATAGAATATTTACCTTGTCTATTCATGAAAACACAAGACTGAATCTGTCATCGACAGATGATTACAATTTATTTTCTGACCCCACCTCTATTAACGTGGACTTATCATTCTAGTGGCAGTGTCTCAAAGTCTGTCATCATCAACCCCAGGGAAATTTTTTTTTTGTTTTGTTTTTCCGCCGTTCGCTTCATACTCCCGCGTGCGTCCTAGATGTAGCTGGACCGATTAAGTGGATCGCTTTGCGGCCACAAGTTAATCAAGCCGGTCAATTCTGAATCTGGCTTCTAAGAAGAATACTTAATGTAAGGTCTGTGTTGGCATTGTCTGTGGGTGGGAATCATATTCGGCCCATGGAAACTACTTGTAATTTAAGATAGTACATAATACTTACAGTTAATTTTTATATTTAGCCTAGATTATATGTATAATAAAAATTATTTAAAAAATGACTTCTGCATAAGACGCATTACTTCTTGTCACTCTATCAAAGAAAAGAGAATTATATTTTGGGGCCATTTTTTTACCCACTTCAAAATTCAATAACCACTCAAGATAGTGGGTTACTGTTTTTTTCTAATGAATACTGCAATTATAAATTGTGAGATCACACAACACATAAATGGTAATCTTATATACTATTCATCGCAAAAGAGTCTAAAAAAATCATATTTTTTTCTTTTTACCACTCACCAAAGTACCTGACTCCTGCAATATTCTGTTTTTACAAGATTCAAATAAAACCAAAAATATGGTTTGATTTTGCTCAGTTTTCTTTTCTAGCCTCGGCAGAAAAAAGAATCTACGAGATCTTGTAAGTGGGGATTTTTATTCCATCCTACAACACATTCTCACAGACGAAGCCGATTACTATTCTGTCGCTAATTTACGACAGATTTTTTATTAACTGCATTTTTTTGAACTACCATTTCAGATATTTAGATTAAAAATCCGCTATGCAATACAAGCGAGCAAACCATTCACATTCCCTTTGTTTTCAATTACTAAGATTCTTTTGTTTGCCATGTCCTTTCAGAACATAGACAATCACAGAGCCCCACTTGCCCTTATCCCTTGTCGCTATGTTTCTAGGTATCTCTCCCAAACCCCACTCCGCCATCGACTTGATAACGTCTATCAAGTATGTCTCGTGCTGCTTTGTCATATAAAAAACAGGCCTAGAGAAAAACGTCAGATCAACTGACGTGTCTGAGGACGCTCGACCACAAAAAATTGCAGTTAGACAAATTTCGAATTAAGTCACACTTCAAATTCTTCAAGATCGAGCTGTCTAAGACACGTAAAATCTATTAATGTTTTCTCTTCGGGGACGACGGTTCTAATCTTGCCGGAGGACGCATATTTTACTAATAAGATTTCTCGATTATTCAGGCCGGTATATATATATATATAAATATATTGTTTAATTATAAAAAAAAAGAAAACAAATAGATTATCTACGCAAATACGGATATTCATTAAAAATAATGTTTAAGCAAATAAATGAAAAAAGTAAAGGTACAACGCCAGTTGAAATAACATATATTCTTTTTAGAAATATACAATAATAAAATGTTTAAGTCTTCTTGCAATGAAATTTGTTTTATAAAGTAATTAAGTGTGCTTAGTGTGGTGTGAAATGTCTGAGCATTTACCTTATGACGGTTAGCCTAATGTCTCTGTCAGTATCTAGATAAAGCTTAAGTTGGTGGTTACTGGTTCATCTTTTCTATTATGTGCATCTCTACGCAAGTGTAGATCAAACACGCCTTCAAGTAGTATTTTGACGGTATTTGCCCTTATAATGACTGATTATAAAACATAACTTCTAGTGAGATTTTATTGGTTGAAAAAATATATATAGAATGAAATTGATATACTAGTAACGTTTCTTCAGTGAAACTTCTTTGAATTTTCTTTAGTCATAACGCACGTCTGCATGCCAAATAATGATCCTTGCTTGATTATGACTCAATTTTATGCCAAAGTATAAATATAATGTATGAACAATCATTAATGATGTTTGATAGATGGATGCGTTTACTCTCAAAGAGAATTCTTGCTTGGAACGTCTCTTTAGACTCAATTTTATCCCAGATCTCAAGTGGAACTCGGATATACGATCTAACACCATGGACGATGGAATAATTTGCTGCTCTTTTCATAACACCAAGCAGTACCTGACTTCATCTGCTATGGTTTATCTTTAAAGATTCACATCAGGCCAAACATAGTGTATTGTTCCCATGCCTGATTAGGAGATGCTCAATCTTCCCTTTCTACACGTGACTGAGTTCAATATCGTTTACCGGGCTATGTCGAGATAACCTGCTGTTCGTCACACAGCCAGCTCCCACAGACGAAACATCGCAAACCTATCGATATTATCTCGTTATTTCCATGGTAAACCTTCAACCGAGCTCTGTCCATTTGTGCCGTAGATCACAAGGCTCTCTCTCTCTCTCTCTTATATATATATATATATATATATATATATATATATATATATATATATATATCCGCAGACAGATATGTTTCGCTGTATTGCAGCTCATCAGTACGGCTTAAACTCCCGTCGCTTCCTAACCCAGGATTGAAATCCGACCGAATTGTCGTCAGTCGGCGATTCTACCCCAAGTCCACGAGCGTTCAGTAGAAGAAGGCAGGCATTTTAGCGTGTTTAAACACGCCCAATAGCTAGAGTGATCCAATTCATTATCGAAATATATGCAAAAATATACTCAGTTATTATCTGAGATTAAGGACAGGATGGTTAAATAAAAAAAGACAAGAGGAATACTGTTAAAAAAAGTTAAGAAAAACGGTTGAATTCCATTCATTCTAACACCTCGTGACTTTTCACTACACATGAAGGAATTCCAGAACAGACTAACATACACATAAAAAAATTCAAAGAAAACGGTTGAATTCCCTTCATTTTAATATCTCGTGACTTTGCACTACACATGAAGAAATTCTAAAAACTAAAATATTCTGTTAATCTTTTGCAATGATTTATGAGCGTCTTTGTGGTTGCCAACATTGTTTGTTTATCCATACGTAATTTAGAATAAAGCTCATTTCGTCTTTTGTCTTGATAAAGTCCATCACAGGACGAAACGCGTAGGCGTTTTAAAATACAGTTTTCTTCTTGTCTTTATTTTATTTAACCATATATATATATATATATATATATATATATATATATATATATATATATATATATTGTTGTAGGTCATATTTTAATTATATTAGACCAGTAAACAGTTTTATTAGAAAGTGCTCATATACATACATGTACATGAAGATTCAACAAGTAGAGTTTTAGATATTTAGGTAAGTAAAATCAGAAGGCTACGTTACGATGGTTTCGAAATTTTCGGTTTCGTCAGGAGATTTGTTTTGACTGATGGCTTAACGATTAATACTTTTATAGGTGCATTACCGGAAGTTCAAAGTAAGGGAATGGTTTGCTATTGGGAATACTTTCATCCGGTTTTGCACGGGAGTAGAAAATATGTTCTAATGTGTTTACATCCATACATTATTTCGAACCTTTCATTTAGTAGTTTTTGGAGTTCTGGAAATAATACTATAGACAACTTTTCTTTTTACCATAATCTGCAGAAATTACCAGCACAAGTTTTGGCTTTTTCTTTTAATTTTACACATTACGTGGCGGTTCCTGCTATTCTTTTCTTTTAATTTCTACACGTAGCTGGCTAGTTTGATGCTATTTTTAAGTTGTTCTAGTTTGAATGTGGACCTGTGATTATTCCAAGTAGGTGCCTCCAATTGCCGAAAAAAGAGCATAGGCCCCAAATTTAAAAAAAAAAATATGTATGATAATATTAAGAGAAAAGATCAAAATTTGATTTCATTATTTTTTTAACTCCTTTCTGATACTTTCCAAATTTTGTTTATTTTTTCTTTTCATCAGCGATTCACCCGATGTATACTAGTACTTACTAACATAGCAAGTAATATGCAAGTCGTTTTTTGGACGTTGAAATGCACATTAATTCGGAAATGCTTCATTAATTTAATAACAAAAATTGACTAATTCTCTGACTTTAATGAAAATTTCAGACATACTCACAAATGAATGAAGTTATTTATGCAATTATTATTTCTAGAACGTCTTGGTAATATATATATATATATATATAAGTGTGTATGAGTGTGAGTGTGTGTGTAAGTGTGAGTGTGTGTGTGTGCAATGAGTTATATATACCACTGTCCTCACTTTATATATTTATTTTGATTCATTAACTTTTGTTCTAAACTCAGTTTACCTATTTTCATCTAAATGATTTATTAATCGGTGCGATTAGTTTGTCGTTGTAAAATCAATATATATCTTATTTGAATCGTTATTTCAAAAGAGCATTCTCTAAGTAGGCTATCGAATTATTTAAGTTTTTATTTTTCAATTGTGTCGTTGATGAAAATCATTAAGATTTTTTATATTTGGTTTTGTTTTTACAATAAATGGTGAGATTGATGATTTTAAATCATTTGATGTTTTCAGTTATTTTCCTCAAGTCTTTCGTCTAGTATATAAAAATACACACACACACACACACACACACACATATATATATATATATATATATATATATATATATATATATATATATATATGATTTTCAACTTTTTTTGAATATCAAAAAGAACCCTCCGGGAAATAGGTTTGTAACTTTTACCAAGTTTTGACCATTTAGTTTAGAAATTGTTTAATATGAAGCACTTGAAAATCCTTATTTTTCATACATTCTAAAATTCTACTGGTTATTAATAGTGGAATTTTAAGTTTCTATTTTATATAATAATTGTAATGCATGATATTATAAAAGACATGATAAAAATTAATATTGTGAGAATAATAGCAATTCTTATTATTACATCATATCAAACTGCTCTACATAAGAGCTATTTGAAGCAAAGAAAGGCCTCATTTCATGGCATAAAACTTTTGTAATGATGTGCCTATGCCTTGATTCAGTTCCATAGACTGATTTGCAAGCTGCAGTTGTTAATTTTACTGCCCTTTTGACACTTTGTAAATGTGAACGCAAATCAGGTAACTCTATTTTTTCCACTCATTGAATACTACAGAAGTTTATAATCAGAAAATTCTTCTGTGAATCCAGGCTCAGAAACTCTGCGTATTTCGAGTCCAAAGTTGACTCTCTTCAGGTGAATAAATTTCTCACTTTACATATCGATATCTGTTTTGTTAACGCATTATGCAAAAAAAAAAATAATAATATCAATAATAATAATTACAACAAATCTCCACTTTAAGCAAAGCGTTCACGACTCCTGACACTTTTTCCTAGAAAAAGAGAAATAACTTTTTAAATATGTGTATTTACATTAAATAATGACGTACAAATTTGCACAAAATTAGATTGATGAAAAGAACCAATTCCAATTTTTGAGACAGTCTAATACAGAGCACTGGTACACATTGCATGTCACAAGATCCACAAAAATCCTCCCCAGGTTTTTAATTCAGAATTGCCTTCTTCGTAGATCGGTTGCCACCCAATATTTTAGAATCCTATTTATAAATAGTTGCTTAGAAATGAGACAGATTCATACATCTCCCAAGTGATTTTGCACGTCAGTGAATAATAAAATATAGTTTTAAGATATGCTATATTTGTAGGCATGCAGCTCTTGCACTTAATAATAGCAATAATAATAATGGGATAGATTTATCTCATTTTCTGCTAAGGATTTGTTTTCTGGCTCTTTTTTAGTCTTTTACAATTGTATACTTCGAGTATTTCTGCTTGAATACTTAAATTTTATTTAATAATTATTTATTATGTTTATTTTCCTCAGTAGAATTAGATTGGTTTGCATATCGTCCGGTTCACACGCTTCAACTTTATTTTTAAAAAAATTTAGCATTGGATTTCCGGATCATTCTAAAATCTGTCAAAGCTTTATACTCCTAACGTCTCCGACTGAACATTGGAATTTTATTTAATATTCATTTACTTTTCTTTCCTGAATGGGAGTATATAGGTTCGGTCACCGCCCGGTTCACTCTCCTTCCCGTCGTTTTGATACACAATTTTATCACTTTTTTCTGCTTAGCATCTGTTTTCCCTTTCTTTTTAAAATAGTTTCATTATTTTTCCCTCGAAGTAGCCCCTTGCATCTTAGTGGTATTTTCGCATTGCTTGGGACGTACTGATTAACAAAAAGAAAAGAGGAATCTATATGAAGTTCTCTAATTCTTAATGCTTAAATAATAATGAAATAAATAATAATTACGGTAATTTAGCTGCTGTTGCTTCTGTTAGTAACCATGGCGATGTCCAACACGAAGGAAATAACTCCCTCAAAGAACACATATATGGAAAATTATGATGGCATCAATAATAGTGATAATAATGATAATAACTGAATTGGGAATTGTTTCGACTTGAGTTGTCAGCGAATCAGCCTTTGTTCAGTGCGGTTTTCGTACGAAATGGAATCTGTCTGTCTGTCGCCAAGAGACAATGGTGTCGCGTCCCCCAAGAGCTTGGCTGATCGGAAAGTGACACGGGCCAGGGAGTAGAAGGTGGGTGTGGTCAGTTAAACTTGCGTTACACTTTCTATTGCAGCAACTGAACCAAGTGCTTATGTGCGACTATTATGCACTTCACTTGCCCTTTGTTAGTCATGGATGATTTCACCACGGCTTCATTCGACGCCGGCTGTCCGCAACTCGTGTAGCATCAGTCTATCTATCCATCCATCTATCTATCTAGCTAGCTATCTGCTTCTTTTTATATATTTAATCATACTAGCTTATATAAAAATATTTTGATTTTTAACAATTTTGTATTTGTTTAATTTGGCATTTCTAAACTGACTAGGCTTACGCCCATATCACGTTGAATACAACGGTTCTCGCTCGATACAACGAAGTTAAGCAACGTTGAGCCTAGTCAGTACTTACATGGGTGACCGCTTGGGAATACCAGGTGCTGTAAGCGTTTAGTGACGGATGTGCGTTGTGGTGCAGTGGATATCGGCTCGGAAAGAGAAATCGGCGAGCCGAGTTCGAATTCCAGTTGAATACCCTGCATTCACTTAAGTACTGGTACCCTTGGGAAAGGTATTAATCCGTCCCTTCCCTCCAGTTATGGGTTAAATAACATAGTAGGAATTGGGGACACTGCCCTTAAAAACAAATCACAATGAATCTTGATACTCGTAAAGAAAATGTATGACTAGACACAAAACCTATATAAAAAAGAATATATTGTTGAAAGAAAAAGGTATTACCAGCAATAAATAAACAAAATTTAGTTAGCAATAAATGACCCGCCGAGGTGGATATGACATAAAACAAAACAACCAATCAACCAAATACACTGACTCATTGTAATTTTTACACAGTGGGCATTACATAGATCGTCCATTTCAAATGTGTTGCAGGATATGCGTTGTGGTGCAGTGGTTACGCTTTTTGATGCAGTGGATATCGGCTCGGAACGAGAAATCAGGGAGCCGAGTTCGAATTCCAGTTGAATTCGTTGCATTCATTTACGCGCAAATACCCTTGGGAAAGGTATTAAACCGTCTCATCCCTCCAGTTATGGGTTAAATAACAGGACGGATTGGGTTCTTTAGCCGTGGCTGGCAACAAGTCTACCGCAGACATTAATAGCAACCTACTGTGTGACAATCTTCTGCCTAGTTAATCATGTCTCTAAAGAGACATGGTTACCCAAACATATATCATGTATGGCACTTAACTGACTGAGTATTTCTGCTTATTAATCCTTTGCAGGTTATTTGAAGCAATAAATTATTTTAGATTGTATTCCTTTGATATTCTTATATTGTTACTTTTTATTTTTATACTCTGTATATGAAATTGATCATCGATTTTAAATGCGTAGCTTTTATTTGGCTTTTTTTTACAATGAAGCTACCTCTGCACAAGACTAGGGTTTTTCTATTTTGGCTATTTTCTATTTTTTATTATTTATTTTTAGTCTTAGAACAGTTATTGTGCGTGATATTTCAATGGATATCGGCTCGGAATAAGAAAAAGAGTTGAATTCGTTGCGTTCACTTACGCACAAATACTCTTGCGAAATGCATTGATTAATCTCTTCTCCCTCTAGTTATGGGTTAAATAGCAGGACAGATTGGGTTCTATAACCATTGATGTCACCCAGTCTACAGCAGAAAAAATGGCAAGCTACTGCGGTAAAATCCTCTGCCTAATCAGTTGTGGATCTAAAGAGACATGATCGCCTTATCGCGTATAACCTACGGCACTTAAATTGACTGACTTATATTTAATGATTGTAACTTCTTTGTTCCTTAATATGTATTTTAAAGTCGAATGTTCAATAACAATATAAGGTAGGATGTAAAGGTGCCGCACTGTCACTGACAGGTAGGCTTGACCATAAAATACTTCCCAAACAATAACATCTGTAATGTTTATTTTTTAATTAAACAGTAAACTTAAAATATCCTTTAAGATTCCTGCGTATTCCTCAAAATCTTTACGATCTTTAAAATTCATACATATTTCTATCACATACTGTATTTAACAATGTTATTTAGAGAAGGAATTTTCAACTGTGGAATCTTAAATACTAGTCATCATCGGCTTTACTCAAATTGTTTAACACTTTGCCATTTTCCTCTATTCGTAAGTAAGGTGAATTTAGAGGAGCCTCGCAAGCAGAATAACCTAGGGCCTCTCTTCATCTGAACTCGGCTCTGGTAGGAGGCAATGTTTATGCGGATATGTGGAGAGTGAATGTCTTCTTGGAAGACGGTTCCACATAGCGGCGGTTTGCGGGAAGTTTGATACGATGTAAGTCGTATGGCGGGTTCTAGCCGTGAAAGTTATAACTGGTAGAACTAAAAATGCAGTTCATCCTACCACTTTCTATGGAAGTTGCGATAGACCAATAAGGAGCTTGTCACGTTCTTTTTAGTAATGACAGATTGCAGGATGGAAAATAATTAAATCGCCCATTAGGACGAGGAGACGCTTTTGGACCCTATTGAGACGAGAAAGTGAGGTCCAAGCAGCTTCTGCCCAAATATGAGAGCAGTAGTTCATTTCTGTTCTTGTAAAGGTAAAGGATAGCACGCAGAATCAGGTTCTTATTAGAATTGTATGTAGGAACCAACTTTTTTCCTACATCTTTAGCGATGGATCATATGTACGAAATTCACTTGAGGTCTAGGGTGACTGTCTGGTTTAAGATATGGGATCAATAGATGTTTAAGGGACAGGTCTACTCCAAGAGAAGATACATTCGTCGTGACAGTGGTATATCGGGGTCTGATTAAAGTTGATCAAATATAGCTAGTTTGGTTTTCAAGTTGTCATTGTTGACAGAGAACTGCCTTCGGGGATCTAATCCTTTTTTTGCGTTTTCCGAGTTCGTATATGACCATAAAACATCGGAGATTTGAAATCAGGTTTTTCCTTCCCCTAGATAAACTCTCTTTCTGGGTAGTCAAGCTATATCTACCCGAAACAGTTGCTTATAGAGCTCACATTTTTTGCCTTGAACCATTTTTCAAAACGAATATTCAATACGATAACTTTTTAAATATTACAATTGTCAAAAATAAAAATAATTCATTTAGTTTCGTTGTATTCAGTTCTGTGCAAATCCCTGTGGAAACAGTATGAATCAAGTTGTTCCTCTTAGCTACGTGTTAATTAGTAAAACTTGTATCACCAAACCGATATCATTTTTATTAAAACCTCATAATCAAAAAATATTTTTATGGCTTTAAATAACCAGCAAATAGTTGATTAGCGGTAAAAACGATTTCGGCAATCGGACTATAGCAATTACAAATGAGTAGCGAGATTGATCAATGTAGGTTGTTGCATATATATGGCTTTGTACCCCTGAGAAGAGTAAATCATTATAGTACGCCCAATTGGGCATTTTGACGGGGTTAGAGGGGTTAGTACGCGTGTCTTCTTAGATCAATGGTTACCAATTAGTTAATTCTATCCTAACAAGGTGTTTGGTATTTACTGCTTTCTGTCTCATATAAGCTACACTTACTAAATCGCTACAGTTCTCTCAGAAGGGCACTTTGCTGTGTTACAATGGTAAACCTATCTCCGTTTAATTTCAACTGAGCAGTGAGTTTGATCATTACAGGGTATTCCATATTCATGACTTTGTTTCCCATCTAAGCACGGTCATTAAGTCACTATAGCACGCCCAAAAAGGCACTGTGATGTGGTACAATGGTTAGTAAGCATGTCTCCTTAGACCAATCACGACTGAGTAGTGAGATCGATCCGCACAGATTTGCAGATTTGTGTCTCATATAAGTTACAGCTTTTGAGATCATGAATTCTCTTCATGAGAAAAAGAGAATATATTTCCGAATATAATAAAAGACTGTTCAAAATCGGCAAAACCAAGGACACAAATTGGTGCTACCTTGATTGCAAACAAAATACTCACTTCAACCACTTGTCATCTATAAATAAATTCTACATAAGCGATTCTTGATTTTCATGTGTGGTATTTATTCTTCAAAATCGGGAATTCCTACCAGACAAATATTATAATTGTTGCGTTATTGAATTTTCCACTAGATTATCTCATTACATCAACATTTCTTATTTAAAAAATAATAATAATATTTTACATAAACGGCAAATTTAACCATAAAATGTTGGATCTTTTCTAGTTATTATGCATCAGTAGTCGTTTTAATCAAATAGTTCACAAAATACCATTTATGGGTTACATGTATCCAAAATTTGACAGAGCTTTGGCCAAATACACAAATACCAAAGAAGAATAGAACATGTTGGAACGCAATATTATTAGGTTAAATCGTTAATAATTTTTCTTCAGGGGAAAAAACTGGAATGACGAGTGTATCACCCTAACTACCAAACATAAAATTGCAGTTTTTTTTTTTAATCACGTTACCCCAAGCAAGGCATTCCATTGCCACTATAGCGCAGGGGGTTACATAGAGGGATTGGGTATGGGAAATGTCAGAAGGAGGGTGATAGACGACTTAAGATGTACATAGGGAGAGAGTTGGAGAGAGTGGGTGTGAGTTAGTGTGTTAGGTGGTGTCTATTCACCTTACATTTAAACTCCTGGGGGTTGTAGCCGTCGGGGAAGCAAGCATGCGGTAGGGAGTTCCACAGGCGGGAAGTGCGAGGAAAGAACCTGTTGGAGTAGAAATTGAGGTTACATTTAATCGGTTTCACTGTAAAAGGGTGGGATCTAGTTGCCAATCTAGTATCTCGTGCAAATTCACATCTAGGGGGAAACAGTATTTAAGTTCGTCAGAGCAGAAGCCATGAAAGTATTTATAGTTAAGAATAAATTTGGAGTACATTAATGTACGACAATTTTCATTGCAAAGGGCAGTGCGTTGGAATAATAAAATCTCCATAACCGACACAAATACCTGAGCTTTACAGAGGACTAGGATTATTATGCGTGTGATTGACATGTTGGGATACAAATGCGCTTATTTCTCATTGATCGACGTAATTTATGTGGTCGCTTTATGATATCACTCCAGATAGTTACCCAAGCGCTAGTCACTCACTCAGCTAACAGCAACCAAAGGGGAAGGTTGTTTCCTTCTACCTAGGCATACACCAGAAGCTTGCAATGAAATAGATAAATCCTACCACTCCCAAATAAGACGAATAGATTACAATGGTACATCCATATTCCGTTGGAACATAGATAAATCCTGCAAGGTCCGGATAGGACAAAATGTTACAAGCTACGGCAATGTTCCACTAGAACATAGAAAATCCTACCGCGTCCCACCAGGAGCAAACAGATAACAGAATCATCCTGGTGTGATACAGAGATGAATTAGGCCTTTTAAATCTAGAATCATGACAATCACTTCACTATTCACTTCATTTTGAAGTATATGTAATACCATGCCTTTTGTTTCTGTTATACCTTGCATTTCGTAGGTATATACGATATGTATTTTCTACGTGTGAACACTTGTTGTGTATATGTATTATTTTTGTATGTCATAATGCATAAAAGTCTCTTTGAGAACAAGCATGAATTCGTTCATTTCATTTTTTAGCCTTATCGTTACAGTGGTGACCCGACATAATATTATTTACCGACTAAAATGGAATATTGTTATATTGCTTTGAGCCCATCAGGGTATGAATCATTTTGAGTTCGTAGAATATAATGAAACACAATATGCACATTTATATGTCTAGCAGCTGCAACTTATAAAATGTTGGCTTAAAGGTGTTCTGCGCTAGAAAATAAGAAAAATTCTATTCCGCATAAAAACTCAAGGTTGCAAATGAGAGTGATTGGAATATGAATTCTAAAGATTCTAAGCTGTGAAATCTTGTTTGTAGCAATTTAAACATTCTGTGCAGTAAACTGAAATTTAAATGTTCAAACAAGACTTTTCTTCTGTTTGTAAAAATAAAACACTAAATATGACGTCATCATAACAGCGATACATGTTACTAGCTAAGTATTTTCATGTTGCGGAAAATATATTCAAATAAGGTGAATAGAACTGTGTGATCAACCAGTTCAACCAGCGAGTCACGCACAGCAGCCATTGAAATCTAGGACTGGTGGGATAGAGCATTCTTTTGATGAAACAAAACCCTTTACGTCAGTTTTCTTAAGCGCCTTTTGTAACCTTTTGTAACTGACTCAGCAAGTTTGCATCATATTTTCCATTGATAATGTAGCCCTTTTGAAGATAACAAATAAAATAAATATGAATTGTATCCCATATAATTAGGGTGATCATTATTCTTGCAGATGAATCGACACTGACTAACTTTGGAGCAGGTGAGGTACAGATGCTTTCATTGCATAGATTGTATCATCTTGTCTGGTTCATAGTGATGAAACCAACTCTCATCCTGTTTTAGGAAACATTAAAGTGAATCCCTTTAATCTGCCTGAAACAATCTTAGATCCTCCCGTGATATGATCAGCCTGGTGCTCTTTTGATAAAGTGTCAGAAGACGTAGCACTACCGTGCAGAAACCTTCGTAATACCAAATTCATTATGCAAAATATATTATTTTCTCTCAATGGACATGCTAATAGCACTGGCTATTTGATTTATTTTCAATCCCAATTATAATCCTTGAAGAACAAAATTGATATATAAAAACATAGATCATAACTATGCTGGAACAAAGAGGAATGACTATTGAATCCATTGCTAAATCCACTGCTAAGAAGGTCGGTTCACTGCTCAGT
Source organism: Ascarosepion bandense (assembly GCA_037127315.1). Classification (NCBI taxonomy): domain Eukaryota; kingdom Metazoa; phylum Mollusca; class Cephalopoda; order Sepiida; family Sepiidae; genus Ascarosepion; species Ascarosepion bandense. The sequence goes on from JBBBDQ010000872.1 coordinate 8,737,238, forward strand.
TTGGGTCCATCTTGCACATATATAAATCTACCATCCGCCCGTGTATTGAATACTGCTACCACATCTTGTCGGGTGCCTCTGTTATTCACCTCGGGGTTCTTGACAAAATCCAACGGAGAATCGGTTATGTGATCGATACCAAATTAGCAGCTCGGCTGCAGTCGCTATCTCCCTAGCGTGAGGTGGCCTCCCTGTGCCTCTTCTATAAATACTTTCACGGCTTTTGCTCCAATGAACTTATATCACCGGTGCCCCCTATGTATGAAATTACACGAGCTACTAGATTGGAAACTAGGTCCCACCCATTTACAGTGAAACCGATAAAATGTAACCGCAATTGCTACTCTAAAAGCTTCTTTTAACGCACTTCCCACCTGTGAAATTCCCTTCTATATACATGCTTCCTCGACAGCTACAATCTCCAGGAATTTAAATGTAAGGTCAATAGACATCTCCTATCTCACTAACTCGCATCCATTTTCTCCTAAGCTCTTTTTCAATCTACTCCACCTCCATTCTCGGTATTCTCATCTGTCTATTACCCCCCTCCTACATTTCAGATAACCAACCACTCTTTCTCATCACTTTTCCTTATGTAACCCCTGCGCAACAGTGGCAGTAGAATGTCTTGCTTCACGTGAAATGATTAAAATAAATTCACACTTTCCAATATCGACAGACATTTCCACGACAAATGTTTGCTGAGCCACATTCCCGTAGTTCCACTTGTTCGGACTATTTTAGTTAAGGCGCAGTGTTCAATGAACGCAAGGTCGAATCCTCCCTATTCGTTTCATATTCCATTGATAAAAAGGAAGTTCTATGTGAACAGATTCTGCCTACGAGTTGCGTCATTGTACAACAGATTCTGGAGAGGTTTATTTCCCAAAGATTTGAAACTTAACTTCTTCAAGACAAGAGTCAAGTGTTAGCAATCTCTATATATTTATAAGCTACAATTATTACGTCAAACACATTCAATATCTCTCTAATCTAACACATTGTGTTATGTAAAATGTATTACACAAATTCAGTCTTATTTTGGTTAAATTGCTTTATGTGGCCTCCCTTTGTTTCTTCTATAAATACTTTCATGGCTTCTGCTCGGACGAGCTTAAGTCACTGATGCCTCCTCAACAGGTGTTTACTCGTGCAACCAGACTGTCAACTGGGTCCCACCCATTCACTGTCAGGTTAGCCAAATGCAGACGACAATTCTACTCCTGCAGCTTCTTCTCTCGCATTTCCCGCCTGTGGAACTCGCTCCCGTATTCTTGCTTTCCTGACGGCTACAACCTCCAGAAATTTAAATGCAAAGTCAATACTCATTTACTAACCAGTGGACTCTAGCTCTCTCCCCACCCCTGTATAACCTTCCCTTTCTCTCCACCTATGTATCTGTCATCGCAACTGCTTTCTATTGTTCCTTTCTAACTAGTTTGTACTCCTCACTCGTTTCTAATTAATCTTTTTACATTTATGTAACCCCCTGCACATCAGTGGCGTTTCCGCCTTGCTCGGGGTGAAATGATTAAAAAAAAAATTTATTAAAAATCTATTACACTCTCTCTCGTCGCAAATTTATTTAGAAGTATTATCCCTGATAATCGGTTTTATTTCCACCTTCATTAATTGGTTGGTTATTTCTTACGGCTTAACCACCATATGCAGGTTATTTAAAGCCAGAAAATATTTTTAGATTGTATATTTGAGATAATAATGATTTAGTTATATAAGTCTTACTAATTAACCTACAGGGGAGTGAAATATTAGATTCATACCTTTTCCGAGAGTATATTGCGTGAGTAAATATAACGATCTTAACTGGAATTAAAACTCTGAGTAACGATTCTGTGCTGTTATTCATTGCATCATCTGTACATCTAAGCTTAAAACACCTGGCATTCCAAAGTAGTCACTCATCTAGTTGCGAACCATGAAAGATGAAGCTTAACATTGGTGATCATAAACATTTCATATTCATCTTAAGAATATTGGAATATGGACGTTCATAACTCTTTCGACCCATAACTGACTAGGCAGAAGATTATCTCGTCGTATTGCTATTTTTTCATATGGTAGACTTGGTAGCCAACCAAGGTTATAGAACTCAATCTGTCCTGTTGTTAACCCATAGCTGCAGGGGGAAGGAATGGATTAATACCTTTTCCAAGGTTATTTGCGCGCAAGTGAATGCAACGTATTCAACTGGAATTCGAACTCGGTTCTACGATTTCTCATTGTGAGTTGATATCCATTCCAACACATCGCACATTTTAAGAATGCATTCGAACAAACTGACAATACGTATTTTTCGACTTAATCTCTTGCAGTTTCATTCTGTGGTACGCTGGGACAGCGTAATGTGTTTTTCTATATTAGTTTCTTCAAGTGTTCAATTTTGCGATCAAACACTCTGATGATATTCAAATTCTAAGTTTTATCAAGTAGGCGAATATCATCTCAAATAGTAGATAAAACAATACTTTTTTTTTCTGGAACAACCGTCATTGAATCGACTGCAGATCGTAGATAAATGTTCAACCTTAAAATATCTAACACCATCTACAGCATTTAAATTTGAATAAGTATTCTTTACTTATACATATTTTTGTTTGAACGCTACATTTTAAAATAATCAGTTATAGATTTTGTGAAATGTTGTTAAGTAATTATTTCAGATTTTTACAAGAAAGTTGAAACATGAGTTTTTTGTGTGGAAGTGGGTGGTGTTATTTTCCATTATGATACAATATTTGAAGAGTGCATCCTGCAAATGAGGATGAATGGATTTACATTCGGGCACGTGTTATGGGAGGAATCAAGAGTTCGTCTTTGGACAGAATGGAATATGATCACTCATATTCTTCACCTAAAAGTCGACGTGTTAATAGAGAAGGTTAATTGGTCTTGCCGGAAAGAGGAGTGCGTAACATAAACATATGGGTTGGTTGGCGATTTTTGTTCTTTCTGTTTGGTGAACTGTATGTGTGCATACATACGGTTCACGCGTACTTCCTATAAAATTCACTTTTTCTTCTATAAACGTGTCTAAATATGTGTTCGAGATACATATGAATATAAGGAAAACCTAAGAGCGTATACTGAGAGAATTTACATCTTTTTCCATGTATAGTCTGAATGTTGTGTAATGTCTATGAAATTCTTCTCTTCTGGTCAGTTAGTTATGTGCTTCACGTGATACATGCTTTGGCGATCATGTCTTTCGATCCATGACTGACCAGACAGAAGACTTTCTTGTGGTAGGTTGCTATTTCATTCTGCGGTGAACTAGTTGCCGACCAAGGCTACAGAACTCAATCTATTCTACAATTCAACCCAAAACTGGAGGAAGAAGAGATGGATTAATACCTTTCCCAATACGTGAATGCAACGAATTCAAATAGAATTCGAACTCGGCTATCCGATTTTTTATTAAGAGACGATATCCATTGCACCACAATGCACTTCTCTTTTGGTAAGCGTCTGTAAAAATATCTAAATATGTTCATCGAAAGTTTGTTCGAGATACGTATTAATATAGGTGAAAGTCAAATGCATGTATATTTTATGAGTATAATTCTTATTGCATGAACTTTTATGTATATGTTCATTGAGGTGCAGTGAATATTGACTCGGAACGAGGAATCGGGGAGCCGAGTTCGAATTCCAGCTGAATTCCTTACATTCACTTACGCGCAAATACCCTTGGGAAAGGTATTAATCCGTTTCTTCCTTCCAGTTATGGGTTAAATAACAGGACAGATTGAGTTCTATAGCCTTGGCTGGCAACCAGTCTACCGCAGAAAGCAATGGCAACATACTGCTCAGTCAGTCATGTCTCTTTCGAGACCTGATCTCCCAACCGTGTATCACGTATGACACTTAACTGAATGCAGGATGCCCACTGCTGCGCAGGGGGTTTCAGTGAGATAAAAACAAGGTACAGAGGATGCTGCAGAAATAATAACAAGGGGAGAGGAATCAAATAGATAGAAAATGGCAATTCTCGTTGCATTTAAACGTTTGGAGATTTTAGCTGTCAAGGAATCATACAGATGGAAGGGATTTCCGCAAACGTCAAGTGCGAGAAAAAACTTTTAGAATAGAAGCGGTTATGTTTAACGATTTTGACGGTAAAAGTGTAGGTCCTTGATGTCAATCTAGTACGACAAGTAAATGAAATGTGGTCAGGGAACCAGGGAAAAATGCTAGTCAGAGCAGTTACTATAAAATATTTGTAGAAAATCCAGAGGGAGGCCACATCACGTCGATGAGAAAGTGATTGAAGGCGGGCTGTCAAGTCAAAATTGGCTATAGCACATGACTCAATAAATCCCGGGTTTAACTAATAAAACAATACGTTTTAGGCCAAATTCGACTGTATTCATCAATATAGTCACCTTCTAAGGTGATACACTGATTCAAAAGTTTCTCTAACAATTCGATGCTTTTTTTATATTACGATTTATTTTTGACCTCAGAATACGCTTCAGTTTCTGATATCATTTCTTCATTAGAGCCAAATCTTATTCGCTGGAGCTGCAAACAGCCAGTAATCTGGATAATTTGGTGGATTCAATTTGCAATTCATGTAGTTTTGCCATGGTTGCCATCGACTTGTGGCACGGTGCGTTGTCTTGGTAAAAAATCACATTTTTTCTTCATTTGTATCCTTTTTTGGGGGGCGAGTTCTTCCTTTAAACGCACCAATAATGCTATATAATATTCGTTATTGATTCCTCATTCTTTCTCAAGTTAATCAATGAACAAAATACCTTGCGCATCCCAAAAATACTGGGGCCGAAACCCTGCTTGCTGATGTTTGGACGGTTTTATCTGACTCTATCTACTCAGCTGACTGCCGATTTGACTCCAGAATGAACTAGTGAATCCATGTTTTATCCATTGTCACATATTTACGCAAAAACCTCTTTTTGTTGCAATCAATGCTCTAAATCGTCGATGAGTTGTTGTTTTTGATCGACTGTGAGCAAACGCGGCACCCACTTTGAAAACAGTTTTCTCATTGACAAATGTTCATGCAAAATGATGAATACTCTGCCTTCTGATATGTTCAGTTCTTCTGCTATCTCATGCTATTTCTATTTACCATAGGCCAAAACGAGTTTGTGAATGTTTTCGGTGTTTTCCGGGAAAACTGTGAATTTTGTGCGACCTGAGCTTTCAGCATTGTTTAAGTCTGTACGATCGCGTTGAAAGTTAGCATACCACATCTTAATAGTTGTTTCCGACCGAATAGAAAGCGAATGATACTTATCAAGCTATGTCTTTACTTGACTATTTTTCCCAGTCGGAAAGCAATTCTTTATCAATACAAAAGATTCAGATTTTCCCATTGTTTTGAAAATTTGCAAGAGAAGCTTCACTTAAATAACTGTAATATGTAAATTAGTAATCAGATTATGCCCACAATTTGTCACGTGTCTTTTGAAGGTTAGTAATTCATAAAAATTATATAGCTTTTTATTAGTGGTGCTTGTTATATGTCAGGTCCGGGACTTATTGAATAATGTGTTATTGCAGATCCTTTTTGGAATGCTCTAAGAATCTCGAGATGAATAGCAGAAACACTCGATCAGATAAAACAACAGTATTCAATGCACGGACAAATAATAGATTTATTAATGTGTAAAATAGATTTTGACGATGAAACTTCCTGGCCAGGCACAGTGACTCAACCTTCCTAGTAGTAGATGCAACAATGGATTCAAAGTAATCATTTCATTTGAGATCATCTGAGAGCTTAAGGTCAAAGAGGCGAAGTGTGTTGCTCTCTAGGACAATAGAATCATTAATCTGATGATAGGCAGGAAAGCTTCTCTTCTATGTGTATGTACACATAGTGTGTGTTCTCCTACTTTAATATTTTGTGCAAGGATCGTCTGAATATGGATATTCCCTTCGGTAAGTATTAATATCGTAAAAAGAGAAATTTAAAAAAATATTGATTAATATAAAATCATATATACGTATGTGGGAGGCAGGGTGGAATAATGGATAGCGTCTCGAACTGAGAAACTGAAGTGCCGAGTTCGAATTCTAATTGGAATTATATTCTTACGTGTTAATACTCTTGGGAAAGATTTAAATCCATTTCTTTCTCCTCAGCTATGAATAAAATAGCAGGACAGACTGGATTCAATAGCTTGGATGGCAACCAGTTCAGGAGAAGAAAGACCCTGAATTCAAATGAGCCTTCAAAGTGTAGGGCTCTATCAGTCTGTCGTGCCCCACCCAAAAAAAAAACACCATTTCTACTACTTCGGCTACAATTCTGATGAATCACGGGAGATCTGGATTTGTGTGTGCAGTAAGTTGAAGATTTTCTTTTGTTATGTTTTGCGCTTTTTGTTTGATGACGCTAATTTATTCATATGAATTCAAAGCTCCCTTATGAAAAAATCGTCGGTTTTACCGCCATCTTTTATATGAAGTGTGTATTCACTAAACAAAGACGCATTCCTGTTTTAATTGAGTTAATTCTTTCAAAGTTTTTTAATGTAATCAACTTTTTAAAAACATTGAGAAATATTCAGACACACTGCTACGTATGGAAGAAGTTATTTTCCTCGCAATAAGATATTTCTTTGCCTCATCATTTCATCGTGAGAATAGATGTTTGAAAAAATGTTTCGGTTGCTATTTATCTTTCAAACGAGCTGGGTGCTCAATGTAGATTTACGCATTATTTATCTACCAAGCGTCAAATTTATGAAAATAGTCATTTCAATAAAAATACAATATTCACCTAGAGGTCATTGACAAAATCCAACGAAGAATCTGTAATGTGATTGATCCCGACTTGGCAGCTCAGATACAGTAACTTTCTCACCGGCGTAATGTGGCTTCCTAGTGTCTCTCCTACAAATATTTTCAAGGCTTCTATTCCGATGAACTTAGCTCTTTGGTGACTCCAATGTATGAATTTACTCGAGCGATAAGATTAGCAACTAGGTCTCACTCTTTTACTGTGAAACCAATAAAATTTAAACGCAAATTCTACTACAACAGCTTCTTTTCTCGCCTTTCCCGCCTTTGGAATTCCTTTCCGTTTACTTGCTTCCCAGACAGCTCAGACAGCTACAATCTCCAAGAATTTAAATGTAAAGTCAATAGTCATCTCCTATCTCACTAACTTGCATCCTCTCTCTCATGTTCCATTCTCCGTCCACTCCACTCTCATCAGTATTTACATTCTTCTCGTACCCAATTCCTGACACCTCATATAACCAGTCACTCTTTCTCATTATTTTCTCCGATGTAACCCTCTGCAAACCAGTGGCAGTAAAATGTCTTGCTTGGGGCCTTGAAGCGATATGATTATAACAAAAGAAATGTGTTTGCGCGATCTTCAAAATTATTGTTTATTTGTTTTGGACACTTCCATTCTCTAAGGTTATTTTTTCCCATTTTCTAAAAGGTATAATTCGTCTTTTTGTTCGAATTGGATTAGCTAGGTGTTGGATATTTATTGTTGACCAAACCGAGTTCCCTCCCCCCGCCCCCACAAAAAATAAACTGGCCTTGTGCCACAATTTTGTATTGAATACGAAATAAATATCGTTATTATCTGTCTTATCTTAAAATCAGAACTCTACATTCATTTATCCGAAATCCTTCTTGTATATCAACACCAAACATTCGTTTACTTGCTTCCCAGACAGCTCAGACAGCTACAATCTCCAAGAATTTAAATGTAAAGTCAATAGTCATCTCCTATCTCACTAACTTGCATCCTCTCTCTCATGGTCCATTCTCCGTCCACTCCACTCTCATCAGTATTTTCATTCTTCTCTTACCCAATTCCTGACACCCCATATAATCTGTCAATCTTTTTCATATAACTTTCTTCCAATGTAAGCCCTGCGCACTACTGGCAGTAAATTTAATTGCTTGGGGCGATATGATTATAAAAAAAATTCAGGAGAGAAATATTTTTCTGGATCTGTTCCCGATGTTCTTTGTCTACACGATATGAATCTATTTGTAGATATATCTATATTTTCTCTATCCTTGCCACTATTTACTTTTGTTTTAATGTCTAATATATATTTTTTGAAATGTCAGTTTTTATACCTGGAAGTGAAAATCAGTTCAAAATCCTGTTGAACATGAAAAGAGCAAGAAAGATGTTCGTGCGTTGTGATGTTAATAGCCCTGAGAAGGTTGGCTCAGAACTTGATTCCATATGTAATCGTTGTGATCGCGTCTGTCTATGGAGAGCAGGCCTCACAAAATTATCAAAGACGCTACAAAGAGAGAGTGAGAGGGAAAGAGAGAGTGAGAGAGGGAAAGAAGCCATTAACTACAAGTTTTAAATCTATTCCGCTTGCATTCTTTTTTCTCTTTACAGCAATTGTGAACAAGAATGTGCCTCAGTTGGTGGACTAAGACGTCACATAAAATTTCACGAAAATATTTATGTACCAATTGATGAAATAGGCGTTTCAACATAGCCACATCTGCACAAGAGAGAACAGGTCCCGTGCAGGAGTGAAAGACACATCCCAGCCAATATTTGAAGATAAACCACAAGATGGCATTACTCGAAATTGAATCGCAACCATCAAGTATGTATGTATGCAAAATTTAATATATAGTACTTCGAGTCCCTATTTTTCCTTCGCCTTGTTTTAACACGTTTCTGTATATTACACCTTATGCAAATTAATTGAAATAAACCGAATAATTGTGACGCTTTTGGGCCGGGGCTAGCCGTCTGATGAGAAGCTCGTTCAGCTGGCCGGTTGGTTTGGTCGCTGTTGCTGGTTGTAAGTTTCTCGTCCTAGAATGTCGCCACAAAAGCCAGTTTACAAGACGTTTTTCGCAAAAACGCGCCACTGTCCCACGTTATGATTAGATCCCAGAAGTCACGTCGTGCAATTTTAGTAGTCGGGAGACTGCTGTACACTTGTGGTTTGAAAAACAAATAAAGACGGCCGCAAAAAAAAAATTAATACAATAAATGAACGAAGTCGAACACGCCTAGAGCGCTACGAAGAATGTCTTTATATATATATATATATATATATATATATATATATATATATATATATATAAACGGTTTTTTTCTTTTCAATTGTAGAAAATGATAGTCCAATTGTCGAAAATGCCGGTTGCAACGAAAAGAGAAAGTTTGCTAAAATCATAATACCTTCTAATCCGTAAGAAAAAAGTATTGTCTAAGTTTCGTTAGTTTCGTTAAAGTAGACAGAGCTGTTCAATTTTTCACTAAAATCTAGTCCGTATTATCTAAAATTAGAGCTATCCGTTTCTCCTTTTTGGTGATGTTAAGAAAAATAACAAAGTCCTTTCGGGTTCTTGTCGGAACTTGACGGAGTTGACCGAAGTAGAGCGAACGAAGAATCAGAATTTTTCATCTTCCCGATGATTATAAAGAAAATAGTAAGAACGTTCTTTCGGGATTCAGGTCGATGGCGCATTATTCCAAAGTAACTCCTCAAGTTAATTGGCGGCAGGCTTCATTCGAAATTAACTCTTTAGCCATAAGTTCTATGGTGGGCCACCAGCCGTGGGTCATAGTTCCCCAGTTGAGAACCCTTTTCCACAGTCGTTACATTTCGACTGATAGCAATTCAGTCAACCTCTGAATAACCCCAAAAGAAAGCTGAATAACTGAGTAAAAAACTAACTTTTTTTTCTCGCCGAGTCGGGATTTTTATAACCAGTTTCGATCCTCCCCTCGGATCCAGCCGGATCGAAGACCTCGGCCAATGATATCGCCTTCCGTCCACTCGATTTGCGGAAGGGGTTTAGCTCGACAAATGAGATCCCGCCAGCTCACATTGTATTTCGATTCTTCCCAATTTCCTGCAGACTCTCTTGTTTACCAGAAAGTCTGTCGAGAGACCTTGGCTCCGCGTGACTTCATCAAATAATTCTGACATCTGTTTAGGCGAAACGTTCTCAGCTCACCGAAATATCCATTTCAAACTCGAAAGAAGAAAAATTATATTTCCCTTTTCTTTTCTTTCCCCCAAAATAGTTGATTTTTCTATTCCCCCATATTTTACAAGCACTTGATAGTATTAAAATTATTATTTTTTTACATAAGATCACATCGCGTATTGAAATAAAGCATTACTAATAATATTGCTAATATCAATTTTTCTCCCTCTGTTGTATTAAGCCTAGCAAGGGAAAGTATCCCTGCCGGAAATGGTGTCACTGAATGTCCTCCTAAAATCTTTCACACTGTCTCTGATAACGTATACGTGGTCAGTTAGCGTTGTTTTTATCTTAAGACCGCATTTTCCTTTAAGTTTTGGACTAATTGATCTAGTTTGTTACATCGCCCTAATGAAATGACTGACAGTTGAAAAGCTGACACCAAAACTATCTGCAATCTCGCTGTAAGGCTTGCCAGTGTGTCCGTGCAGCGTTACAATTTTTGTACGCTTCCATCGCAGATAATAGCCATATTACGACTAATCGACAGTCGAGACAATAGTGTCTGGGCATAATAAAAATCTGATGCAATCACGGATAATGTCATTTTACGAGGCGAAACAAATTTCATTATACAGCCCGAAAATATATTCATATTGCTGTACACCACTGCAAATAACCTACTCTAAGAAAAAAAGAAGTCAGTTACACCCTGTGACTCCAGTGGGGCTAAAAATAACCGTATGTTGAATGAAAGGAAACTAAATCTGTTGTTTCAATTAATTTGCACAAGGTTTTATAAGACTATAACAATAAACCGCTTGTATACGGACAGGTAACGAATTCAGCAGATGTACAAAGTATAGGAAGGGGCCTAAGACAAGGATGCGTCTTTTCATCGAATCTGTTCAATTTGTACAGCGAGAATATTTTGAGAACCCTAGAAGTTATGTCTTGATTCGTCATCGGAAGCCACAATTTAAACAACTTAAAGTACGCAGATGATACAGTGCTGATAGCAGACACAGAAATGAAACAACAAAACCTCTTACAGAAGACAGCTGAAGAGAGTGACATGAAAGGACGACAAATAAACTGCAAGAAAACTGAATGCATGGTCATCAGTAAAAAGGGCAGCCCAATATGCCAAATACAGGTCGAGGATACTAAAATCAAGCAGGTGCAAAAATTTAAATACCTGGGAAGTGTTCCAACAGAAGACGAAAAGTGCGACACATAGATCCGAAGGTGAACTGGCGTGGAGTAGGAAGCATTCCAGGAGTTGAGCAAAGTATTAAAAACAGGACAATTTCGCTAGAAACAAAGAAGAGAGTACTAGATTGCTGTGTGATGTCAGTTCTTCAATATGGCACTGAATGCTGGACAATTTCATCGAAGATGAAGGAAAAAACTTGAAGCAACTGAAATGTGGTTCTACAGAAGGATGCTGCAAATATCATAGCTCAAACAGGTGAGCAATAGTGAGGTTTTGGAAAGGATGGAAACGAAAAGAAAATTAATACTGAGAATCAGGAAGAGACTGCTGTACATTAAAAACGAAAAAAAAGTGTTCTTGTCTAGATCTTAATCTTAAAAATATTAGCACAGAATTAGATATAATAAGTATTGAATGTGATGGCTCTGTTCTGGTATTTTAATATTCTTTATTCATCACTTTATGAGGTATATTTATTTTCTTAACGTTTTCTCTCCTCTCTATTTGTTTTAATATATTTGTATATCTTATGTAAATATGGACTAGTTCAAAAGATTCGTTTTCAAAGCTACATAAATATTACATAAATTAGAAATTAGAAAATTAAAAAAGGCAAACTTAAAAGAAATAATGAAGTAAACAAGTAATACTATCGAATGACACATGGGAGCAAGTTCTTCTTTGAAACATTGGTCATTAGAGATATATAAACATTAAAAAAATGCATGCTCTTCATCAGATCTAAGAAACAGGCGCTGCATAATCGCAATGTCCTGAACCAAACAACAGTAACTACATCACTTGGTGTCTTTCAACAGCAGCAACAACTAAATTGGATAGTTCATGTAAAACCGTTATATATATATATATATATATATATATATATATATATATATACTGGCGGTATAGCCCAGCGTTGCTCGGGTGTAATGAAAGTTTTAAAACTAATCCGTGGTCCTGGAGCTCAGACTCTTTAGACGTTGGCACGAAAGACTAAAAAGCAATAGTTGTTTCCAGTTAAAGCAAAAGCGTAGACTGAAAGAAAAATGGATGGATGTAAGTCAAATTTTGATTGCCTGGTATCGATATCAAATAAGTTTTTTTCGTCGTAAACTGAATTTTGAAGGCCAAATAAGTCCTCTGAATAAATGGTATCATGGCTGAGACTAAGAACTACAATTATGTCTAAGAGACCCAAACCCGAAGCAAAAACTAAAATAAAAGGGCTGAAAAAAACACAGGCATACAGGCAGATCAGGCAGATAAACAGACACAGACACAAACATCTTGCCTTTTATATATATATATATATATATATACGTATATATATATATATATATATATATATATATATATATATATACATATATATATTATCGATTTTCTGCATATATATATATATATATATATTTTCGATTTTCTACACTATTGCAAGAACTGCAACCTAGAAACTTTTGAATATCGTTTTTTATGTCTTTGTCTATGAGTGTATCAAATTTGATTAAAATCGGACTACTCCTACTATAACACGATATTTTCGATTATCGATTTTCGATATTTCTCGGGGGTACCTCTACACAAAACCTAGCTAAGAACATTCGCAAACGCTTATAGTACAACTGTGTAAATTTTCAAGAAAATCGGTTCAGCCGTTTCGGAGTCTATAGGTAACGGACACACAGACGCACACAGACGCACACACACAGAGACAAATTTCCATTTATAAATAAGTTTATATATATATATATATATATATATATATATATATATATATATATAGGTAAGAGTATATATATATATATAGTCATCCACACTTTTTTATCTGTTTCACTGTATCACAGCTCATCTGTACGGTTAGACATCCGATTCAATGTATAATTGCATTAAGCAATCTAGCTGAGGTTATTCAGTATTTGGCGTGTGAAACGCACGAAAAATATTAATAAAGAAAAACGGTAGATTAACTCAGAATGTTTTTTCCGTAACGGATCGAACCCAAAACCTACTCAGTTCGTGCCAGTCATGAAGCCACTCATCCTTGAAAGTTTCATCTGAATTTATCCATCGATTATTGAGATATCTTGACTACGGGCAGAGTGACAGGCCGACTGACTGACAGACAGACAGACAGACAGGCAAATAAAAATAAAAAACTGACAAACGCGACCGAATGCAATATTTCTGCTTTAAGACGGTGGTAATAATGACAAAACAAGAATGAGTATTTGTCTATATTTCTGAGATGAGGTAGTATTTATAGTATTTACATTATTCGGACTATTGTCCTCATCTTTGTTGCCGTTTAAACACAATATGGAAATCAGTAATAAGGTGTCCCAGAGAAAATCATTTATGTCAAAAGTGCATTGTGAGCTCTAGTAAAGATTACAAGAGAAACCCATTAACATAAAAAATACTAGAAAAAAACCATTAACATTAAAAATTGCAATATAAATTCTAGTAAAAAAAGGGTTACTAAGCATTAGGTATATAAGTCCTAAAACTTCAGTTGATCTTGTCCTTAAGGGCACATAGCCCAGTGGATATAGACGTATATACAGTGGTGAACAAGTCTATAAATATGTAAATATATAGTGGTGAACAAGTAATTGCAGGGTTAGAGGGCGATAACTCATGATTTCCAGAAGGGGACACTAGGCAAGAAATGAAGTTCATATATCCCAGAGATTGTGATATAGGGTTTGGTTCGAAATTCCTAGCACCTGAAGAAGATCGGAGCGTACAATGGCCGAAACGTCGTACAAATTGCAACACTAATGAGGACAATAGTCCGAATAATGTAAATACTGTAAAAATGACTATACTATAGTTGTCAGCAAAAGGAATAGCCCAATATCGAAATTACATAAAGGAGATGTAAAAATAAAGAAAGTAATACAATTTAAATATCCGGGAAGTGTTTTAACAGAAAACGGAAAATGCAAAACCAAAATTAGAAGGGGCATTGAAGTAGCGAAAAACATTCCAAAAGGCAAAAAAAAAGAAAAGGTAAATGTGTTTTTTCACCGGATCTATTCAACTTGTACAACCAGACTATTCTAAGGACCCTAGATGTTATGCCAAGCTTTGTCATTGGGGGCCACAATTTGTACAACATAAGGTACGCAGGTGATACAGTGCTGGTAGCAGTCACGGAAAAGAAACTACAAGAACTCCCACAGAAGTTAGTTGAAGAGAATGACAAAAAAGGATTATAAATAGACTGCAAGAAAACCGAATGCATGGTCATCAGTAAAAAGAGCAACCCAAAATGCCAAATACAGTTGGGGGTACAAAAATTTAAATTCATGGAAAGTGTTCTAACAGAAGACGGAAAGTGCGAAACAGAGATCCAAAGGCGAATTTGCATGGCGAAAGACGCTTTCCAAAAGTTGAGTAGAGTATTAAGAGACAGGAAAATTTCACTAGAAACAAAGAAAAAAAGAGTACTGGATTTCATGTGATGCCAGTTCTTCAACATGGTTGTGAATGATAGACAATATCATCGCAGATGAAGGAAACATTTGATCAATTGAAATGTGGTTCTACAAAAAGATGCTGCAGATATCATGGATTGAGCATGTGAGCAAAGATGAGGATTGGGAAAGGATGGAAACGAAAAGGAAATTAATACTGGGAATGAGGAAAAGACAGCTAAAGTTCCTTCGACGCTTCGGCAATGAGGAAGGAGGGCTTGCGGAACCTGATACTAACCGGCCAGATAGAGGGAAAAAGAGACAAGTGAAAGCAACGGATAACATATTTCAAGCGCCTGAGAAGGTGGATGACAGAACGGGTGTTGTGAGATGTTACAGGAGAAACCTTGCTAAGAGCCATCTGGAATAGGGAGACGTGGAAGGCCATGATCGCCTACGTCCTAAAACGACAAGGCACATAGAAGAAGAAGGTATAAAATTGCTGTTATGTCATATCGGGTCTTCCTCTATTGCAGAGAATGTCATCACCGATTAAGAAAGGATTTGAAGTAATATAAATGTGATACTACAGAAGGATAAAGAAAATACCATGGACTCAGGATGTTACCAATGACTAAATTTTAAATAATATATAATAAATAAGAACATTTATGCATAACATCAGCAGGAGAAAGGTG
>JBBBDQ010000872.1:8757500-9005000 GCA_037127315.1 Ascarosepion bandense
CGAAATAAAAAAGAATAAAAATACGTTGAAAAAGAAAGAAAGAAAGAAAAATGAGGTATAAAGTAGTAAGCTCTTATTTATAAACAAAATAAAACAGAATAAAACTACGATGAAAAAGAAAGAAAGAAAGAAAGAAAGAAAGAAGGAAAATTTAAGTGAGGTTGAAAAAATTAAGCACTAATTAAGAAAACGAAATAAAAACGAAAAATCTAAGTTGAAAAAGAAAGAAAGAAAAAGAAAAAAGAAAGAAAGAAAAAGAAAGAAAATTAAAGTAGAGTAAAAATAAGTAGGCACTAATTATTAAACGAAATAAAAAAAGAATAAAAATACGTTGAGAAAGAAAGAAAAAAAGAAAGAAAGAGAGAAAGAAAGAAAGAAAGAAAGAAAGTCGTAAGCTTTTATTAATAAACGAAATAAAAAAGAATATAAATACGTCCGGAAAGAAAGAAAGAAAGAAAGAAAGAAAGAAAGAAAGAAAGAAAGAAAGAAAGAAAGAAAGAATTAACAAGAAGGAATACATAAAAAGAAAGGACAAAAGAAAAAATATGTTTCTAAAAATAGATAATTCAACGTGGTTTAAAAATAAAGATTCTAGAGATAAAATACAAGGAAAGCAAAAAAATAATACGAGCGATGAAAAGGAAACAAAATGAAAATGATGATACAAAAAAAATATGCCTTTAAATTGTTGACAAAACAGAATTTTTAGAAAAAAAAAACGCCAAAATATAGCAGCTGATTGCTGGACGAAATGTCAGTGACGCATTGAGGCTAAGGGAATATGAAAAAATAATATTCGATGCGCGTAGCAGAGTCCAAGTTTTTCCTGTCCATTTGCCAGGCGGAAGAACTTCAATTAGGCGCGTACTCTTTTTCAAAAGACAACTCTTCCAGTGACATGAAGACACTGAAACTGTCACATCTGATCGTCTGCTTTGTCCGTTTCTGAGCAGAAAGGTGAAAAGAAGAAAAATATAAAAAATTGAAAAAACAAAGCAAATAAATGAACTTAAAAATGAAAAAAAAAGCACGAAGAGTAGAAGAAAGGCGAATACTCTAGAAACGAGAATGTAAAAGAGAAACATAATGTGGTATATGGATATGAAGCAAGAAAGAAAGTAAATGAAAATGAAAAGAAATAGCACACCGAAGAAATAGGAAAAGTAGAAAAAGAAAACGGATAATATCGAAGAAAATGCAAAATACAGGAATGAAGAAGAAATGATGACAAAAACGAATGTAATGAAAAAGTACAAAAGAAAGAAAGAAAAAAGAGAGACAATTATAGAAGAAAGAGAAAGAAGAATTTTTTTTAAAAATCAAAGGAGCAAAGATGGTTGTGAGAGATAGAGCAGAGACAGAATAAGATTGTAAAAAATAAGACGAGAAAATTCGAAATAACAGGAAAGAAAAAAATAACGCGAGAAAAAAGGAAACAAGAAGAAATCACAATCTGTTGAACTTCAAATCCTCACGTCAGAAATCATCTTTTTTGAAGAAATAAAATTGATATTCTCAATTCACAAAATTTTGGAGATATTTTATTCTTAATTTAAAAGATTTTTTTTTAATTCAAAAAGTTTAGTGCTAATTTAAATTCAACAGAAAAAAATTACATTAACTAATTATTTTCAGTTATTTAAAAATTCTAATTTTTAACAGTTCCCTTCTCATTGGGACGCAAATCTCAATTTTCAAGCGCCTGACGATGAGCAGATTTTCAACCCGAGATCTTCCTGACCCCAAAAATGTATAAATCTCTATGCAAAGCAAGTATGACCAAAGTTAGAGGAGTTTCAAACACACCGACGGACCGTCATAGTTTACTGTTTATTCATTTAGCGTTTTTTTTCCAATAGTTTTGATCTGAAAGAATTTTAAAATTTCTATATCTTTACATATTTTCTAAGTTGTGCTATTATTATTATTATTATTATTATTATTATTAGTAGTAGTAGTAGTAGTACAAACAGTATTTTCATCAAAATTTGATGTCTGCTATGGTCACACTCCCTACCAAGACTGCGGAAAGGCAAACCTGGTTGGCAGTTTGTGTTGTGTTGTTAGGGTTACATTTCATTTGTTTTTCTATCTCCCATAACATCACTAGCGTTACATGGACAAAGTTTTCTTAGAGAGTGGGCAGTACTTATTAAGACAATTGTTTGTATATCTCTTAAACTGTAATTTCCAGGGATTATTTTGAGGAGTTTTTTGTTCCAATTTTTGTCGTTCCAAGAGCACCTATAATTTTTCACTGCTCCTATTCTTTATTTTCAATTTGCTGATGTTTTTTCCAGGTCTTTATATTTTCAAATTCCTTGGTTGCTAGGTTACTATGCGCTGGACAAGCCAGATGAATTAGTAGATAAGATTTTTCTTTTCGGTTTTTGACAATAATGTCCGGACTATTTTATTCAATATTATTACTATTATATTTATATACTAACCCGATGGTCAAGTCACATGCCTCCCACTACCAAAAGAGAATTTACTACTAAGATTCCCCTGACTTAACCCTATAGGAAACAACATTCCCCACCCCTTCATTGACTATCCCCTGCTTCCGGCATAAGAAGTTTCCCTGTTTTTTTTTAGTAACCGGAGTTGACAGTGCATATCTTGAACTGATATGTTGAAATAGCTATTTCCTGCCTGTAAATATTATTAGAATTTAAATATATATATATATATATATATATATATATATATATATATATATATATATATATTGTTTAATACTTAGCTTTTGGTCATAATAGGTTTAGACCAGTGCACATTTCTATTAAAAAATGTTCAATACAATTATATTGTAGAACTTTTGAATATTTTCCATTTTTAAACGACTTATAAAGCTACCCAGGTTTCTACTATGAGTGGTGCCTCCAGACAATTTTTAATAGTTATTAAAAATCGCCTAAGGTCACCACTCATAGTAGAAACCTGGATAGCGTTATAATTAGAATATATATATATATATATATATATATATATATAGAGAGAGAGAGAGAGAGAGAGAGAGAGAGGGGGGAACTCAACACGTCATTTAAATTGGTTATAAATTATAATTCATTTCAATGAGCACAATTAGCTCATTTCATCGTACCACACAATATTCTTTCCACGTTTCTATAGAATTTTGCGCATGTTTATATATATTATTGTATGTATTATTGTGTGTATATAGGGGGGCACCTAGTTATAAGTGTATTTTAGATCTACGAATGGACCTAATTATGTATCTTTTTTCTATCATGTGAGAACACCTGATTATATGTGGGTTATGTTAATTTTAGATGCAATCAATTGTGAATTCTTGAACTGATTATACCTTCATGTACTGATCATTCTACCCATATGTGTACAGGTTAGTATCAAAAACCCGAATGAGGTATGCCGGTATATATGGATATATATGTGAAATGTATATTAAGACGTAAGAAAAGAAAATATACCACCTCGTTTGGGAGTTAAGTGTACAAAGACTTACATTGTCTTTATGCATAGGGAAATATAAAAAGTTGCTGGTATACTTATATATATATATATATATATATATATATATATATATATGTGTGTGTGCATGCGGATGTGTATACATGTATGCCTGAATCCGCTTCTCATAGATTTGCGATTGTGTGAACACAATAGTTGTATGTGGATATAAAGAGATAAATGTAGGTATGAAGAACACATTTATGAGCATATATAAATTTGAATGTGAGGATGTATAGAAATATGAAAACATAGGTGTAATTTAGAAGTATGTGTGAGAATTACTAGCATAATTATATATATATATATATATATATATAACACTATACGCACGGAAATCCCGTCTTAAAGAAATGTATATGTGTGAGTGTACAAACGCAATGGTCCGTATATAGACACGAAAAAGTGTAGGTCGGTAAGTATGTATAAGCATAAACAAAGTCACATTTGTAAGTATATGTGGGAATGTACGCATATGTATATATAGATATAGGTCAATATAAATGGCTGGGTCAGTTTATAGAGTCACACAAACAAACTTATCCTTGAAATTAGAAGTTTCTTCAGAGGTCATCCCCTTCACGGCTGGTCTGAACACTCCCTGCCGATCTGACGCCAATGCCTAAGTACTAACTCTCTTATCCTTTTTCTCTTATCCTTTTTCTTATTTTTATTTTTATATTTTTTATATCCTTCTCTTCTGTTAAAGAAAATGCTTATTCCGGCAAAATTTTTTGTACCAAATGGAAGGAATAATGTGTGGTCTGATGAAATGAGCTAATTAAGCTCATGGAAATGAATTATAATTTATAACCAATGTAAATGACGTGTTGAGTTTTCCTTTATAAATATCATATTACACTGGATAACATCCATTGAGCTCTCTATAAAGATATAACACTTAATATTTTATACTAAGTTAATCTTGTTGGATTATCCTCACCGTTTACGGACTAGACATCTGTAACTATATATATATATATATATATATATATATATATATATATATATATATATATATATCGCACTTTACAACAGGAATATTAATCAGTTGCATATGTAGCCATATTTTGTTACTGGATAACTGTTATTATTGCTTAGGGAGAAATACTTTCTTAGTAGAAATATTTGAAGTTTAAATATTCATTAATGAATAAAATAAATCTATATAACAACATTATTCATTGAACTATTTATATTATTCTCAATTCTGTCATGTTTACTATAAGACAAAGGCAATGGAATATATTTTCCGAGATTCAGAATTCGGGATTAAAGTAAACATATTTCATATTGAAATCAAAACAACTATTACTATTACAAGACAAATAGTTATGCTAAGTATTACCGCAATTAATCCTGCATAATGCGTAGTTGTTTTTTAGTAACTGTAGCGTAATATTTCTGGTCGCATAATTTTATTTATACTACCGATCAGACAAATCAAGACAACAGAGCCACCTAAGGTAGAGGGTTAGTTAATGAGATGAAGGATATGAACCTAAGAGGTCGGAAATGAAGCTTCTGAAGATATGGAGAGGAGATTGATAACGCTTGATCCAATACTTGAAGATTTTATGATTATAATTTTCAAGGAAACATACAGGCAAGTATATATATATATATATATATATATATATATATATATTCTTCTCCGGTTATCGTGTTGAACGCTCTCATTTTGGTTACGGGGTTGAACACTCTCGACTGCTGGCGTACATTCTGTACAAACATTACACACTATGAAATCTACCTTTTCTGTAATGCGCCGTTAGCCTGGTAGGTGGATTTCCCACTGGTGGCAAATCAGTTGGGTTTCAGTCTAGGATTGAATGAACGGTTAATGTAGTCGCACTGATGAACTGTGGTGCAGTGAAACATTCCTGTGTGCGGATATATATATATATATATATATATATATATATATATATATACTGTGTATTTGAGTAACATTCTTTCTTTTATACAGGTTTCATTAAAAATTAAGAATTAACTTTGTTTTGCTTATAAATAAACATTTGGAAAGTTTATGCATATAAAGTCTTGTGTATGTTAAGTTCCGAACACAGTAAGCATATTGTTACCGTGTTCATAATTGACGTTGTTAAGTGTAGGATTTTCTTTTTTTTAGTTGCTGGTATACATATATATATATATATATATATATATATATATATATATATATATATATATATATAACACTATACGCGCGGAAATCCCGTCTTAAAGAAATGTATATGTGTGAGTGTACAAACGCAATGATCCGTATGTAGACACGAAAAAGTGTAGGTCGGTAAGTATGTATAAGCATAAACAAAGTCACATTTGTAAGTATATGTGGGAATGTACGCATATGTATATAAAGATATAGGTCATGCAAAAGAAGATTAAAAATAATGGCGGCATGATGTATAATATACAAATAAATACACTACGGTTTTTTATTATAATAGAGTGGATTATTATTATTATGTCATTTTTCATCATATTTCGATTTCTGCTTTGGTCTCACTACCAACCAAGTCTGCGGGGAGACCTAAGGCAGGTAGTGGCGTGTTGTTATGGCTCTATTTCATGTTTTTCTATCTTCACTATCATCCCCAGCATTACATAGATAAAGTTTTCCTTAGTGTGTGGGCTGTACTTAATAAGACAATTTTTTGTATATCTCTCAAGCTGGGGTTTCCAGGGATTCTTTCAATGTGTTGTTTTGTTCCATTTTTTATCATTCCAAGTGCACCTACTATCACTGGCACAACTCTTGTTTTCAATTTCCACATTTTTTCTATTTCAATTTCCAGGTCTTTATATTTTGACAGTTTTTCAAATTCCTTGATTGCTATGTTACAATCCGCTGGACAAGCCATATCAATTAATAGACAAGTTTTCTCCTTCTGGTTTTTAAAAATAATGTCTGGCCTGTTTGCTTCAATTTTTCTGTCTGTGTAGATGGTGTAATCCCATAGAATGGTTACATCTTCTATTTCTGTAACCGGTGCTGGGTGATGTTCATACCATTGTTTGTTTACAGCTTTTCCATAATGTTTGCACATTGCCCAATGTAAATATTGCCCAACTCTATCGTGGCGATTTTTATATTCATTTGGAGCAAGCACAGAATAGCCTGAGATTAGATGGTCTATTGTTTCTTGGTGTTTATCACAAAACCTGCATTTTGGATCCATATTATTATGCATAATATTTGCCTGAAAGTTTCTAGTGAAAAGACTTTGGTCTTGTGCTGCAAGAATAAAGCCTTCAGTTTCAGACTTTAATCCAGATGCACGTAACCATCGATGAGTATTAACTTTGTGAACATTGGATTTATTGGCACTTTCTGGATATTGGCCATGCTTTATTGGCACGTTCTGGATATTATTATTATTATTATTATTATTTAACCAGTATTTATTGCTTATTTATTTTGCTTTTGCCATCCAACTGCAAGATCGTCATTTTACGCTCGTTAATTAATTATTGTTAATCCTAAATAAATATGATTAAGCAATGTTTTTTACTAGGATATTCTGATGACATTTAACGCTAAGATTGTGAAATCTAAGCATGCAAGATGTAGGCGCGTTGCACTGAATAAATAACATAGGTAACGTTATGGTTAAATATATGTACCTTATTTGTTAAGTTTTGAGCCGAATCAACGAGGCATACTCATATAAGAATCAAGCATTCGAAATCAAATAATATGACACTAAATATCACTAGGGACCTACCGTTATTTTCCCATTAAAAGTTTTACTTATCAATCACAGAATGATAATCAATGTTTTGAGATATATAGTAACAAAAATAAATGAATTAAATAACTTGCAAAAGCCAATAAGTGGAAAATTTAAATTTTAGAAATTCGATTGTTGTTACTTGTAGCAATTCTACGGGGGTGGCAAAAGAAATCTAGCCCCTAGCCAAAATTTTTTTTTATTTGTTTACATCTCTCTTAGTAGTAATTTCGGTAATGTCGTCAACGTGCGAACAGGTAATCTCAGTCGATCTATTGAATGAATTACCCGTCAGTGAATTATCGAGTTACCGGCAATACCCCGAGTACAAACATTCGATCAAGTTTACATTTTCGAACTAATGCTAGCGTAAATTGTTTAAGAAGTAAATTTCTTTGAATATTGATGTAAAGTAATTTACATTAAGTTTTGTTGAAATCCAGAGAAATAAGTAAAATCGAAGCAATATAAGATATATGTTAGCATAGTTTTGTGCCAATCCATCTGCACTGTTTGTTTCAGGGTCATGATTAATTTTTTTAATCGTTTAACCCCAAGAAAGGCGGCACCGCCACTGATGCGCAGGAGGCTATATGAGAGTAAAAGTTTAGACAAGAGGAGAGTGAAGTGAAAGACCAACCAGCTACAGGGTGTGTCAGAGAAAGGGCCAGAGAAGCATATTAATACAGGTCTGAGGACAGGTAGAGAAAAAGGAAAAGAACAGGGTATACGGGGTGATGTAGAAAGAACTGGAGTCAAATGGACAAGAGATAGGTATTGACATTGCACTTAAATTCCTGGAGGTTATAGCCTGCCGTCAAAATGGCAAGTATATAGAAGGGAGATCCATGGGCGGAAAGTGCCAGAAAAAAAGCTGATGGAATAGAATTGTCGGCTGAATTTGTAACTGTAAACGGGTGGAACTTTGTTGCCAGTTTGGCTGCACGAGTAAATCCATGTGGCAAGGGCACCAGTGACTTAAGTTCGTCGTAGCAGAGGCCATGGAAATATTTGTAGAATAGACAGCGGGAAACCACATCCCCCCGGTGAGAAAGTAGCTGTAATGGAGCTGCCACGTCCGGACCTATCACATTACATATGCTATTATTTAAATTATTTCTTTACTATCAGTATAGCCCAGCGTTGCGCGGGTGTAATGAAAACTTTAAACAAATCAATTTTCGTGGAGCTCAGACTCTTTAGACGTTAGCACGAAAGACTAAAAAGCAATAGTTGTTTCCAGTTAATGCAAAAGCGTAGACTGAAAGAAAAATGAATGGATGTAAGTCAAATTTTGATTTTTTGGTATCGATATCAAATAAGATTTTTCGTCGTAAACTGAAGTTTGAAGGCTATATAAGTCCTCTGAGTAAATGGTATCATGGCTGAGACTAAGAACTACAATTATACCTACGTAGAGCTAAACCCAAAGCAAAAACTAAAATAAAAGGGCTGAAAAAAATACAGACATACAGGCAGATAAACTGACACACACACAAACATCTTGCCTTATAAATATATATATATATATATATATATATATATATATATATATATTATTGATTTTATGCACTATTGTACGAACTGCAACCATGAAAATTCTAAATATAGTTTCTTATGTCTTTGTCTATGAGTGTATCAAATTCGATTAAAATCGGACTACTCCTTCTATAACCCCATTTTTTCGATTATCGATTCTTGATACTTATCGGGATTAGCTCGACACAAAACCTAGCCAAGAACACTCGCAGACGCTTATAGTACAACTGTGTAAATTTTCAAGAAAATCGGTCAAGCCGTTTTGGAGTCTATAAGTAACGGACACACACACAAACACACACACACAGACAAAGTTCCATTTATTATATAAGTTTAGATTTCAGAGTAGCTTCTTGATCGTATGGTCGGACTTTGCCAAAAACATAAATTTTATTTTCAGTTGGATTTTGGAAGGCTGCGGTGTCTACAGCATTTTGACAGCATTTTTATATTTTCACATGTAATTTGTTCTGGCATACATTTTTTGTGTTTAAAAAAGTTTTGTAGAGGAAAGTTTTGTATCAGATCAGACAAATAACATTTTTCCGCTTGTCTTGACCTTAGTATTAACACTTTGATCTTGTTTTGAAATTAATCTCTCTTGTGTTCCAACGACTCCAGAGTGGAAAAGAAAGTAAAAATAGATTAGAACTACAATACTATGAATGGAAAGTTATTCTGTTTAATTTAGAGAAGTAACATATTTATAATCACACTCATTCCTAAGCTGTGTATACAATAGTGGTGTAGTATGAAAATGAAATATGTTGCTTTAGTTTGCTCCACTCCTCTTCAGAAAAAACTCGGCCCCTAAGTGCCCTCTCCCGCACTTTCAGAGTTGCACAATTGCCACTAGTTGTTACATCTAATATTAGCATGGCGTTTCG
Organism: Ascarosepion bandense; assembly: GCA_037127315.1. Taxonomy (NCBI): domain Eukaryota; kingdom Metazoa; phylum Mollusca; class Cephalopoda; order Sepiida; family Sepiidae; genus Ascarosepion; species Ascarosepion bandense. Next base: position 8,767,159 of record JBBBDQ010000872.1, read on the forward strand.
TTTTTTAGAAAGTTGGATATTTAATGCAAAAATGAAGATCGGCTTTTACGATCGACTCGGATTTTTTTCTTGCATAGATGGCTTTCTATGTATGCTTCTTAATCATATCTTAGTAGGAATGCGATATTTATGCTCACAATGTTATTTACTCCTTTATTCAAATTTTTAAAAGTTACTGCACATAATCCATATTTGTGTCAGTTTTTGAATAATTCATTCTGATATTACTGAAATAATTTATATCTGCTTCATGAAAATTTTGTTATCAATTAATTGCTATCATCAAAATAAGTTTTTAAAAATATTAGTGTTTTAATAATTAAAATAATACTGAATAAAGTAAATGTTTTTTTTTTTATAATTAAAGACAATTTCAACGTGTCGCAAAAAACATTCTAGTAATTCGAAAAACTTAGTTTCTTCTTTTTCCTTTTCTTCTTTATTGTCGTTTTCCTAGTCTATTGTGTCTGTTCAGGATGTTGACGATCATGGCTCTCCACAATTTCCTTCACTTTATAGCACTTAATAAATTTTGCATTTTTTGAAACTTCTTCCGCCATCTATTGACTCAAGCTCACTAAGCGTTGTTTTCCTGTGTCTCTTTTGTCTTCATTCTGTCCCATGTGTAACTAATTTTCCAAGCCCACTTTCCTCATTATGTGCTCGATAAATTTCAACAGTCTTTTCCTGATGTTAAGTGTAAGCTTCCTTTTTATTACTATTTTCACTAAAACTTCGTCGTTGCTCACTTATTCTGTCAATATTATCCTCAGTAGGTTTCGGTAGCACCACAGGTATTCGGCTAACAGTATAAATCATAGAATTTTTTCTGTGAATTCGGAATGCCTTAAAGTTTGTTCATCAAGTTTAATTCACGTAAATCTTGTTTAAGAAATTAAATTAAATTAAAATAAAGCAAAGATAAAAAAAAATTCTTAATATTTCTCCATGATTCATTATACGAGAAAACTTTAATAAAAGTGAAGAATTTTAGATTGTTAAACGTTTTATATTTGTTATCTCTCTCTCTCTCTCTCTCTCTCTCTCTCTCTCTCTCTCTCTCTCTCTCTCTCTAAATATATATATAGCTATCTATCTACCGATCTTTCTCAGTTTGTTTATATCTATCACTGTCTGTTTATATTTATCAAGTTTTCTAAATCAGTCTTTTATATATATCAAGATATCTATATAATGTATATCTGTCTGTTTATATATGTCTATCTCAATCTGTTCTTATCTATCCATTTATGTTTGTATCTATCTTTGTGTCTATCTATTTGTATATCGATTTCTGTCTGTTTATCTATGTATCTTAGTCTATTTATATCTGTCTTACACACACACACACACACACACACACACACACACACACACTCTCTCTCTCTCTCTCTCTTTCTATCTATATATATATATATATATATATATATATATATATATATATATATATATATATATATATATATATATATATATATATATAACTCTTTATATGTTCTGGGCCCCTCTGCGAAGTGTAATGTTTCGTCAGTTTGTCTTTTTAAAAACTATTACAGCTGAGTAGCAAGTCAGTCTATTTATATCTATCTACTTTAGTCAGTATATCTTTTTTAGTCGGATAATATGTGTATGTCGATTGCAGTCTATATCTATCTCAGTCAGTTTCTATCTATCTATCTATCTATCTATCTATCTATCTATCTATCTATCTATCCATATTAATTTGTTTTTCTATCTACCTATCTAACAATGTATCTCACTTTGTTTCTATCTATCTATCTATCTATCTATCTATCTATCTATCTATCTATCTACCATAATGATTTTTTTCCGCTTTAATTTATTATGAATTTTAATTTTTCCTTTCTTTGTTCTCAAATATTTTATTCATCTTGCAGTGCATCCTGGCGGCCCCTCAACCAATCGTCTGAACAAAAACTCCAAAATGAGGACGAGTGCGGCTCGCGCTTCGGCGAACCCTAAGCGTGCAAAATCTGCTTGAATGAAGGTTTGATAATTAAGCCACATGCATAATGAACCAATTAATTTCGAGTTTAACGCGCGCTTAATGCAAGTTTGAACTTCTATCCAAATGGCGACAATCTAATAAACGGCTTTGCTTTTACCAAGGAATTAACGCGGGAAAATCGTATTTGCCGCCATTATGCTCTCGCGGTTTTTGTTTTGTTCAGCTGAAATCAAGGAATTTTTTTTTCAAACGCAGGACAGTCCGGCTTTGTAGGCGAGGAAATCTCATTTGCGGACGCGTGTGTATGTATCTCTGCAAATATGTCTTGGTGTTTACACAGTTGTGTATGCAAGTTCCTATCTTTAAAAACCGACTTGTTCACTCACACCCCTACTCATTCACATACGTTTCACTCTCTTCCGATTTACCATAATTTTTTTTCTCACACAGGATTAAAAGATAGCAGTGGATGTTTTCTATCTAAGGTGGTTACGTTTTCATTAAAAGCCTAATTTGATTACAATGCATTAGATACTTTCGTGGATTATCAATTTTCTGCTGTTCATTTTTGCGTTTTTCAGAAAAGAGAGAGAGAGCGACATTAAGAAAGAGAGAAACCAAAGAAGAGCATGTGAAGCAGAGATGACCAAAGAATAAGAAGGGAGATAATTTAAGAATCTGCAATAACTAACGTTATCCACTGTTAATGTTGTTTGTTGTTTTTTTTTTCTCGTTTCATGTCCATTCAGTTTACCTTATCGCTTTGTGAAGATGGCGGCAGTTGCAGAGACAATAGTAAAATATCAAGATGGCGAGATACCCAATGCATATTTAATATGTTTTCGCCATTTTATTTTATTTTTATTCACAGATAGGAATTAGATTTGAAAGCTTTTCTGTGTGTATATGTGCGATTTAGTTTAGAAAGTACACAGAAACACGCAAATGCAAGCACACAGTACTTAGAATTGCAAAGTTAACATTAAAAAACATTCTGCTGCTATAACAAACGCAATACATTTAAAAACAAGTGTTTGGCATACAAAATCGCACACATAAGCGTGGGCTCGAAGCTCTGCAGCGCATATACGCAATTAAAATTATATCTATCTGTCTATTTATCAATATATATATATATATATATATATATGAAGAGAGGAAAAGAGAGAAAGAGAGAGAGAGAGAAATGAATTATGTATACATAACAGGCGTTAAAACGTGTAGAAGAAGCTAATATATATATATATATATACATATATATATACATATATATCTATATATATATATATATATATATATATATTATTCATACTGTAGTACTCAACTTAGTTACCATTTGTACAAGGTTTTGGCCGTTGTATGCTCCGGCCTTCTTCAGTTGCTAGGAATTTTGAACCGAACGCTTTATTATAATAAATAATTATTATTATTTTTAATAAAGGTTTTGGTTCAAACTTCCTAGCACCTGAAGAAGGCCGGATTGTACAACAGCCAAAACGTCGTAAAAATGACAACAAAGATGAGGACAATAGTCCGAATAATGTACATACCGTAAATACAACTTATTCACAGAAATATAAACCCGACCGAACTGGCGTCAGTAGGTGATTCTACCACTGAGTTATAGGCGCTCGGTGTATTTGTATATATATATATATATATATATATATATATATATATATATATATATAAACACACACACAAGCCTATAGCTCAGAGTTAGAACGCCCATAGCTCAGATGTAGAATCGCCGGCTGACGCCAATTCGGTCGTATGTTGAGCTGTGCTACAGCGAAAGAGATCTGTCTGCGGATAACTTTATATACATATAACTGCATGTATGAACATATACTTGCAAGCAACTTTTAATCGACAAAGTATCAAGGGAAATATATATATTTGTGGGTCTGTGTGTCTTTCTGTGTATATACAGGTATTTTATGCATATATATTTACATGAACATATTCACATGCCCAATATAGAAAAACTTACATGCGCGCGTGTATGTATGTATGTATGTATGTATGAGATAAGGTATCTTATCGATTGACATTATTTACATAGTTCAGACATTTGAATGAGCGATATGGCACTTTTGGATCCCCGATATTATTTGACTGTTGATCAGAGCAGCCTCTCAAGACGTTACGCAAGAGTTCGGGCTTCTAACTACAAGTCGGAAGCAGCAACCATGAAACTGCCAATCCGGTACCCTCAGAAAGAAAGACATTGCCACCATACTCAAATACTGCAAAGAGCTTGCGACTGAACTGACACTAAGACCAAAGGATAAAGGAAGAGAACTAGAAACCCCTTCCTAAACAAGAAACAAGGCGATTACCTCTACTCCTGTTTAAAAGAAGAGGGTGGAGTGTAAAACCGGGCGATAATAGGTACTATCTACTCCAATTAACAAAAAATTACTAAGTTTTAACTTAGTATAAGTCGAGAGAAACTTTCAACGCCAAACTAATTTACAGAACCTTCTCTAGCAAGTTTAAAGAAAAACCATGTAAAGACAAAATAAACAACTCTTTGGCTGTCGAGAAAATGGCTGACTCATTTTTTAACTAGAAAAAAAAAACAAATTTTTTTCTTAAACAGAACCGCTGCTATATGCTGAAAGACAAATTCGCCGTAAAAGTACGTAGCAAAATACAGTTCCTTACTTAAATTACTCACAATAGCAATATGAAATAAAATAAAATAAAATAAAACAGAGTATTCGAGCCAACTTACAACACAGTAATCTTGAACTGAAGTCGAGTGACAAATTCCGACAGACAATAATGCCAAAATACATCTAATCATAATATAAATTAATTGTAGCCACATCTAAAACAAAAATGAATATCAGAACCCAAAATAAAAATGAATATTTAAACACAAAATATCCATAATAAAAATTTTGAAGCGTACAGGGTGCGATGAATAAACTGTCGCCACTTTATATTTTTAAAATCACTCAAGCGGGATTTATTTTATTTTAGTCAACTACACAGTATGGCAGGATATGCATTGTGGTGCAGTGGATATCAGATCGGAATGAGCAATCGGGGAGTCGAGTTCGAATTCTAGTTGAATTCTTTGCATTCACTTACGCGCAAATACCATCAGGAAAGGTATTTATTTGTCTCTTCCTCCGACTTTTGGGTTAAATAACAGGACAGATTCCGTTCTATAGCCTTGGCTGTCAACCAGTCTACCCCAGAAACTAATGGCAACCTACTGTGGGATAATCTTATGCCCAGTCAGTTATGTCTATTTCGAGACATGATCGCCTAAATATGTATCACGTATGTCACTTAACTAACTGACTGACACAGTATAATAGGGTTAGTGGTATACAGTCTGTAAGAAAAAAAGACACAATTCTCTTCCGCAGGAATTTGAAGATCTCGCGCTGTATTGTTTGCCATTCGTTCTTGATGCGCAAATACGAACTTTTCAGGGTGTTTGGGCGTCCATCTGATAACAGTGCAGGGGATTTGGGGAGAGTTGGATAATATATCCAGTTAGCCTCATGGTGCTTGGTATAATAGCAAGTGATGGCGACGTTATGCCTAAATTCATCTGTTCTAAGGGCTTTAGACTCAACACCATATTCAGACATTGAGTAATTTGAGTTGGTAGTGCTTACTGTGGGTCAATGAGTGGCTTCTGGAAGAGTCGATATCTGGCGACAGAACTCTGCTACACAAGCAGGAGAAACCAGTCATGGCAGTCAGCCAAATTCTGCGACCGTACCACCCCTTAAATCTGGCCACCTAATTCCCTATATTGCACCCGCCTTAATCATTATATGTGGGGCGCAACTGAGTGAGAAACCAACAGAACGGTGGGTTGAACCAGATAACGCTTCGTTTTCTATCGTAATTTCTGATTTGTCTGTTTGGTTTAAAAACATTTTACAATATAATTCTCAACCAAACAGAGACAAACCAAAATAAAATCAACAATAGAAAACGAAACATTATCTGGTTCAACCCGCCATTTATTTTAGAAGTAAAGACCAAAATAGGACAAATATTTTTAAACTAATAGATAGGCACCGTCCAAAAGAATAAGAACTAAACAAAATTTTCAAGAGAAACACAATCGTACTAAATTTTAGTTGTACTAATAATTTAGATAGTTTTATAAAAAAAAAACAAAAACACCAGAAACTTAAATAGCATCATACAAAACAAAACCACCAACAAAGAATGCAATTGCAGGGACAAAAATAAATGTCCACTTCAAGGTCTCTGCAACACAAAAGAAATAATTTATAAGGCAGGGGTACATGATCAAGATAGCCAAAAGAAAATATATTTGAGGTCAACCAAAGACACCTATAAGACCAGGTGGTTCAACCACAGATCTACATTTAAAATAGAAAATTAAAAAAACAATACAAAATTGGCTAACTACATATGGAAATTGAAATCAAAATATGGAAAAAACCCAGACACACGTAGAGCATTGTAAAAACAGCCAAGCATTAAAGCAGTGGACAAATATGTAGACTGTGCCAAGAAGAAAAATTAGAAATTATGATATACTCAAATAAAGACGAACTGTAAAATGAATGAACAGAAAGTATGACTAAATGCATCCACACAAAGAAATACGTCTTAGGTTCATACAACCATTAATGAAAAACGCCATAAATCGTTTAATTTAAACAATGCGCGTTCATGAATTCCCTGCCACGTGAACGTTCAAATAAAACACCGTTACAAGAGCGTTTTTAAAAAGAAAAACGGTAAAAAGTAAATTTAGTTATTAAAAATCGCCTGAAGACATCACTCATGGTAGAAACCTGAGTAGTAAAATAACTCGCTTAAAAATATTCAAAAGTTCTCTAATATAATTGTATAGAACACTTTTTAATACAAATGTGTACTGGTCTAACCCTATTAAGACTAAGTATTAAACAATCAATCAATCAATCAAACAATCAATATATATATATATATATATATATATATATATATATATATATATATAAAGCTTCACATACCTTTCACTATTTTCTAGTATCCATTTGGCAAGTTGGCTTGATAGTATAATGATTTGATGGTGAATTATATATTTTGTAACTCATGTAAATATTATATATTATAATATTCATAATTTATAATATATAATACGCCCTATTAACAATCAAGTTATTTACACCTATAAAATCTTACATTACCAAAATTTCGATAATACAATATTTAAGAGGGACATCTCCATCGCATATTAACAGAAAGCAAATTGCATGGTACAAATCACCAGATATACTTGTTGATAGCTAATAATATTAGGTTGGATTATATATTTTTCCACTTTTCTTTATTAAGTTTAATCTTTAAAATAAAAATCTACAATTCCATTTTATGCAGTTACATATGCTCCATTATTTGAAATGACTTAGTGCTACTTCGGTACCTTCTGAGGAAAGTTCTTTCGATGTGAAAATTTTTACGACGCCCGCTTTAATCTAGTTTTCATTAGAGATCGCACTCTATCAAAGCACATTGCAGGGATTGAATTCAGTAATAATTTGTTACTACATGGTTAAGTGAATAGGAACCTTAGGGTAGAACAAATTTGTCGAGTTCCAGTTCTATTTCTTGTGTTTTTCCTGCTGCACGCAGCCTTCTCGAGGAGAAGAAAATGTTTTCTTCTAATTGGGCACCTCCACTTTTCAGGATAAATTTTCGATAAATGATTTTAAAATGAAATTTTTAAAATAAAAAACATTCTTGAAGATTTCATTTTAGATTTAATTAAAAGCTTAATGATGAAATTTATTATTTCCATTCAGTAAAAATTTCTGGTGTATTTCAGATAGAAATTATATAGATTTGAAATCACATTTAATTTCAATTTCTTAAATTTTCTTAAAAACGGCCATTTTAAGAAACGGCCATCTTAAGAAATTTGTAAACAAATAAAAATTTATAGATTTTTAAAATATTTCAAAAGATTTCTGACATTTTATTTTAGTAAAATTAGAAAACTGAAAGTTAAATTAAGCTGATTTAAAAAAAAAACATTACTTACTTATAGCATAAAAAATAAATATATATGACAAATTATTAACGATTGGTCGTGTTCATCTGATCGAAGGTTTGACGGATTTCTGACTGATTTGGTGATGACAGGTTGTACACATGCCCAAAACCGACAATTTTCATAAATCTAAGTGAAGGGACAAAACTGAAATGGGGGTAAAACATTTAAAAACTGTTTTTAACAATATTGTCTAAAAACAAACATTTCAAAAATAATTTCATTCATTTGTAAATAAGTTCTGAAAATTTCATTAAAATAGGACAATTATTTGATTTGTACAAGAATTTTCAAATGAATGTGTTTTCAACAGAAAAAAAGCGCAAAAAAAACAATGTTAAACTTTGTAGAAGGCGATGACGTAAACAAAACAAGCATTCTAACCAAAATTTCGAACATGTTAGAAAGAATTTAAAAAAATTTAAAAAATAATTAAAAAATTATTTGATCTTTCCTTTTAATAATAATATTAATATTTTGACTATAAAACTTTATTTCCGTTAAGTTTGTGGCGTTTTGCATTACACGATTCAGTTTTTCCCGTGAAAACGTAGAGGAACCTCCATTTAATCCACGGTGCACACTGTTATTGCCGCATAAACACTAAAACAATTGTATGGACTTCAGGTTTATGCTTAACTGCTATATGATATGATTTGTTAAATTTATATTTTTCCATTACATTAATTTCACAAAATTATAATTATTCATAATTTAACCTAATATTCGACTGAAATTAACAATCCAATATATTCACTTGATAAAAGATAAATTCACTTGATAAAAGCTAGCAAATGCAAGTGCAGAATTTTTCACCCAGTGCAGAAAAATATCATGCCTTACGTTTGATTAAAGATTAGTATAGTATTAAGAAAGAAGATCATCTCCTTATAGAGAAAATAATGTTTAATCTGTACGGTAGCGACTTCTAGACAATCTCCTCACAAGACGTGAGGTAACAAAAATGTTGTTCTACAGAAGGATGATGAGAATACCATGGATGAGGCATAAAATCAACAGCGGAATTTAAGGAAAAAAAAAAGAAATAAAAACGTTTACAGATCAAATCAGAAAGAAATAATAATAGAATATATTGCAGGCAACAGGAACAAACGAGTAAACTAAGAAAATTTTGTATATACATATAGAACAAGGACTGTGAGGTGTACGAAAACACAAAGCTTACTATGAGCTATTGTGGTTGTAGAGAAAAACGAAAATATAAAAGGTACTGTCGAGCGCAGGATTTGAGCTTCTAAGCAGCGAGCTGTCTTTTAATGGAAATCACGCCTATTGACTGGAATAAGATAAACTAGTAGAGCTCTATAAAATCTAAGGCTTTCTTCTCCTCTGTTGGCTAGGGAAACTTTTTCACTTGGGTAACACGTTTAGCGGATACTCTCATTATCACTGTCTTCGGAGAGAGCACAACTCAGTTACAAATTTATTTTCGGTCAAAGCAAAATTTAAAATAAAAATATTGAGAGGCGTCCGGTCCCGTAAAAAGCTGTCTGCGGCAGTACCCGTCTCATTGCACTAAAGATGTGGAAGGCTGAGCAATTCTGAGCCATGGCCCGTGTACATGCGTTCAGGCTTTCCACAACAAACTGACCTAAATACATCATTTATTTTGTTGCACGTGTTTATATACAAGAGCAATGCTGCCTTTGGTTTTTCAAGGCTTTTAAGTATAAGAAATTTGTGAATATTATTCAAGTGATTGAAAGGTTCGTCAAAATATGTCATGGACACGAAGTTCCATCATCCATCATTCGAAGTCTATATATATATATATATATATATATATATATGCTCTCATTACGATTGAGCTTTGTAGAGAGAATAATTTTAAAATCAGTTTTGACTTCTGCGATTTATGCATTACTCTCTAGTAATGAATTGAGTTCTCCCGGTAGCTGACGTGTGTATGCACCGCATATATATAACACGCTCATTGCATGCGCCGGTGGCTTAGAAAGTAGGCATTCCAGCTAACACCAAATCGCACTAGTTTCGATCCTGGTGAAAAGCAGTGAATGTCTAGCCTCACTGATGAGGTAAGATGCAGCGAAACAGGCTTGTATTAATTCTTAAATCTTAATTTGTCTTATCTTTTCTTTTATTTTTATTTAAAATTTTAGAATTTTAATTTTCCCTACATTTTTATGTACAAGTAATATTTAAATATTTAATTTTTACTTCTCATGATTTACGCCCCTTTGATTTGTTCTCCCTGCATTTTATTATTTGTATTAATTTTTAATTTTTATTTTAATTTTTAATTTTTATTTAAATTTTCAATTTTTATCTACATGTAACCATATATTATTTAAATCTTTAAATTTGTTATTAAAAAATCAGTAACTTAACGTTATAAGATATAATTCCCATCAACATCGAGTGAACTTAAACTCAAATCTGTTAAACTGTCAGATTGATATATGCTCCTGATGATTGCCTAACGCATAAAACACCGAGTTGTGCCATACACGTAATATATATATATATATATATATATATAAATTTTGTTTAAATTGTGATAGCTACGGTTTCGGATGTTTATAAGCACACGCAAGAAATTAAATTTTCCATTTACTTTGATAGTGACCCTCAGAGGATGAAACGCGTCTGCTAAGAATAGTTGTCCTCATGTTATTCATTTTGATTCTGTACAGATACACACAATTAATATAGAGTTGATTGAAAAGTAACTACCCATTTTAAAATACATATTTATTTTTTAACTATAGGCCAGTATCTCTACAGAGCATGTTTCTCTGCTAGATCTCTGCTTCACCTCTGTCCCTGTTTCTATTAATCCTCTCCCACTCACCTCAGGAAACTCCTACCAGCTGAATTTCTTACTACTACCAAAGAGTAGATTAGGATACCTTCCCCGTGTTCCGATGTGACGGTTACGAATTTCTGACCTTAACCATTTTTGTCCTCCTAGTTCACTCCTGCCTGCTCTGCCGCTATTGCCTAAAGGAATCACTTCTGGCTATATCGGAGCCACGCGGCTGACAACAATAAGAGTCTATTTGCCTCTGCTCGTAATGAGTGTAAGATGATCTTAAATGACGCTAAACTGTTGTTAGCTGAGAGAATGACGCAGTGTATAGCAACCGCAAGTTCGGCTCTAAAATCATGTGGCGGCTTTAAATTGTGTGCTGAAAAACAGCAAATCTTCCATCCTTCCTTTAGTCAATAAATTTGAGGTCCTCGGAGCCACTGCAGACAAGGCCGAGTGATTTGTTCGCAAATTTTCTTGCAACTCCACATTTGACTCGTCTGGAGTATCCGCCTTCGATTTGCTTCTTAAAACTGAGGCTCAACTCAAATGCTTAAATAATCCTCTCTATGTTCTCGAAGATACTTTCAAAACTCGACTCCATAAGGCGAGCGGAGGTGACGGAATCCCGGGTATTATCTTTAAAAAATATACCCCTTAACTCTCTTCTGTCCTCGCTAAACTCTACAGTTACCGCCTCTCTGCTTCCTGTTTCCTGTCTACTGGAAGTCATCTTCTGTGCTTCCTGTGTTTAAGAGCTCAGGAGAAACCTCGGACCACTCTAATTATTGCCTTTTCAGCCTCCTACCAATTTTCGTCAAAGCTTTCGTGGCTATCATCAATGCTGAAATAGTTCAACATCTTATCTCCCATAAACTATTATCGGACATGCAGTATGGCTTCCGCTTTGCCATGTCTCTCATCCAACCTCAAGTGGAATGACTATACTGAATTTATAGCTAAATCTACTGCTAGTGATTTGGGCCACTGTGACGGGCTAGAAAGTTTTTCTTGCCTGAGTACATCTTGAACATATACAAATCAACCATCCGCCCATGCCTTGAATACTCTTGTCATATCTGGTCAAGTGCTCCTGCTATTGATTTCGGGGTTCAGAAGATAATCTACAATGTAATCGATTCCGACCTGGCAGCTCGAATCCAGCCACTTTCTCACCACGAAATGTGGCTTCCCTCTGTCAGCTCTACAAATATTTTCATAGCTTCTGCTCTGACGAGCTTCTCTACAAGAATTTACTCGAGCAACCAGACTGGCAACAAGGTGTCCCCTTTTTACAGTCAAAACAACCAAATGCAGCCGTAACTTCTACTCTATCGGCTTCTTTTCTCGATCTTTCCGCCTATGAAACTCACTTCCGTATACTTTCTTCCCAGATAGCTATAATATCCAAGAGTTTAAATGCGACGTCAATCACCATCACTTAGCCGTGCGACTTCCAAATTTCTCTTATCCTTTCCCTAACCGCCACTAAATCTTGTTCTTTTCTCTTTTCTACTCTACTCTCACACCAGTATTTACATCCTTCTCTTGGCCATTATCTAATACCTCCTGTAACCGGTTCCTCTTCAGTTCTTCTGTGTCTTCGCTCTCCTCTTATGTAACCCTTCACTTTCCTCTCATGTAGCTCCATGCGCACCAGTGGCAGTACTACCTTGCTTGGGGTGAAATGATTAAAATTTAATTTTTACAAGAAATAGATATGAAAGAAAAGCATTTTAATTAAAGTTTTTTTTTTAAATTAAATATTGGTACCAGATTTTGTTATCAACATCTCGAGCCGACCAAGTAACGTATCTAGTGATTTCACAAGGAAGTCTTGTGGTATGGAAAACTTCTTATATTCACCCTTCAAATTTTCCAAAAGTCTTTGTTTGGCATATTAGTCTTTCACTTTTAATCAATTCCAAAAGAAGAATTCACAGGATGTTAAATCAGGAATCCTGTCTTGCCACTCATACATAAAACAGGGAATTATTTTTCAATCACCTTGTGCATATATGAGTCCCACCGGAGGCATTGGATAAACATGAATCGCAATAGACATCCAAACAAAAAGCCTAGAGTAAAATGTCCGTCATGATAGAAAAAAGAAGTGACATCTCGCTGTGGTGTAGCAAGCTTATTTCTCTAGAAAATTTTCAACTTTCATCCTTGTGCCAACTCACTATGATCGGCCCAATCTGTTTGGTATGAAGACCAGTTTTCATCTTTAGACTTAGATCAAGCTGAGATAAAAGATAGCTGCCAGTTTCTTGTCATCTAGAATTTCGAAGGTGCGTCCTTAAACTTTGATGACGTCAGCATTGATATTTACAAACGACTTGAGAAGGTTCTTAGTAGAACTATAATATAAATTTGAAAGAGTGTGAGTTTGCCTGCTTTAATCTTATAGTGTTAGAAGTCTAGTCATTAGAAAACAACTTCAAAGACCTACCTGTTAGGAAAAAAATTACGAAGACACTAACAGCCATTTCTTAACTAGATATTTTGTACAGCAACACCCTCAGGCTTAACTTTGAAAGGTCTTTGAGATAACTGCGGTCATCGCTGTGATGACAAATATATTATCGATTGCCTCACTGATGCTGTGTGTCAGGACAGTTAATCAGTTATCAACCTAACGTAGTTAAAGCCATTCTTCCTGTTGATCAAGAAGTTGTTTCTCTTGGGGTGATCTATGGAAGGAAAATAATGCGTCTCCAGTTCCCTCGAATTAAAGACAAAATAGATGTTCTTCTGTTTATAAAACTACATTGGCAACATTAAGAAAAACCTTCATGAAATCAAACACATACACGTACAACAGAACTGTAATACTGACATTAGATTAAAATTTTTGAAAATCAAATTTGACTGGGAAAGTTGTGGAAATCACTTTTGACTAGAAGTGATTTCCACAAACGAGAAGTGCAATAGAGGAAACTATTAGTATATAGTTTACGGTTACCTTACAGTTATTTCAACTGTAAAATGGTTAATTACAATTTAAAACTGTAAGGGCAAAACATTAGTGTTGTTTAAATGATAATTAATTGAATTTAGCAAAACATTTTCGAATTGATATCTTTTCCATTTTGGAAATGAATTTTTGTGGGTAATGTTTGGAACTTCGAAAAAATTATTTCAAGGCTAGAGAGTGTGTTTATGTTGATACTCGTTCGTCGGGAACGTTCTTAAAATTGAGGCAACCCTCTTGAAACGTGACTATAAAATATGTATTCTTTCGGAAAAACGATCGACCAACTTCTTACAAAGCATTTTGAGAGTCTCGGTAGAAATTTGATTTTACCGCGTTGCCCGAATTTGTCAAATACTGTAAATGACTTAGAGTCGCTGCATCAGAATCTTACACGGCGTTTATTAATATTTAAATATGCGTAGATGACACTACAACTTCCTTAAGAATGATTGTCCAATTTCTGACTCAGTATTTTGAAGATCTCGCTAGTAATTTGATTTTACCACGTTGCTCGAATTTGTTAGACACTATAAAAGTCGCAGAGTCACTGCAGCAAACTGTTACACAACTTTGGCTAATAAATGAATATGTATAGATGACACGTTTTAAGACGACTCAGTATTCTAGGTACCGACGAGCGTTAGATAAGCGCGTACTTCCACTGAAAATTGCAGTCATACAATATATAATCCAGGTAAGTTTCGAAGCAAATTCGTACATATGATTATGATAATGATAATGGCAGTGTTCTTATCAAAAAAACATTCCGCATTCATTGGATGAGCAGTTACTGCTGGTGTTAGCTGAAATTTCTAAAGTCTTTCTATTAAAGCCTTATTTTCTGAGAAATATGTTTCTGAAGTCCAGTAGATGTTATAGATTTTTTCCAGTATTGATCGAGACTTTCCTTCCTTGAATTCTATTTGGTGCTGTATGGAACATCATTATGACTTTGTCTTTATTCTCTCAACAACTCATTTATGCTACCCATTTTAGATGCTGTTGCTTTTAAAAGTCATCAAGTGACGTAGGTCTTGTTATCCGGTCGTGTTCTTTGACTGTGATTCAGTGACGGCAATCCACGAGGTTTGAGAAGGTGTGGTGCAGGATTAAGCCTACAAGTTTCACTCGCTCGAATCCATTTATATCTATCGGTCTAAACATCTGGTTGAATACAATAGGCAGATTACATATTTCTGAACGAATTTGGCACCCTGTACAGCAACCATATGAAAGTCATAATCTGACGAAACTTTTAGGAACATGATTCTTTATTTTATGTTAATGATTTGGTTGTGTATTACGTTGCAAAACTACCATATTCTAGGTTCAATTTGTTTATCTCCTTATTAAGAAAACCGGTGAACTTTTAAGATTGTAATGAAGTTTTATTTAAAACAATTACCTAATATTTATTTATATTTCTGACACGAGGTAGTGTAATTATTTACACAATTTACGTTGTTTGGACTGTCGGCCTAGACTTTGTTGCCATATTTACAAAGTTTCGGTCGTTGCAAGTTCCGAACTTTTTCAGTTGATTAGCATTTCGAACCGAATCTTTTATTTCGTTCGCATGCCCCAGCAGATAAATGCTTTGATTGAATCTACTGACTTGACCCAAAGAGCCCAGTACTTGGCTACAGCAGAAGTAAACAAACACTTTGCAAGATATCCGGAAGTGGCATGGCTTATGGAACTAGAACAATTTACCCCGTTAAACGAAATAAAGTGTCCAGCCCCAAATTCCAATGACCTGAAAACGGCCGGAGCGTACACTGGCCGAAATGTCGTAAATATGGTGAGGACAACATTCCGAAAATGTAAATGGTGTAAACAATGAACTGTAAATAGGTGTAATTCGACCGTTAATTTTTATATTTCGAGGAGAAAACAACTATGGTTGCCTTCATCACATTCTTCGCCCGCTTAAATTTATTCAGTGGAAGTTGACGAAGTCTTCTAAATGACTGAACCTTTTGCAAATTAATCCCCTATAATTTCGTCCCGTTTCAGACCTGAGATACTGGTTTAAATTTTCAAACGAGTAAAATACCCAAGATACTTATGTATTAAAACTTTGAATACAATTTAATATGGATCTTTTGTGATAATTCATCCCAAAAATTTATATTTGCTAAAATTCTTCCAGAGCAAGGTTCTTCCATTGTATTGCAGTTGAGAAGACTTTTGCGATTGACACAAAGGAGGCTGACTCGGGCCCACTATTTGTAAGTGTAGGGTCTATGATTGAGCTCATCCATATAAACAAGCCAAAAACAAAAAATAGATTTTTGTTTTATACATTGTAAAAAATTCCTGGTAATAACTCCGAAAATCAGACGCGCTTACGAAATATAAATAAATCCGATTTTTGGTATTTTTATTTCATTTAAAGGGTTGGAATTGTTACCAGGTAAGCTAAACAAAACTGGATTTGACATTTTTAATTGTGAAAGGAGTGTCAAAATTTTAAAAGCAAAACAAATAAAACTTTGATTTAAAAATTTATAATTTCTTAGGGTGAATTAATAATTGCAACAAGTAACCTTACATTTCATGTCATTTGTTCAATATGGCAGTGAATGTTGGACAATATCATCAAAGATGAAAGAAAAACTTGAAGCAGCTGAAATGTGGTCCTACATATGAGGCGGATATCATGAACCGAGAATTTGAGCAATGATGAGGTGTAGGAAAAGATGGAATGGAAAAGAAAATTAATTTTGAGCATCAAAAAGAGACAACTGAAGTTTCTGGGACATACAATGAGGAAGGAGGGCTTGGAGAACCTGATACTAACAGGCCAGATAGAGGGAACAACAGACAGAGGAATGCAGCAGATAACCTATTTGAAGGGCCTGAGCAGCTGGATGACAGAACGGGTGTTGCGAGATGTTGCAGGAGAAAGCGTGCTAAGAGCCACCAGGGATAGGAAGACGTTGAAGGACATGATCGCCTACGTCCTGAAAGGACAAGGCACATAGAAGAAGAAGAACCTTACATTATTTAGGAGGAAATTAACAGGAAAATCTTGTCAAGCAAAAAGACGAATGTTTAAACTTATAATTAAGCTTTATTTAAAGCCATTCGAGTAATGCACATAGGTGTGGTTTGACCATTAATGTTTATAGTAGATTAGTTAACAGAAAAGGTAACTATGGTCGCATTTACCACACTCCTATACATTTTTATTTGTAAAGGATTCATAAAATTACTAAGTAAATTTGTGTGCGCTTAAACTTATGTCGTCATCAGAAGCAAGTTCATCTGCAGATGAGCGCATGTTTACAGGTTCAGATATTATCATCTATACATTCAAAATATAAATATTACTAAACTTATTTAACATCGAGACAAATGGAGTGGAATAAGAATTTTACAGACAGACAAAAATGGAATATCCAGACGTATGTAGTGTACAACATTTTAATGAACCTACGTTAACAAATACACACCTAGACGTGCAACCATTAAACACATATGTCACAATCTTTAAAGTGTTAAAACGCAACTATTATAAGTTTCTCTCGTACACACAAACTCACACTCATACACATACACCAAAACGAAAACCAAGACTAGATAAGAATAAAAGAAAAAATAGCTGTGCCTAAGATGAGCACTTCTCAACAATTCCAAACCTTTCTACAGCGGCCTTCCCTTCTGCATTCAAGACATTCTTATATTTACTGTCAGTAACTTGCAGGCTATTTCCGCTGCCGAAAACAGCCCGCGGCCAAAACCAATGAATTGACTTTCAGTAAAGAGTTTCAGTAAATTTCCTCCGGGCAAGTCCATGCAAGTATCACAGAACAAGGAATCAAGTCGAAAAGAAAGAAAATTCCTTGCAAAACTCCTGTTAGAAAAACTGCCCCAGTTATGAGGGGAAACTCTGAATATTTAAAGGATGAAACAAAGCAGTTGTAAAAATGAAAAATAAAAATAAATTCTGCCTTAACGAATATACTGACATGTGTTGGCGAATTTACATTACGCTTGTATGTGTGCCGAAGTATATATGTAAATAACTGACAGTCAGACGTTACGAAATAAATAAATAAAACTGACTTTTGAGAGGAGAAACACCGGATGTAGAGTAAAGGGTATGCTGGGAAAATAGCGAAGAATGTGTGAAGACGATGCAAAAATTCAACAAAGAATACAATTGCCAAGAAGAAAAACCTAAGAATCGCAAAGGAAGAAAGGGACAGAGAAAGAGAAAGCGAGAGAGAAAGAATAAAAAAATGAATAAATGTAAGAAAAAACAAATAAAAATTTAAAGAAGTTTAAAAGAAAGCAAAGAAGAACAGGAAGAGGGAAATAGATAAAGAATGAGGACTATACAAGGAAAAACAATAAAAGAAAAGAAAAGTAAGGTGAGCACCATTCAAATAAACAAAATGCTTTTTCGGTTTTTCGAAAAAGTACGAAAAAAACGTCAAAATTAAAGTAAAGAAAGAAAGAAAAATAAAGTAAAGAAAGAAAGAAAAAGTGAAGTCAATACGGGAAGGAAAGAAGAAAATCGATAAAATACAGAAAAAAATGAAGAATGAAAGGAAGTAAACGAATGAAAAGCCTAAATAAATTATCGTAAATTAAAAAAAAATAGTAAATATTGAAAAATAAAAAACGGAACGACGTAAAGGAAGGAAAGAGATAAACAATGGAAACAAAGAACATAAATATATAAACATAAAGAAAGGATGAAAATAATGAAAAAATTATTATAAAGATAAAATAAAATTATATTATAAAAATGAAAATATATATTATATAGAAAAGAAATAATGTACAAATAAAGAAAGTGCTGCTTAGAAAATAAAATAACTGCATATAATGCGAAAACAATTGATAGAAGTTCAGAAAAAGGATATCACGGATATATGCACAGATGACCGCATTCAAGTTATTGGCAAAAGATTGTGGCCTTTCACTTCAAATTAAGTAAACATTAATCCCAAAACTTCCCCAAGTTAAGATTTTTTCATAAACATTTAAACACACACACACACACACAGACACACACACACACACACACACATATATATATATATATATATATATATATATATACAATTACTATTAATAAAAACTTATCCCAAAACATGCCCTACGACTAATCTGTGTCGCTCTGTTATCGTAAATTTCTCTTGTTCTTTAAAGAAGGTTTAATAAAATGAAAGCATGTTAGATCCAGGTACGGGTCCTATGTGTTCTTTCTCTCTTTCATCATATATGTATATGTATATATATATGCAACGTCAATCGTTACATTCTGTTTATTTCTTATTAATGCTTTTCTTTTTCTCATATTCATCGTAGAGGCTTTAGATCCTTGCTTGTGGTGACTAATATATATATATATATATATATATATATATATATATATGGAGAGACGTAAATAGACTACACAGTCTACCCCAAAACTTGCATACCCAAATTATGTTCACGCTAGAATATAGCTATAATGAAATGACATTCCTAGACAAACTCATAAAAAGACGAAAACAATTACATCATCACAGTCATTTGCCATAAACCCACAGACATCCAACAATATCTCCATTTCAAGAGTCACCATCCTAAAATCCATCTCCTACTCCCCAGCACGACGAATTTACCCAATAGTAGCTTATGAAACCCTTCGTAAAATACGCCTAGAAGAATTACGAAAAACATTACAAATCAGAGGATACACCACTACACTAATATACAAGGGTATCCAACCAGCAGAAGAAATACCATTAGAATCCCTCCGAAATTAAAAAAAAACATGAAAAAGAAGAAAAAAACTGTAGCATACGTCTTTACACACAACAAAAGCAACCCAGAATTATTTACAAAGATCGAAAGACTCATGGAATAAAGGAAATTTTAAAGACAATTAAAATAATTAAAAGCAAACGCCGACCCAAAAATAAAAATAAAAACATATTAACCTCATCAAGGTTCGAGCAACACACAGCACGGGAGTCACAAATTGTAACAAAAAAGATTTCGGATATGCAACATAATAATAGAAGGAAAGCACTTCAAGTTCGAAAACACATCTACATTCGAAATAAAAACAAATTTGAGCTGCAATTCTAAAACGTAACCTATGCTCTAAAATGGTGTTATTACACATCTTCGTCAGACGGACGGCTTCCTAGATTGATCCCAACAGATATGACGGCAGGTTCCCGTGGGGGAATCAATAGCCACATGACCGTCTCTACAGCAAGCTTAGAGGTCATCGGTGGGATGGGTTCTGCTAGGTCTACACGCTCAAGGCACTCTACACATAAATGATTAAATCTTCAGCTATCAACCTAGATATGTAGAGAGAAACGTTCATAAGCTTAGCTGCGCAATGTCCCCTTCGATCCAACCAGGTGATGAGACTGAGAATGAAGTATAAATTTCGTTTTCATTGGCTGTTTGATTTATTGGTTTTCAACTGCTTATCTCCTATTGCAAGTTATTTAAGCCAGAAAATACATTTTTTAGATTGTAATGCGTTTTCGGATATTTGAAAGCTCACCAATTTCTAATTTCGAGCCGTTGTCGATTACACCATCAATACATTCAACCTTGCAGAGTAATTCTCAAGCGATCACTCACTGAAAAGGCTTGACATTGCTCCAGGTCGGTGATCGTACGCAGGACCGTAACTGATGCTAAAAAAACACCAGGCACAGAGAAAATTGCCCGGATTTATTAGTTGACAATGTGATGACGTCATCAGTGTCATCCGTTTCTAGAACTATGAATTTGCAGATCTTTTCGGATATCCCAATGGAAATTAGGCACAGAACGTGAACTAAACCAGGAAATCAGGTTCGGATTTTCTGAGTATAACCAGTCTTTTCTCCCAAAATTAATAAATAAACAAACAGATTTTTACTGCGGATATTTTCTTCGTTTTTTAATTCTTTCTTTCTTTCTTTTTTCTTTCTTTCTTCGTGAATTGTTTAGTTTGATTTCTGACGAAGACATTTTTCCTCGCCCGGATTTTCAGTATAATTGCACGGATCGGCCCGGACACGTGGCCGGTGTGCCCGGTAGTCGGATACGACCATGATTGTACGAAAATCGGCGTTTCAGCGTGATTTGGAATTAAACCAATGTTCGTTTTGTTACTATTTTCTTTGAGATTTTCTGGATGCTTATTCGCTACGTCCATGAACTTCTCGATATTCTATATTAGAATCACATTTTTGTTGCATCTATTTTTGGGGGGGCGGGGAGAATCTGTATGGAGTTTACCCAGAAGTCACTGCTATACAAGATAATTAATTGAAATAATGTTAAATAGAGCGAATCTGTTTGTTGTTTAATTCTACTTTCAGATATGAAGGTATAACAGTGCATACAGATCAGAGTGTGGCCTGTGATCCTGTATGGTCGCGATAATTGTGAAGTAGAATGTTAAAAATGGATGTCTTTCAAGACAACAGCCCACCAGCGTGTACTGCGCACGAGATGTCCTGATTAAAATCAAACGCGTTAGACTTGAAAGAGTAAAACAGAGAGGCACCTGGTTACGACCTGAATGAAACGAAAATTATCTTAACTTGGCCGTGTCATTAAGACCGTGAACCACTACACCTGCATCCTTAAGGAACGCATCGATGGTAGAATTCCAAGTGAATGTCAAAAGTGATACTAGACGGATGTCATCAAAGATGAAAATGCTGGTAGTAAAGTCATGGCGGAGTAAGAGGTGACAGTGGAGATAATTGGTCCAGTTGTTCTATGGCCTCCAATTAATACAAGAGATTTGGCCCCAGATGACTATCTATCTCACAGTGACATTATAAACATGAATCAACAACTCCTGTGAACCTATTCTTCTTTACTGACCCCTTCATCAGTGAAGCGGTACAGAATCGGTACACAGTGTTCAAATTCCAGTAAAGATATTATAGTGAAGAAAACGGCAGCTTACCTCGTCAAACCAAGCGACAGCGCGTCGCGTTAATACTACGACGGAAAATGCGGCGAAAAAGAAAATTACAGACCCAAACAGAAAAAAGGGGCACATATTCCGCATAATATGCTGAAGAAGGAATATCAAAAAAAAAAAAGTCCGTCGTAGGAGTCGCTATGGGAGTGTATTCAAATATTTGGCATCCTCTCTGAGTTCTCGGCCAATGGAAAAAATTGATCGGCCGATAAAAGCAGTCGTTGTTCTCGAAGCGGGGAAGAATGATTTTGGGTCTAACTGGTTAGATGGATATCAGTTCGCAAGATTGAACCGGCGAGTTGAATTGTCAGCATTTTCTTTTTCTGGCCCGATATTCGAGGAATTTGCGAGAAAATATTTCCTACAGATATGTTAGTTGAGTTTGCGCTAATTACAAGAGAAACTACATGAATCCATCTCTTCGGAAGTATTAGCTATGGATCTGTCAGTTAAAGTGCCATACTTGAGACACGCTTGGGCGATCATGTCTCGAAAGAGACATGACTGACTGGGCAGAAGATTATCCCGCAATAGGTTGCCATTGTTTTCTGCGGTAGACTCGTTGCCGACCAAGGCTATAGAACCCAATCTGTTCTGCTATTTAAACCATGACAGGATGGAAGAGACGGATTAATACCTTTCCCAAGGGTTTTTGCGCGTAAGTGAATACAATGGATTTTTTAAAAATCATATCACCCCGAGCAAGGCGGTAACGCCACTGATGTGCAGAGGGATACGTAATAGTGAAATAACTGGAAAATAGAAAGCCGGAAACCACATCCTAAACAGGGAACAAGGGATAAGCCTCTTAACTTGTTCAATAGACGTGGGTGGAGTGTGAACCTGGCGATAGATCTATCTACTCCAATTGAAAAAAAAAGAAACCCAAGTGAGAAGATTGGAAAAGAGAAAGCCGGAAACCACATCCTAAACAGGGAACAAGGGAAGAGCCTCTTATCCTGTTCAATAGATGTGGGTGGAGTGTGAACCGGGCGATAGATAGGTCTATCTACTCGAATTGAAAAAAAAAAAGAAACCAAAGTGAGCAGATTGGAAAAGAGAAAGCCGGAAACCACATCCTAAACAGGGAACAAGGGATGAGCCTCTTAACCTGTTCAATAGACGTGGGTGGAGTGTGAACCGGGCGATAGATAGATCTATCTACTCCACTTGCAACTGGAATTCGAACTCGGCTCCTCGGTTTCTCGTTCCGAGCCGATATCCACTGTACCACAACGCACATCCTAGCTATGGTTAGATAGCAGAAAAGGCAGCACTCTCTAACTTAGCAAGTTCATGAAAGCTAAACTAGAAGGACAACTTAATTCGAAACGGCGACAGCAAGAAAGCAGCGGCACACTAATCCATTATCATTTTCATGATTATTTCCGATTACTGATGAAATTTCGCTGAAAACTAAGGTTCTCATCTGATCATCGACGTTAAGTAGCTTCGACCCTGGTCAGATGTGGGACCACTTGGGTAAAAGATGAAGCGTATACAACTCCTTAGAATCTCAAATAGGTTTCATCAATAAATAATCGGCAAAATTAGATGAATCATCAAGACCTGATTATTCCCAAATATTTAAGAAAAAGATACAATAGAAATCCATCACCTCCTATATAAGGCTTACGGCCATATCACGTTGAATACACCGGTTCTCGCTTGGTCACCGACGTTAAGCAACGTTGAGCCTGGTCAGTACTTAGATGGGTGACAGCTTGTGAATACCAGGTGCTGTAAGCGTATAGTGACGGATGTCGGCTCGGAAAGAGAAATCGGCGAGCATTCACTTAAGCAATGGTACCCTTGGGAAAGGTATTAATCCGTCCATTCCCTCCAGTTATGGATTAATAAAAAGGGTAGGACTTGGGGACCCTGACCTTAAAAAACAAATCCCAATGAATCTTGATACGCGGAAAGAAAATGTATTTCTAGACACAAAAACTTATATAAACATCAATAAATTGTTGAATGAAAAAAGGTATTACCAGTAATAAATAAAGTTTAGTTGGCAATAAATGACCCGGCGAGGTTGATTTGCCATAAAAACAAAACAACCAACCTCCTATATAATAAAATACATGAATTTAAAAATATATATACAGCAGTAACAACATTATCTGCATTCCACCAGGACAAAACTCCATATTTTGGCGAAATACAGTCTTTGTTAGTATATAACAATTTTATTTCGTTAGATATATATATATATATATATATATATATATATATATATATAGCAATTTATTCAACTTTATAGAAAAACCTACAAAATGTTTTGTTCATATTTAGATTTAAATGTCTGCGTGACGCTGATTGCATAGGGAGGACCAATCAACGCCTTGAAACGATCGATTTCATAACATGTGCATGGTAATGTTAGAGAGAGTATTGTTACCCGTAATATACATATTACGCAGATGGTACATGATTCGGTGAAAGGCGGACACCTTTCAGAAATAGAGATTGTGCTGATAAATTTAGAGATTCGAGGTTTACTATTTCGAATAATGCACGGTCAGCAGAACATCAAATTATACCGACCGTCTCTGCGTCGACAGAAAGAATAAAAAATTCCGTTTTTTCCTTTACTAGGAGACATGTGAGTCCTGATTTGTCCTTTTTATACAAATTAGAACTATTCTGTTTTTAACCATTTTCTTTCCCGCCATTTTTCTCATATTGAAATAAGTGTTTTAGTCGTAGTTCCTCATTTTCTCTGAGGCTGTTTGTCACTTTTCAAATGTTGTTAATATTTTATTTAGGGGGGGGCCAACGATTCTTTTGATGAGGTGATCGCCGAAAGGGGTGAGCTTAAAGGAAAAAATGCGGTTTTTTTTTTTTGCTCAAAACAATTTACAAATTCTGTGGTATCAAACGTATATATATATATATATATATATATATATATATATATATATATAATATTAACTACAGAAATAACAATACCAATAGTAACAGAACTAACTCTGCCAAAACTAGTATTAATTAAGCTATAATTTAAATCGACTTGAACAACCCAGCGAGAACAAACTCGAAGGGAAAAGAAGGGGAAGTAAAAAAAGAAACAAACGAAGTACATGAACAAAAGTCCAGCACGCGTAAGAAAGAAAAAAAAAAGACGAAAACCCTAACACTAAAGCGCTCAATACGAAAGTAGAGCAACAAAGAACCAATTTTCCTGACGAGCCGTAGGGCGAAACCGTGGTAGGTGGTTGGCTCTTGCTTAGATTTTCTGTATATATATATATATATATATATATATATATATATATATATATGTTACCATTACTTTCTGCAGTAGACTGGTTAGCAACCAAGGTTACAGATCCCAATCCTCTCCTGTTATTCAACGCGTAGCAGGAGGGAAGAAACGGATTAATACGTTCCTAAGGGTATATGCGCATAAATGAATGCAAATGGAATTCGAACTCGGCTTTCCTGTTTCCCATTCCGAGCCGATATCTACTGTATCACGTCTATTAAAAATACAAAGTTATATGCCAATATCCTTTTCTGTTTTAGTTTTGTTTAAATACATATATAGTTTATGCATTCCCAGAGTTAAATCAATTTGAAAATAATTTAAAATGTTTCATGTATAGCTTTAATATTTTTCATATCTGAATTGTTTCACTTTACAAGTGATATAATTTTTTTGTTGTGTCAAAAAAGGAATTATCATCATAATGGCTATTGCATTCAATGTATAAAATTTACAAATAAAAATGTTATGATTTTTATAGGGCAAAATAATTTTTTCCTCTGTATATAATATATTTTTAAAATAAATGCAATTGCAATTATCTTAATAATAATTATTGATACAGCTAGATTTATATGAACTATATCGATTTTCATTTATTTGTTTACTCAAATATGCAGATTGATTACATCAGAATCATTTTTACAAAAGAAGAAAGCAAAGAATTGTCAAAAAACGAACTTTATTGACGGGCGTAAAAAAATGGTGAAGTTGCAGTTTATTTGCGTATTGACAGGGAATGAATCCCAACGTTTAAACATAGAGCTACAAAAATTTGAAGAGTTGGAAAACAATAATCGTCCACTCGTCTTTCATTATGATTGAGTGGACGTCTCCATAGATCTTATTGGGTCTTTTCCATCCTCTTAACACTTGTTTAACTCTTTACTTCCCGCATTAGACATTAAAAAGTTTCCATCTTCGTCTCTCCATCATGTTTGCCATGCCATCTAGTCATTTGAAGTACGCTATTTATTTCGCCTCTTCTAATTACAATTTAGCTGTTGTCCTCTATTGTGACACGCTTTCTTTTTATGATGGGCTTATAGAAAACTCTTTTTTTCTTCAAACATTTTTTCTTTTCTATTCGTCCTTTACGTACGTATATTATGCCTCATTTTCTCTACACCTGGTCTTGTTGATTCTCGCATTTTCATTGTTCCTTTTATACACTTAACATTTTATAATTTTATTTCTGTCATATTCTTTTGTTTCTTTGATTTTTTTCTTAACATATCAGTTAAATCCTTTTCTTTTCTTATCTTCCATATTCCTTCACTTTATTCTTATATTTTCCGACTGCTTATTTCAAATATTATTTTCTTCGTGTTTTTCTTCTTCATTTTAATGTTGCACAGTATTATTACTAGTAGGTGCATGATGAGTTGGACGATAAAGGCTGAATTTTTTTTTTAGTAATCGTCTGCTCCATTCATTTTTTTCTCATTGAGCTCTATACCCACTTACATTGATAATTATTTTTTGTTTATTTGTTGGCCATTTTGACATCCTCTCACGTAACTCGTATTGCCCTTTTCATATTTCACCATTTTGTTAAAATCTTATGGAAAGAGTCGTCCCGCGAGATTTCAATATTTGGTCAAAATACCGGCCTCAATGTAGGTACTGCCTCTAAACTCTTTGCTTTGTATTTTAACGATTTCGGTTTTGTTTTGTAGCCCATGTGGCTTAAAGATCATTAATATTCCATTTCTTTTTATTGAGTGTCGGTGTTTAGAACAGGAAAAGAACATTAAAATCATTTCTTAATTCATGAAAAGCGGCTTTCAGTGATATAATTCATGAAAACGGGTTTCAATTATATATATATATATATATATATATATATATATATATATATATATATATGCAGGTTTCATTTAAATGACATACGAGTTATAATGGTTAAATTCTTCGATAATCTTTCATTGGAAAGTCTTCTGCCCAGTCAGTCATGTCTCTTTCGGGGCATGATCTTTCATATAGTTTTAGCCATTTTCAGGGATAAATTTTATTTTACTTGTAACGGAATATGCATAGTGTTTATTATGTGTGCAGTCCTGCCTATGTTTTATATTTCGAACATAGAAAGCACATTCACGCAGATGATATTATTAAGTCTCTTTTTTAAATATTTTTAATAATGCATCAATTAACTTTAGGTTTTTTATGCATGAGGATGATGCAATTATTTTTGTATTATTAACGAGTATGTTACAATAATGGAAGCATTATTAATAAAAAACGAAAAATCCAACACTTAATAATACTAACTACGAACACGGCCACAATGTGATTACCTTGTTTTGAAACATACACATGACTCTACACACATACATAAACACAATATATATTCAGTTACAAGTAAAGCCATCCTTGATAATGGCTAAAAGTATAGCTAAAGTCCTCGGAAAAATATTTGGGCAATTTTTATATAACTTATGTTCTGAAAAAAAGTGATACGATCACATGAAGAATTATATAAAACTTAAACATATAATATCATATCTGTCATGTTTAACAAAACCTGCATAAAAGAGAGATTGTTGCCCAAATCTACAATATATATAAATGAGTAAGAAGTTCATATTCATATATACATGTATGTATATCTGAAGGACTCATCCGTTGTTTTTCGACGTATGTGTGTCCAGCAGAGCAGCCCTTAAAAAACCGAACAACCAGAGTCGTGTACATTTGATTTCATTAATTGGGGTTCACATTTGTACAGAACAGACCAGAGTTTTTAAAAGGGTTGAACAATGGAAACTAGTCCCAAAGATGTTGAAAGTTATTAATCCATCTCTTCTCCCTTCATGCTAGGAGAAAATATCAGGAGAGAGTGGGTTGGTTGAGGAGATAGATGACTGATATGAAATCTGATGAGGATCGTTTAGGGATCTTTTGGCATGGTAAGACCAAGACATAACGTGGAGTATAGTGAAAACAGCCAAGCATTACAACGGTGGCAAAATATGTAGATTGTGCCAGGGAGAAAAGTTAGCGAGTATGCTATTTCCAAACAAAAATGAATTATTAAATGAAAGAACAGAAATTATGACTAAGTGTAAACATACCAAGAAATATCTATTAGGTTTATACAACCATAAATGAAAACGTCATAATCTTTTTGTAATTTTAAAAATAGCGCGTTCAAAAATTCCCCGTTATGTGAGCGTTCAAAAAATTCACCGTTACGTGAGTGTTCTTAAAAAAAACGGTGAACAGCAAAATCAGTTATAGCAAATCGGGTGGAGAAACCATATAGTGGAAACCTAGGTTGCGTAATAACTCATTTACAAAGGAAGAATATTCAAAACTTTTGCAATATAATTGTATTGAACAATTTTTAATACAAATGTGCAATGGACTAATTTTATTATGACCAAAAACTCAGTAATTAAACTGTATATATATATATATATATATATATATATATATATGGGAATTACTGCTGATTTTTGCAAGAAATTAATTAGATCATGTGGTCGACGATGCAAATAAGTCATTGAAAATAAGGGATGCTTACCAAATATTAAATTTTGTTGATTTTTTCTTCAAAATCAAGTATTTACAAGATCGTGACTTAATTTTTGTCCAGTAGGTTATTTCCTTTGTTCCATTTAATCTTTATTTAAAAAAAATATATGATCTAAATTTTTGTAACTTTATATAATATGTATGCATTAAAACCTAATTTTTATTCGGTAAAACTGTCATTGCTAATGATGTATAACTTTTTAAGTAATACACATATTTATGTCTTTTTTCTTGCCGTTCCTTATGTTATGGCCGCTACTGTATATATATAGTCATCCGCAGACAGATCTTATTCGCTGTATCACAGCACATCAGTACGGTTAGACTCCGATGCTTTCTACCCAGGATTGAAAATATACATATATAAAACTGGTAGAAATAAATATGTCAATAGACTACTTTTTATTAAAAACAGAATATCTATTCAAATGCAAGTATCGATTAAAAATAATGTTCAAATAAATTAAAATTGTCCGTTGTTAAAACCATTTCTTTAATCTTCGGGATTTTCCGTAACACACACACACACACACACACACACACACACACACACACACACACTCACACAAACATAAACACACACAAACATAAACACATGCAGACACACACACACACATATATATATATATATATATAAATATAATAATTTACTAAGTGTATCTTGGTACAAGTCCGAATAGTATCAAATGCAAGTATCGATTAAAAATGATGTTCAAATAAATTAAAATTGTCCGTTGTTAAAACCATTTCGTTAATCTTCGTGATTTTCCGTAACACACACACACACACACACACACACACACACACACACACACACACACACACACACACACAAAGAAACACAGTCACACACTCACACAAACATAAACACACACAAACATAAACACATGCAGACACACACACACATATATATATATATATAAATATAATAATTTACTAAGCGTATCTTGGTACAAGTCCGAATAATATAGAGCAGAAAGTGAGAATCGAACATCATCCTAATTAATAATCAACCACGTTGTTATAACGCATCGTACTGCCACATAGAATCGACATATATATATATATATATATATATATATATAAATATATATATATGGGTGTGTGTGTGTGTGTGTGTATAAACAATCTGCATATAAATAAACCAAATATATATAGACCATATAATTAGACATTGTAGTCAACACCTCCCTATTGTCGATTCTGGGTGTTGACTTCTTTGTACACATTTACACTTACATGCGCTTTGTACATCATATTGAAAACGTTAACCCTTATATATATATATATATATATATATATATATATATATATATGTGTGTGTGTGTGAGTGTGTGTGTGTGTGTGTGCGCGTGTGTGTGTGTGTGTTTGTGTGTTTGTGTGTGTGTGTGTGTGTGTGTGTGTGAAATCATAAACGATGTCATTCGGTAGAACAGCGCAGTAGACATCGGAGCTAAAATTTTGCTACTGATTTCAATCGTGAGTGAGTGAATTTTTTTTGTCCAGTAGGAATGTTTCATGGATTCAGTAACAACGATTGAGCAATGGTTTCCCGCGGAGAACATAATTCAATCGTCAATGGATATACATATCAATCGAGCATTTGAACATTGCCACGTTGTAAATGGCCTAAACATTGTTTCTTTAATAACATCTTTGTTAATCTGGATGTGAACAAAATTCAGTTAAATCAAAATGTACTATCGAGAGCAGTATATTAAAAAAGAACATTTGAATTCCTAATCATGTTTCTGCTGTTAGTAAAAGTCACAGAAGTGTGGGGTTTGCGAAAGTGGTAACTGTCATCGAGGCGTGCTAACTTGTTTACAAAGAAGAGAGTACTGGATTGCTATGCGATGTCGGTTCTTCAATATAGTAGTAAATGTTGGACAATATCTTTGTAGATGTAGGAAAAACTTGAAGCCGCTGAAATGTGAGCAATGACGAGGTTTTGGAAAGGATGGAGACGAGAAGGAAATTAATACTGAACATCAAGAAGAGACAACTAAAGTTCCTGGGACATGCAATGAGAAAGGAGGGCTTGGAGAACCTGTTACTAACGGGCCAGATAGAGTGAAAAAGAGACAGGGGAAAGAAACGGATAACATAGGAGAAAGCTTGCTAAGAGCCACTAGGGACAGGGAGATGTGAAAACCATGATCGCCTAAGTTCTGCAGGGACATGACACATAAAAGAAAAAGATAGCTACATAAGTAGCTAAGAAGAGAAAGGGAGAGACAGATGAGGTCCAGGGATACGTAATGTGGAAGAAAGGCTTGGAGAACCTGATATTCACAGGACAGATAAAGGGAAAGAGAGGCAAGGGAAAAACGGTGCGAAAGATACTTGATCGGCTTAAGTAAATAAATGGCGCAGCAGGAAGAAAAATAAATAAATAGATGGCAGAGAAGTAGAGAAATAAAACCATTTACACCTTCCGACTATTTCGAGCAAAACAGGAGGGAAGGAATTGTAAACATTCCAAAATATAAAACCCAACATAACAAAATCACATTAAGTTGATTTTATTTAAAGTCAGCATTTTGGATAAAAATTACAAAGACATACTTAATTCAGCAACAAATTGATTGACTGATAATGATGGCTTCTCGACGTTTTGCAGAAGACAGCAAATACTTTTTAGATTACAAGAATATTTTTAAATATAAGAATTTACATATATTACCTACACATTAACCTGGGTTGCGAACAGTGGTATTCACACCATAAAGTGAACCTCGCTGCCGTACTTGAAAGGGACCTCCAATCAGTAGTGACCTGGGGTAGGGAATGGTTGGTAAATTTCAATGCCTCCAAAACAAAGCTGTTATCAACTAATCACCATAGACAATCGCATCTACCTCCCATTAGCATGGCACAGGCTAGCCTCTTAGAGAGTAAAATACTACGCCTCCTTGGCCTTACACTCTCGGCGGACCTCAAATGGAATGACTATATTGAATCCATTGCCAAATCTGCTGCTGTGAAAGTGGGCTCCCTGTGCAGGGCCCGGAAATTTTTCCCACCTGAATCTATTCTGCACATATACAAATCTACCATCCGCCCGTGTATTGAATATTGCTTCCATATCTGGTCGGGTGCCCCTGCTGCTCTCCTTGGGCTTCTTGACAAAATACAAAGGAGGATCTGTAACGTGGTTGATACTGACTTGGCAGGCCGGCTGCAGCCGCTCTCACACCGGCGTGATGTGGCTTCCCTGTGCCTCTTCTACAAGTACTTTCATGGCTTCTGCTCCGATGAGCTTAGATCACTGGTGCCGCCTAAGCACGAATTTACACGAGATACTAGATTAGCAACTAGGTCCCACCCTTCTACAGTTAAACAAATAAGATGTAACCGTAAATTCTACTCCAACAGCTTCTTTTCTCGCGCTTCCCGCCTGTGGAACTCCCTTCCACAAGTCTGCTTTCCAGACAGTTACAATCTCCAGGTGTTTAAATGTAGGGTCAATAGACACCTCCTATCACACTAACTCCCAACTATTCTCACAACACTCTCATCTACCCAACCCTCATTCTCGGTATCCTTACTCGCCTATCACCCACCCTCTGTCATTTCCTATATTTAATCAGCCTTTCTCCACTCTACGTAGCCCCCTGCACAGTAGTGGCAGTGACATGCCTTGCTCGGGGTGAAACGCTTATAAAAAAAAAATTTAAAAAAGTATTTGCGCGTAAGTAACAAACACGACTTGAATGGAAACTCGACTCTCTGACTTCCAGTTTGAAGCCGTTATCCATTAAACCATCCAAGATTACAGCATCTAATATTGCTTAGCGGTCACCCATCTAGGTATTTATCAGACTCGAAGTTGCGTATCTTTATTGATCTGAAGTGAACCGGCGTTTAAAACCTGATAGCGCCGTAAGTTTCAACAGAGAAGCAAACATAAACAATATGTAAGAAAACTGGGTTGAAAGTTTAGAGCAGAAATAAACTAATACGGCTGAAAGTGTGACAAATTGCGTAGATAAAACTACAATAAAACGATGAAAAACACCGAAAGAAAAAACAATGTACAAGGTTCAAGTCCAGACGAAGTTTAAATACAATACGACAAGAATTCAGAAACCTTTTAGAATCCTTACCCACTATTCACCACCAATGCATATAGCAAAATCATATTAAAAAATATAAAAATATTATTTATCTGAATAGGTGAAAAATGATTTCCTTTTTACGATGACGAATGATTAAATTGAGAGCATGGCGAACCCGGATTCGTTAAGCTCGTCAAACAACATAATGCTTGATATAACCACAGCCTAGCAATGAAAGCCTGAGTTTTTAACTATCTCAAAAGATAGCGTTTAATCGAGGCTAATGCGTAATTTTAGTATAACTTTTTACAATCCATTAACGTTCCTCTTGCAACCCACCAGTTAGTCATGAACCATAGTTTGGGAAAAGCTGAAATAATTTCAGCTTTTATCCTGAGGATATAATTTCTATCTGATAAAATATGTTTTAAATATAGTGGCAGTAAGTATTGATTTATATCATTAATAGATATTTCTTTTAATGCAAACAGCTAAATAACAAAATGATCTTAATTTACCTATTATAAAAAAACTTAACTGGTAACTTTATATATATATATATACATATATATAAATGCAAACTTATCGCTATAATCGTTTCGAAAAACCCTCTGCGTATATATGCGGAAGGAAAAAATAGTTGCAAAAAAAGAAAGAACTAAGCTCATGAACATCAGTCAAAGCTATTTGGACTGAGCCAGTACGTAGCCCAAGGAAAAAACTTGAGACGAATAATCAATAACAAAAAAGCGCTCAATACGTAATCAGAGCAGAATAAGTAAATTAACCTAGTGGGCCAACAAACCTACCAAGGTTTCCCCTGAACGGATCTTAAGGGAGGTTGGAGCCAAGAAGTTATTTATTCATCAACGGTCTGAACGCCGTAATTGTATTGTTTTCATTGCTGAAATAAAATCTGGATATATAACAGTTTAATTATGTGTTAACTTTTATTCTCAAAATAGCTGAGATTTTTTTTTTCATCTAATTGATAATTTATATCAGTTAGATGGAATTTTATCCGCTCCGTCTTCACATGCTGCTATTTTCCCCTATTTATATTTATATTCTCTGGATTATTATAATCTATTAATGCACTATTTCTATCATTATATCAAGCAATTTACAACAAAAATTCTGCTTGTCAAAAATATATCCACAAACCACTTGTCATTAGGCAGCATCACAACTCAGCCATATATATATATATATATATATATATATATATCTTGTAACTAAGTTGTTGAATTCGTAGGTTTATTTACCTTTTTGTTCATGCATTTACTTTTATAAAGAGTACTCGATACAAATGTAGAGCGTTCGTTTCAAGATTAATAGATTAACCTATCATGAACTCTGCCGAAAACAAAGATTTAACCCTAAGACAATTAACAAGGTCAACGGAACTCAAAATACAGACCACCCCTCTAACACCCAAAAATAACAAACCCAACACAAATAAACGGTCTTTTCAACTGGATAATTCTTATTTCTAAAAAAAATCACCTGAGGATGAAGCCAAAACATCATGAGCTGGCTTCAAAACATGAGAAATTTGTTGTGTAGTGATACTATGAATTTAAAAACATTGTAACAACCATTACAGTGTATATATATATATATATATATATATATATATATATATACACACACACATAAACACACACATATATATATATACGATTTATTGTTTCAACATTAATTATTTGATATTAATTAAATATGTTGGTTGCTAATCGCCCCCACACACAAACACACGCATATATATATATATATATATATATATGCGTGTGTTTGTGTATATATTTATGTGTGTGTATGTAAATATATGTGCGTTTATATATATATAGATACACATATAAACGCACATATATTTACATACACACACATAAACATATATATACTTATATATATTGATGTGCTATTCAACATTAACTCTTTCTCACTCTCTCTCTCTCTCTCGCTCTTTCTCTCTCTCACTCATATATATATATATATATATATGTGTGTGTATGCGTGTGTGGATTCATGTAATAAAAGGATATTACTGTATACACACACACACACAAACACACAAACACACACACACACATATATATATATATATATATATATATATATATAAGAATAGACCTACCTAGGTTTCACCTAATTGTCAGAGCAAGTATTATTATTATTCTTGTTATTATATATATATATTATATATATATGTGTGTGTGTCTCTGTGTGTGTGTGTCTAATATATTAATGCACATCGATATATTTATATATGCGTAAATGCTTTCTGGTGCCGCCCAAGCACGAATTTACACGAGATACTAGATTAGCAACTAGGTCCCACCCTTTTACAGTTAAACAAATAAGATGTAACCGTAAATTCTACTCCAACAGCTTCTTTTCTCGCGCTTCCCGCCTGTGGAACTCCCTTCCACAAGTCTGCTTTCCCGACAGTTACAATCTCCAGGTGTTTAAATGTAGGGTCAATAGACACCTCCTATCACACTAACTCCCAACTATTCTCACAACACTCTCATCTACCCAACCCTCATTCTCGGTATCCTCACCCGCCTATCACCCACCCTCTGTTATGTCCTATATTTAACCAGCCTTTCTCCTCTCTACGTAGCCCCCTGCACAGTAGTGGCAGTGACATGCCTTGCTCGGGGTGAAACGCTTATAAAAAAAAAAAAAAAAAAAATATAATGACAATAATAATTAAATGTTTGTGGTATGTGTATATATGTATGTATATATGTGTGTGTGTTTTTGTGTGTGGATTCATGGAATAAGAATACCTCTTTTAGTCGATATTAACAAGTTTATTGAAGTCAACCAACAATAACGTTCTGCCTAATTTTTTATTGAATTCTATCATTTCTTTGATACTTGTTGCACACCCGTATGAAAATAATTGTGGATATTAATTTTGTACAGGTTATACTGAAATAAAAATTTGTTCAGGCTGTGGAACGATGTAATTAAAGTTTTCAAAATATAAATGAAAGTATAAAATAAAACGCAGTAGACACATCTGACAGATTACATTTAATACACTTTCCCCCTCCACACTTGCGTGGACGCAGACGTACGTATTGTTGCAATTATAAAATTTTGTACGTATAATAAATTGTTTATATATATATATATATATATATATATATATATATATATATATATATGAGAAATTTCAAATACACACATAAACTACAAAAGAATATATGTATAAATATTCAATGGACTTATTGAACTTGAATTGAGCTAGTTTCGCGTCAAATCACTCTATAATGTAAGATAATCGATAAATCAATTCATCGAGCATCTAACCATGACGAGCATTTGACTTGAAACTCTGAATCGGTCGATAAGATAAGCGTATATTTACTGAAATTATCTCTCTCTTAAAATCTCTCTCTATCTATCTTTTTGATTCTCTCTCTCTCTCTCTCTCTCTCTCACTCTCTCTCTCTCTCTCTTTCTCACTCTTTAACTGTGTGTGGGCGCACGATCATTGCTTTTCTTTTGCGTCAGTGATATTTAATAAGTTGTACTTATTGACAATATTTATAATTTTTGTTCATTTTTGGACTTCGCTTTCAATTTTATTTCTTTTACTTATTCTTCCTTTTTATTATTTTCTCTCTCTTTCTCTCCCTATTTCTTTCTCTCTTTTCACTCTACCTCTCTTTCTTTCTATTTCTTTCTCTCTTTTTTTCGTTCGCTCTTTCTCTTTATTTTTATATATCGTTCTCTCTTATTCGCTCTCCCTTTCTCTTTCTTTTTTTCTCTTTCTTCTCTCTCTTTATTTTTCTATTTATTTCTCTATTTTTGCTCTCTCTCTCTTTCTATTTCCTTTTCTTTTTCGTTCTCTCTCTTTCCTTTTCTGTTTCTTTTTCTATTTTTCGTTCTCTCCTTCTTTTATATTTTTTCTCTCTTTTTATTTCTTTTTCTATTTCTTTCTCTCTTTCTTTCTTTTTTTCTCTTTCTTTCTCTTTCCCTTTTTCTTCATCTTTCTTTTTTCTATTTCTTTCTCTCTTTTTTGATCTCTCTATCTCATTGTATAATCTTTACGTCTGAAAATTTTGCATGCTGTCATTGCCTTCATCGTTTTGCTAGTCTTACGTGAGTCTTTTTCATTTAATTTTTTTTTTTCGTTTCTGGAGTTCTTTGCATCTTTTTCCATTTTCATTCTTTTTTCATTTATTCTTTCATTTATTCTTTCAATTTTTTTTTTTTAGTCACTTACTTTTTTTTCAATTTCTCCTTCGGCCTTTGTAAACTTTTATTTTTATTTTTTTACGACAATGACTTTCTTTCGTTATTTCTTTACCCACACCACCCAGTTTCGTCCTGCCACCACCCACATCAACAATTACACCTCCCACCGCAACCACACTGTTCACCATTCTATTGTTGGTAACCATTATTCCAAGGCTCCGATTTGAAACTTTTTTTTCAATGAAACGTCCCATAATTAATTCAAGGCTTTGCCGACCTTTGACCGCGGACATGTAGAAAGGGGCAAAAATCCTAAAGAATATTAATCAAAATCTGTCAGTAATTAGGTTACCGTAACCTGGTCGACGAGGTGCAAATTTTATTTTCACGATTCTTTAAATACTTTTTCCCACCCCAGAGACGATCGTATTTTTTGTTTGTTTTCATTGTTACCAGTGGATATTATTGCCAATATTTTATGTCTTATTTTTATCATTTTGATGCGGCTTTTTTGTTTCTCTAAAAGGCCCTTCTTTAAAGTCTTTCGTTGGCATCACTGAGATACGTTGTTTTTTATCCTAGTTTTGTTTTTTCTTTTTTATGACAACATCATCATTAGCAATTGTAATCGCGTATGTTCATTTTAATCATTATCATCGCCATAATCAATATTTCTATTTTTATTTTCTACTTTTTCCATGTTCTGTGTTCTTTCATGACGTGAACGATCAAGGCTGTTCACAATTCCCTGTTCTTTGTAGATGTTTTTTTTTCTGCCATCTCTCCGAATCCATGTCTTCCAAAAATTTACAGAATTTTAGTTATCGTATATACTCGTTTATAAGTTGATTTACTTAGTGCGAGCCCTGAATAATTTTGCATAAATTTAGAAAAAAAATACTCGTGCATAGTGAAAAATTCATGACGTTTAACCTCTTTAAAATATTAGATTTCTATAGACCGACAACCTATTTTTTGCGTAAAAAAAACTGATGATATAAACTCACGCTATACTCGAATTTATATGTTTATTTGACGCGGTTTCCACTCCTTTTTGCCTTCAATATGTCCTGTGTGTGTCAAATTTCCTAAACCTTCTTTCCTCGTTATCTCTCCTAGAGATTTCAACTATTTCTTTCTGATGCTTTGTAGAAGAATTCATTTTTTTTTAATTTTCTATAAAATTTACTCGTTGTTATCAAGTTCGGTCTATTGTATTCCTAGCATCAATTTGTAGAACCAAATTTCTGTTTCCTCAGGATTTTTCTTCACCTGTGATCAAATTGTTCAACATTCACTGCCGTATATGAACACTGATATTACAAATAATTTACGTACTTTTTTTCCGTGTATTTAACGATTTTTCCGGTTTCTTAATACTTTGCTTAGCTTTCGAGAGATATATTTCTCTCCTCCAATGAACCTTTGCTTTTCATTGTTACATTTTCAATCATCTGTTAAAATATTATTTAATATTAAATATTTGGATTTGTGTAATTTGTTAGGTTTTTGATTTATGGCTGTTCATTTTGGTCACGGGCATGTTTATTTTCTTTTTACAACTGGTATTTACTTATTACGGAAGTTATATACGGTGATCGCTTGTGAATACCAGGCATTGTAAACTTGGATGTGCGGGTGGTGTAATGGATAATGGTTAATCGGAGAACCGATTTCAGATTTCTTTTGCGTTTGTTATATTTAATTACATGTAAATACCGTTCGGAAAAGTACGCATCTACCCCTTTCCGCCAGCTATGGGTTAATTAGAAATGCTTGTATCCCTAAATTATTTTATCTCGAAAACGAGTTCTTACAATTAAAAATATTTTCTGGCTTTAAATAACATTCTGATAAGACAAAAAAACCAATCAATCTTCTTGCTTTTTTGTACTCACTTCTGTTGGAGTTCCTTTAATTTACTTTCCGTGTCTACTATCAACACTATGTCATCCGCATATGTAATGTTGTTAAGATTGGGGCCACCAGTAGTGAATCATATCATGTCTTATAATTCTAAAGTTTGAATAAGCCTGGTGAAAAGACATCCTTCATTGCTATATTGAAACTCTTTTTTGGTGTAATTGTGGATTTTGCTCGTTGTCTTTTTTCTTAGTATTTATATTCATTGTTAAATATTGTTGTATCGTCGAGGTGCATAAGATACACAGAGAAAGTGTACTGCGGTATTATTCAGCACAATATCCAGTGCTACACTGAATAGTACAATAATTACAATAACATACAAGACAGAACTTTCAGCAGAGAAGAGGATCGCAATAGTCGCCGAAGGAATCAGTTCGAATATTACTTCAATGACTCTCGAATGCTACTATTGTTTACTTGGATAGAACATTTCAGGCCATGGTTCATTTCATAACTGAGAGTGCCGCAGAGGTGTCAGCCACTCTACAACAAATATATTAATATGTTATTAGTTTTGATATGGCGTTTCGGCTTTTTTTCATCATCCCGCCGCTGTAAAGCGGATTTTTCTATTGATAGTTCCATGAAGAGGGGA
The DNA here is from genome assembly GCA_037127315.1 of Ascarosepion bandense. Taxonomy (NCBI): domain Eukaryota; kingdom Metazoa; phylum Mollusca; class Cephalopoda; order Sepiida; family Sepiidae; genus Ascarosepion; species Ascarosepion bandense. Next base: position 8,806,504 of record JBBBDQ010000872.1, read on the forward strand.
AAGCTCTTCGCCAGCGTACCTATATTTTATGAATTTAAGCACAGCAACTACAAAATGCTAACAATTAATTTTCCCTTATTTCACGCTCCATACTTTCATGCCAACTTTAATATCCAAACATTTAGATGCAATTTCAATCGCTTTCTACTCTCTTTCTGATTACTTATATTTTGTTCTTGCTTCTTAGTAATTTTTTAAAATTATTACACACCAAATAACCTCTTAAATACTAAACGCTTTACAGTCTTGCTTGAGGTGGAATCGATTTAAAAAATGAACAGATGGACGAGTAAATTTACAATATCATTAACATTTCTAAAAAAAGACGCATCCAACTTCAGTAGGTATTGCGACCTGTCAATGAAGAAGTACCTTCTTATATCGAGATCTTTTGTTCGTATGCGAAGCAAGATTGTATCGATTACTGGATTGCTAGATCTGTCACATATATTATATACCCCACAGATTTATCCTGAGTATGACGTTAAAATACATCTGGCAGCAAAGCCTCTGAGCGGTAGATTTTCAGAAGCTTAGAACCACTTCTTAATTGCCAGGAACAATGACCCAGTATGGTAGCAGTAAATACAAACAAGATTTCCATTTAGTAGATAATGTAGAAAAGCAAAACAGAAGCCAAGAACCAAATATTGCGACAAAAATTTGAAAATGAAAGCCAAGGATAAAGCTCTTGAACAGATGAAACAACGCTGGCGAAACAAACCTCTGCACGGCCAATATCCAGAACGCGCCAATGAATCCAATGTTGATAAAGTTAATACTCATCGATGGTTACGTGCATCTGGATTAAAGTCTGAGACTGAAGGCGTTATTCTTGCAGCGCAAGACCAAAGTTTTTTTACACTAGGAAGTTTCAGGCAAATATTATACATAATAATGTGGCTCGAAAATGCAGGTTCAGTAATAAATACCAAGAAACAATAGACCATTTAATCTCAGGACGTTCTGTATTTGCCTCAAATGAATATAAAAATCGTCACGGTAGAGTGGGGCAATATTTACATTAGACAATGTGCAAACACTATCGAAAATATGTAAACAAACACTGGTATGAACATCACCCAGCACCGGTTACAGAAATAGATGTCATCATTCTATGGGATTACACCATCTACACAGACAGAAAAACTGAAATAAATCGGCCGGACATTATTGTTAAAAACCGGTAAGAAAAAACTTGCCTATTAATTGATATGGCTTGTCCAGCTGATTGTAACATAGCAACCAAGGAATTCGAAAACTGTCAAAATATAAAGACTTGGAAATTGAAATAGAACAAACGTAGAAATTGAAAACAAGAATCGTGCCAGTGATAGTAGGTGCACTTGGAATGATAAAAAATGGAACAACACAACAAATTGAAAAAATCCCTGGAATCCCCAGATTAAGAGATATACAAAAAATTGTCGTGTTAAGTACAGCCCACACACTAAGGAGAACTTTGTCTATGTAACGCTAGGAATGTTAGGGGAGATAGAAAAAAACAGGAAATGGAGCCATAACAACACACCACGACATGCCTTAGATATTCCCGCAGACTTGGTTGGTAGAGCGACCATAACAGAAATAGAAATATGATGAAAAATGACAACATAATATTAATAATAATAATAATAATAATAATAATAATAATAACAATAATAATAATAATAATAATTAATTACTATTATAATATAATAATTATAATAATTAATAACAACAACAACAACAACAATAATAATAATAATAATAATAATAATAATAATAATAATAATAATAAACACAACCCAGACACTAAAGAGAACTTTGTCTATGTAACGCTAGGGATGTTAGGGGAGATAGAAAAACATGAAATAGAGCCATAACAACACACCACGACCTGATTTAGGTCTTCCTGCAGACTTGGCAGTTAGTGCGACCAAAGCAGAAAGCGAAATATGATGAGAAATGACAACATAATAGTAATAATATCATTATTTCACTGATATCAATTTGCCGACAGAGAGAGAATAAAAATTATTGCTGTTCAAAAACAGAAGACAAAAGTTTTAACTCAATAATCCTGGGCATTTGGGATTGATATTGAGATTTATATTTCCAATTAAAAGAAGATTTTTAACAAAGCATGACTCATAATTCGAGTTGAATTGTAGCTGATTATCTACGTTGAGAGAAGTTGTTTGCCTATGTTAACGTTGACACAAGGTCATAATTAACGTTGAGTACATAAAATGCACATGCGCGTAATATCCATTAATTTTTGAGCTTACCTGACACTTCAATTTTTGAAACACCTCATGCTTTAGTGTTTGAACCTCTTCATCCCACTTTAAGTGCAATGGCAAATGTGAAAGTTACAGGGTCGGCTTCATTGGAGTTCAGTTTCGGCCTTAGCAGCAAAACGCCCAGAAAGAATATTTTTATATATCTAAGATTTATTTGGCAAAAGGTCACAAGCGCGTTACCTAATAAGGATCGAACTCATTATGGAGCAATTATCAAGAAGCATTGTCCCACGCTGAGCCTTTTCAAAAGTCTTCAACCAGTTCCAAGAAGAGCTTTAACGTTTATTTATTTTTGTTTTATATGTTGTTAATATTTTTTCATGGTTAAATTTTCTTTTTGTCACCTAACTTGCTTTCTGTTAGATTTACCAATACTTTATATATATATATATATATATATATATATATATATATATATATTAAAAAAGGATTAATTCAAAGATGTTGAATGGCCATTTTGACACGAAGATCCCCACGGGGGACAACACATTATATATATATATATATATATATCGTGTAGTAAAATAAAATCAACCTGCATTCTCTGACGGATCGATGGATGCAGCTGCCGGAGATTTGATACCAACTTCATGTCATCCGTTCCATTTCTTAAAAAAAAAAATTAAAAAATTAAAAAAAAACAATAAAATAATTCAACAATTCTGCTGTGCTCATGTAGATGCTCATCCATCCCGCCGTGATATGATCCCTGCATGATGTCCAGCATAAAAGATCTGCATATTTCCCGCCATAAGGAACAAGGTCTGCTTATTTCCCGCCATTCGGAGATTTGAGACAATCCCGCACTGAAGCTTTCACGACTGTGATTCGTGATGAGAGCCATCCAAATTGCCTCTCTTAGCATCATCAAGGAACAATAGTAAATCTCTTTTATTTTTAAGTGTCTTCATTTCATTTCTGTCTTCGTTTTATTCTTAGCAAAAGAAATGGGTTTGTTTATTATAATTGTATATATATATTTTTTTAGATTTCGATTATTTTTTATGGCTTCGAAAATGTTAGAGTGGTAGAAAGGATGAGATGAAAATTGATTCATTTTCCTTTATTCGTCATGTAACATCACCAAACGGTAGCGTTAATAAAGCGTGTTGAGTAAACCTTACGAAAAACAGTCGTGAGAAAATAGAACAGAATTAGTCTCGAAAATATATTTGCTTCAGTGCTACATGCTATAGCGAGCTCAAGTCGCTCTCAGTCGTTCTAAATCTCTTTATCCCTTTATCTCCCTACTTGAACACCACATACACTCATGCACATACACAAATTTCCTCTTCTTTGAAGATGTCTCTCTCTTTCTGATAACATTACATGGTGATTATAAATGGTGATTACATTATACAATGCTGATTTCTCTGTGTGATTTTAAGTATTCTCCCATTATACTTAAATCTAATTTTAATATATATATATATATATATATATATATATATATATATTTAGATAGATAGATAGATAGATAGATAGATAGACATTGTTTCTAAACATATACTGTTAAATATATTTTATGTTAACGTCCTTGTAACCTCTCTGAAGATAGCTCATTTGAGCCGAAAGTTTAGAACACAGCTAATAAAAATTAACCAAATGTTGGAGAATTTTTGTATTTATTTTCACCTGAAATTAAAGCCAAAATACGATGTTTAGAACGGCTCATGATTAAACATAATAGGTATTCAGTGTCTCTTATATTTAACAGCATATGTTTAGAAAATTATCTGTTGCCTCGATACACTATATATATATATATCTTAGTCGTTTCCATTGTCCCTCCCATTTCTTCCCTCTTTACATTTTCTCACATTTTCTTTTTTATTTACCTCTTCACTTTCTTTTTCTTCTGTATATTTCCCTTTCTTTTCCTTTTCTTTTTCTTGATTTCTCATCTTATTTTCTGATCTTTTTTCCCGTTTCTTTCCATCTCTTTTTAATATCTTTTTTTTTTAACTCGTACAAAAAATAAATTCCAAAAATAACGTTTATTACTATCATTATTAACTACTTGATAAGACAATGTCCATTCAATAAAAACAAGATGTAGAGTTTGTAGTAGATTGTAGATTGCACATGTTGTAAAGTACTAATTAATAACAAATATTCAAGCTCTATTTTTATATTGAGCACCGTTTTAAATTAATGATATGAATGATGTAATTATTTTCTTTGTTTGTATCCATTTATATATATATATATATATATATATATATATATATATGTCAATTGTACATTGCGACACGGAAATTTTTATGTTTCGAGATTGAGTCCTCTTCACCTGGAAACATATATATATATATATATATATATATATATATATATATATATATATATTCGAGTGAATAAGTAACGAAGAAAAATTTATAACGTTCAAAACATTAATTTAAAACAGTGATCGATATATAATATACAGTTATGAATATTTATTATAAATTATATTTTAGAAAATATACAATTTTATATATATATATACACTACACATTGTACATTTTGTTTCGACATTGGACTTTTAATGTCTCACCTGAGATGAGACAGATGAGACTTTGGAAATCCAATGTCGAAACAAAATGTACAATTTGTAGTGGATATATATAAAAAAAATTGGTACATGTTTTAAAATATAATTTATAATATATATATATATATATATATATATACCTTGCTTATCATGTATATATATATATATATATATATATATATATATATATATATAAATGACAAGCAAGGTATTATCAGTCATTTTTTATACTACTTTTCATGTGTCCGTATAATTTTTTTTCTTTTTGGAACTCAGATTATATACGTATTGTACAAAGCTTTACAAATGAAAGAATGTATGAAAAATTGGATGAAAAATCCTTAATGGTAATAACTTATGTCATTTTAATGTAACATGTATTGTTGCCCAAATAGCCAATTTTTGTTAAAATCATTTCCCATCAAGCAAGGTAGCTTTACTGCCACGGGTGCACAAGTGGTTACATAATATATATATATATATATATATATATATATATATATATGTGTGTGTGTGTGTGTGTGTGTGTGTGTGTGTGTGTGTGTGTGTGTTTGCTTGTTTAATGCAAAGAATTTGTCAGTTGAACTGAGCAGGTTCATGGCCATTTCAAACTTTCGTTAGGAGACCGTTATGATGTAACTCAACAGGAATGTATTTTTTTTTTTTTTTTTTGCTCCATTTTCTTTACCTTCTTATTTATATAGAACTTGGTCTAATTTGACGTTATATGTGAGTGGTCTTATTTGTTTTCGTTTTATTGTGCAGGTGTTTGATTTCCTTGTATTGTTTTTAATGCACGAATGGGTGAGTGTCCGTTTAGTTACTATTATTGAATAGGTATCCATTTAATTGATGTTAGTTGGTTTGTTTTTTTCTCATTTACGTTGAAAATTTTTGTATTGACCTTTTTTTTTTGCCTTGACTTTTTCTTACTGTGTTAGAATTTTTGAACGCTTAAAGGGTTTCAAATACTGGCGTAGATTTTGTGTCCTTGTGCGTATTTGTGCTTTGGAAATTTATGTGTGATCTTTTCTTTGGTGGTTTTTATATTAGATTTTTTCTTTTTACGTTATTGAGTATTTGCTTATTCATATTTCTGTTTTTTTAAACATATTTATTTATATGATAGTCTTATGTCTTTAGTTTATTTGATTTTGGTGTTATTTGATATATATACCGATAATTATGCACCGTCGTAGCTTCCCAATTTTACGTCGAATATGTAGTCATTGTTGATATTTTTGTTGTTTGTTGTGTTGCGTTTTTTAGTCATTTCCTTTATTATGGCATAATATGGTCTTTCTGTAATCTTTGATTATATGTAGATCTTCATTTGAGATGTTAATATATTTTTACCACGTTTACTGCATTATTTAATGTGCTTTCATTGATTCGTGGGTAGAAATTATTCATGGCTATTTGGATGACTGCGCATTTGTCTTTTTTACTGATATTTTTTACAAATTGACTGTTTCTTTTGTATTTTTCTATTGGCTAATTTTTAGTGTACGTCTTGTTCTTTTATCATGCTTCTACTACTATTTGTTTGCATATTTTTCCAATGCTTAATTTTATAGAGTTTGTTCCTCTGTACGTTGGTTTTTAGAAAATAATCACAAACGGAAAACTTATCTTTGAGAGCATAAATATCCGTTTGGTCCTTAAATAAATTGTCCTTTTAAGGAGATGTATTTTAGTTACATCTTAAAGTTTACAAACACACATGTTTTTGCATGTGTGTGTGTGTGAGTCCGCGCGCGCGTGTGTGTGTGCGTGTACGCGCGCGTGTGTGTTTGCGCCTAACATCAACTGATATACAGAATAAATTGTGTAATTTAACGTTTATAAAATTAAGCATAGTATTTGCAATAGCTCAACGGATAACCAAAGCAATAATTATCAGTGCATAAACTATTCCTCAATACTTATATAATTATATTATTATTACATAATAATAATATCAGCATATAAACTAGTTCTCCATGCTTATCTGTACCCGATTAAAAGTTTCGCATATTTTTAGTCGGTCAGACATAAATATTCGAAACCTTTTTATATTATGATTAGCATTATTTTAAATAATTATTATTAAGATTATAATTATCAAGCATACATAGCAAAAATTTGGCGGTTAAAAATGCAGATTATGTCATAAATATTCGAAAATAATTGACCCTATTGTATCAATGTCATGGGAAAGACACTGAAGTATATTAGAAAGAACATCACCCAGAGTAGTTTAAAGTGACAGGATATGTAACAATTTTATGGAACTTTACACATAGACAGAAGAATCAAACCTAATCGACCAGGCACAATGATAAAAACTAAAGAATCAGAATGTGCATTTTTATTAACATGGCATTCCTTGCAGGCTGTAATTTATATTTGAAGATCTTAAATAGAGACGATCAAAATACAGGAAACATAAACTGGAAATCTGAAACATGTGGGACATGAGGACATTAATAATTCTACTTGTAGTTCGGGTTATGAGTTTGATAAGAAAAGGTCATGATGGACTCATTGAAGGGAACCCATGTTTTAAATTTTAAGCCGTAAGGAAATAAAAACATTGCACAGCTCACACATTACGAAGGGCTTTGTTTTGGGAAAGGATGTGTGGGCACACAGATTGTTTAATTTATTTTTTTAAATAAAACCTGTTCAGGTTAAAAATAATGATGTCATTTCTGACCTGAGGTCTCTTGTCCCGGAGGAAATGAGCGTACAACAGAAAGGAAAACACGTGTGATATTATTCGGAACATTTTGATGTCGGAGAAAAACTGTTTTAATAGATATTAAATAACTTTTTTTTTTCTATTCAACATTTTTGAAAGAAATTATTTCTGGTCGAAATTCTAAAAAGAATGTATTAATTTTCCTAATTCAAATAGATATGAATAGATTGCCACAGGCTTACGAAAGATAAAGCTGCTATTTTTTAACAAAATCTACGATACGCTCTGAAAATGATAAAAATAATTTTTTAAATTGGTGTTATCATCACCAAAATTTATTTCTGAAATATTTTATAACTACATATTTGCCAAAAATATACTATTCTCTTTTTAGACTTAGATGAATTAAATAAATATACTGTTTAATTATAGAACAAAGCCAAACAAAAATAAAGTATTAACTAAAATACAAATATCCATTAACAAATGTTTAAACAATAAATTATGTATATATATATATATATATATATATATATATATACAGAGAGAGAGAGAGAGATAATTTATTTGTTTAAACATTTTTAATGGATATTCGTATTAGATTAATACTATATAAATATATATATATATATATATATATAATTTAAGGTACGCTATACTTATGGGCTAAAAATCACTCTCAGGGTTCAGGCTTATGTATATATAAAAAGGGAATTGTCAATTTAACACTGTTCAGTGACGGTTCGTTTAATGCTTAAATGAAAATTTTCAGGCTCCACACACACGCACACACGTACACACACACACACACACACACACACACACACACACACACACACATATATATATATATATATATATATATATATATATATATAAATCAATTTTAAAGATATTTTAAGCAAGTAAATACAAAAATAAGCTATCATTACAATACCAAAAGAAGCCAGTTCTCAAAACTTGAATAATTGAATAAGAATTCGTTGCATCAAATCAATGCTATTTACTAATAATAGTGCTCACTGGAGAATAATGCACAAATATCAAAATCATAGGAGAAACATACGTTTCTCTATCCCGAAGGATAACCTGCTACCTCACAGATCAAAAAGCAGCCCGTATCCACCTCTAGTGAGAAAAATATTCTTAAAGCATATATAATGTTGGTATATTATACAATATTAGCTTGTCAAAACCGTCGCAATATAAAATGTCTCAATATAAAAAAATAGTTTCGATATAGCCTATAAAAAACACCACTTGCTAATCTCGTGATGATTTTAAAAACATCATAAATTTATACTCCAAGGATGAAGACTAACCAACCACTATTACGTGATTGAACAAAGTTTCGCGCTTTGGAGCGAAAGTATCATTTTGATTAAAAATGTCTTTTAATTAAAATGAATGCAAATGACAGAAACGAAAATAAACCATCCACAGTAAGTTCCTGCTCAACATTACATTGCAATATTTAACCCTTCTTGAGATAATTTCAGTAAATACAATGGGTAATATTTAATAAGAAAATGGATAAAAGCATATACAAAATGAAATCAGACTATATCCCCAAACGCGTATTGAAACTTGAAATATTCAGTGTCCGTTCTCATTCATGCACATATTTATCTTCTCCTTCTCCTTTTATGTGCCGTGTCCATTCAGGACGTAGGCGATCATAGTCCCCCCACGACATCACTTGTAACCTCTCCTAAACCATGCTTTACCATCGATTTCTTCAAGACCATCTAAATATGTCTTGCGTTGCTTTCCCCTGTCTCTTTTCCTGATTTTAAGTATCAGTTCCCTTTACGTTTCTATCCACTCCAAGACTTCGTCATTGCTCGCGTGTTCTGTCCAGAATATCCGCAGCATCCTTTTGTAGAACCACATTTCAGTTGTTTGAAGTCTAGGATGCTCTCTGAAAGGGCTATACAAATGAAGAAGGATTTATACCTGTGCTTTATTGATTATGCGAAATACGCCAAAAAGAATTGATGGAGATCCTCGTCAGCCTTGAAATATCTGGGAAAGGCTTAAAGGTAATCAAGAATCTTTACTTGCTGCAAACTGCTTGTATACGGACAGTTTACGAATTCAGCAGATATACAAAGATAGAAAGGGACGTAAGACAAGGATGTGTCTTTTTACCGGATCTGTTAAACTTGTACAGAGAAAATATTTTGAGGACCCTAGAAATTGTGCCTGGATTCGTAATCGGAGGCCACAATTTAAACAATATGAGGTACGCAGGTGAAAAGCGCTGATAGCAGACAGAAAGAAAACTACAAGACCTCCTACAGAAGCTAACTGAAGAGAGTCAAAAGAAAGGACTACAAAGAAACTTGGTCATCAGTAAAAAGGGTAGCCCAATATGAAAATACAGGTCGGGGATACTAAAATCAAGCAGGTACAAAAATTTAAATACCTGGGAAGTGTTATAGCAGAAGACGGATAGTGCGACACAGAGATCTGAAGGCGAATTGGCATGGCGAATGAAGCATTCCAGAAGCTGAGTAATGTATTAAGAACAATTTTATATTGTTAAGAACAATTTCCATTTAACTTTATGTGTTTTATTTTCGTCTTTTAACTATTATTAACTATAATTAATTATAAAACCCGTGCTTAAATAAAAAATATTCTATCGTTGTACAAATAAGGCGTAAGCCCAATCCCATCACTTCCCACCCTTACACCTCCCTACTCTGCTCCTCTAAGAAATCCAAAGGATAAAGTCTAGTCGCAAGATAATAAAACTTACATCATATCTGCAAATGTTAAATCTTGCTACAAAATTCCCAGATACTCATTAATCAAGTATATTCACTACTCACACCACTTTCTTCAAAATTCAAACGGACAATTCAAAAAACTTATTCTCTTATCACAAACCCCCACCAACATCCCACACACAACTCACCAAATATAAGAAAAGAGGCTTTCCATTCATGTCTCCACCACCTGATGAGACATTGTAGTTTCAATGTCGAAACAAATGTACGATTTGTAGTGGATATATAAAAAATTTATACGTGTTCTAAAATATAATTTATAATAAATATTCACAGCTCTATATATTGTATATCGAGCACTGTTTTAAATTAAGGTTTTGGACTTTTTTCGTCGTTCCTTATTCACTCGGATATATATATATATATATATATATATATATGTGTGTGTGTGTGTGTGTGTGTGTGTGTGTGTGTGTGTGTGTGTGTGTATTGAAAGGAAAACTCAATACGTATTTAGACGATTATGAATCAGGATTCATTTCAACAAAGTAAATTTACTTACATTCTCTTTTAGACCGATAATAAACATATATATAGCGAAAGACAGAGGGAGAGAAAAAGATGATGATAACTCTCTCTCTTTCTATATATATATATATATATATAGAAAGAGAGAGAGAGAGAGAGAGAGAGAGAGAGAGGGTCGTTTGCCGCGTGTGGGTACTTGTATGAGGAAGGGTGTGTTTATATTCATTTTTAGATATATGGACTTGAGGTAATAATTCTTAAATGAAACCATTGCCCAAATTTATTTCGGGAAATGTCTTTCTATTGTATACGCCATTTTATTGTTTGTGAATCTGTCAACTGAAGTTCCTCGTCGACAAAACTTCAGAAAAACTAAAAGCAAGAAATATAGGTTTCCCATGAACTTCTGAAAACAAACATTGGTCACTTTTCAAAATTCATATTTATTCTCTTGCTCGACTTCAAAACAATCATCCTTGCGATGTGGAGTCACTGCCGAAGAAAAAAAAAGTCTTCTATAATAACGAGGCTAAACGAAGAAATCATTCAGGGTGGGAAATGAACTGGTGATGATAGATTTCTGTTTATTTAGGTAATGCATTACGTACGAACTTTCTGAATCTAGAATGGCTGTTTCAAAACAAAACAACAGTGAGTGATTGTCTCGTTTGAATAAATAATGGATAAAGAACAGCAGTCTTCCTAGACAACGAAGTTGGACATGATTATAGTGCATGGAATTGTCCACGCCTTTGTTAAAAATGTCAAAAGTTACAAATATAGAGTCAGGATGTGATTTTCGTTCAAAGGAAGCTTATTACTTATGCTTCTTATATAACTTGCTTCGTTTACTACAAATCGCTTTAGAAAAGATTTTTCAAATATTTCATCAAATCAGTTAGAATTGTATTGTAGAATCCAACCTTAAATTATTAAAAAATATTGAAAAACAAAAAAATAAATAAATTATTTGATGATTGAATGAATAATTCTATATGTTTATGCATGAATCTGACACTAAATATAAAAGCCTCCAAAAACTTCTGGACGATGGCGTAGTCGTTATAAGAACTGGTTATACATGTTTTATTTTCATCGAGCGGTCATGAGATCAATCCTAGAATCTGCTAGTGAAGCGCCAACTCAGGAACGAACAATAACAAGAAATTACTACATATCATATCAGCCTGTCAAAGGGTTAATTTCTTTAAACGTTGTGTCTCTAATATCATCTTTATCAATCAAGATGAGGATAATGATTCGAAATTACTCATCTGAGAAAATGAAATACTAAATTATGAAAAAAATTACTTTCAAAACTTTGCTAGAAATGTTTTCATCTCTCTCTCTCTCTCTCTCTCTCACACACACACACACCCTTTCTCATCCCACCCGACACACCCTGATTATCAGATTTTTCAAAACAGTTTTTTCTTATTAAGTGCCCCCAAAAGCTCACCTGCCTCTTCTGGATGTTATGTATAAGGTTACTTTTGGCTTTCATTTTCAGTAAGACCTTGTAGTTGCTCACATTTTCGGTCCATGTTATTCTCAGCATCCTTCTGTAGAACTACTTTTATACTGCTTTAACTTTCTTCTTCATCTTTGAGGAGATTGTCCAGCATTCCTTGCCATACAGGAAGACAGATATCACGTACAAAATAGAATGCTCACTTGTGATTATGAAGAGAGAAAATACTTTTACAGGAAATCTCGTCTTTTAACTAATTTCTGTTCTTCTATTTTGATATTCAAAATTGTTGTACTTGTCTGATTTTCATCCCTTCTAATTCGTATTTCCAGTCTTTATCTATTCGTTTGCTGACATCCATAAATTCTTTCGACAGACCTGAAGAAGGCCACCACCATCTTTAAATTTGTTGTTTTTCATTTTCTTTTTTACTTTTTTCATTGCAGTCTCATTGGTTATTACATAAAGTTTCCGATTATCCAAAAAAAGAAAAAAAAAGAAAAAACATTGAAAAAATTTCAATATTTAAAAAATTTTAGGAGGACTCAGTTTCTCATACAACGTTATGGTAAATTGATCCTCCATTTTGGCACCACTCGCGTTGGGGACGCTATGTTTTGTTTTTTGTGAAGACGAGTTTTTGCTTTTGTTTTTTTTTTTTGTTTTTTTTTCAAGTTTTCTTCAGTTCTTATAATGGCATCTTCATCGGAAACTCCAAGAATGGCTTTATTCAAAAATTTCGCAAAGGATTCAGTTGAATATGCGCAAGCCAAAAATTTAATTGCACAGGATTGATTTTAGGTTGTATGAAAACTGAGCACCCTAAAATTGTTTAAATTTTCAAATTTTTACAAATTTGTCTTGTTACTCGGAAAGTTTAGAGTTTAATCGATAACATTGCATTGAAAAATGTAAAAAAACATGATAATCAACAAATATACTGTTGGTGGTAATGTCGTACCGGTGTGTGGGTCCAAAGTGGAGGATCGATTTACTATAACATTGTATGAAAAACTGAGCACCACCAGTAAAATTCTTTAAATTTTGAAATTTCTACAAATTTTTGTCAATCGGAAAATATAGGCTGAAAAAGCAAAAAAAAAAAAATGAAAAACAACAAATTAAAATGTGGTGGTAGTCTCTTTTAGGCCCGCCATTCTTTCTTATTACGATTAATGTTTAATCCTTTCTTCTCGCTCTCATTCACTACCTTCTGTAAAGGATTTTTTTGTAAATTTCTTTGTTTCTGCTATCAACACTTCGTCATCAGCATATCTTATATTGTTAAGAATGTAGGAAGAAAGGATGTATAAATCTGTCAGAATCTCTTCACAGCACTGGTTGAATAAGTCCTGTGGGAAAACCCATCTATTTCTGATGTACCTTTCGCTTGTTTTGTGGTTTAAACAACATTATAAACACCAAAAAGGTGCGATATAAACAAAGGAAAACGAACGATGACAAGCTATTCGACGGTTTGTTTCCTTATACTCGCCAAGTTTAACATATTTAGGAAGGGTATTAAAATAATGATGTGATGTGCGTTGTTGAGCAGTGGATATCGGCTCGGAACGAGAAATCGGGGAGCCGAGTTCAAATTCCAATTGAATTTCTTGCATTCACTTACGCGCAAATATCCTTAGTAAAACGGTATTAATCTGTATTTTCCCTCCAGCTATGGGTTAAATAGCAGGGTAGATCGGGATTTATAGCCTTGGTTGGCAACCAGTCTAAAAAATAATGGCAGAAAATAATGGCAATCTACTGCAGGATAATCTTCTGCCCAGTCAGTCTGTCTCTTTCGAGACATAATCGCCGAAGCGTGTATCTCCTATGACACTTAATTGACTGATTAGAATAATTCAGAGTCTATATTGGCAGCCACCCGCTTGTATAAGCATAGAAAATGAGTTTAGTAAATAGAGAAAAAACAGTGAGACGATCCTAGGAGAATTAGAAGTTCTATTATGATTCATTAATGGCTGACAATCTTAAAAACACGCAGATGACTCAGTATTGATAGCAGGCACAGAACAGAAATTACATGATCTCCTACAGAAGTTAGCGAATGTTAGCGAGGAAGGACAAAACATCAAATGCTAGCAGACAGAATTTATGGTTTTTAGCATAAGGGTAAGCTCAACATGTAAATTTTAAATTATAGATATCGACATCAAACAAATGCAACAATTCAGATATCTGAGAAATGTTTTAACAGAGGACGGAAATGTGACTCTGAAATCCAAAGGAGGATTGGGATAGCAAAATATGTCTTTCTAAAGATAAACAGTTTATTGAGAAACAAAATTATTTGACAGAAAGATAAAAGTAAGGAAACGTTATTCCTCTTATATGACAGCGATTGCTGGAAAATCTCTTCACAGATAAAGAAGAGATTTGAAACATCAGAAATATGGTTCTACTATGCTTGAAATAACATAAACTGAACACGTGAGTAACCCCAACGTTTTTGAGAAGAAACTGCAAGTATAGTTAACGACAGGAAAAAGCTATTGAAGTATCTAGACTGCATAATGAGAAAAGAGTGTTTGGAAAATTTGACACACATATGAGATTTTGAAGACAAGACGGACAGATGAATATATCACATAATCTACTAGGCGAGCTTGAGTAAAAAGATGGTGCAGCAAAATTTAAGAGAGATAACAAAAAGAAAAAAATAATTATGGATGAGCCAGTGTCCTTAAAGGACACACAGTACATGGAAGATGAAAAAAAAAGAATAGATATAAAAATATATATAAAAATATGGAATTTTCTTTTCTACATAAAGTCACACAATTTAGTACGCACGCAAATTCACAAATGTACATTAAAACACATATCCATAAACACCCACGAGCGTATAGTCAGAAGTGCATGAATACGATTCTCCAGCCTTTCGTCAGCCATTAATCTCCAATGGTCTCAATAGATTTGCAGCTATCGTGTCATATGTCGACAATTCATATGGCGAGTGTCCAAGCACGGGATAAAATGAAAAGGATGGGATGGTTGGAAGCAATTTGGAAATCGGTGGGGAGACATTGTATTTGGTGAGTAGGTTGTTGGTAGGAAGGTGGAGCAGAGAATTTGAGACACGGGGAAAAAGTTAAACTGAACATTCTAAGGGTGTATTCGTATGGGGCGTGTCACATGCGAAAGTGATGTGAAAGCCTAGGTATAGAAAGAGTGATATATTTTGGAAAGAAAAGAAAAAAGTTAAATAGGAATCCAAAACACGAGGGTAGATAGAAAAATCAGGCGTAACTGACCACATATAGAGGGAGAAAAGGGATCACTACCCCCTGTGGGATGAAGTTGAAATAATAGAGAACGCTACTGGAAGCTACGTAAATTTAAGGTATCAGTACATATCCTAGGCTAGAAAAATCTTCTAAGCCGACTAAACATAGAGATGAACACAGTATGGCAACCAGTAATATGGGTTGCCAGAGAAAATCATTAATGTCAATGTTGTAATATGAGCTCTGGTAAAAAAAAAAAAATACTACAGAAAAACTTTAGCATCAAAATATTGCAATATAAACTCTGATAAAAAAATAGGGTTAATGGTTCATAAGTCCCAAAAATTCAGTTCTTTTCCTTAAGGACACATGACCCAGTGTTTCGTTGGTAAGTTCCTTTGACTTGACCCAAAGTGTTGTGAGTTCAATACCAGGCAACAGCAGTGGTGAACAAGTAACTTACACTGTTAGGAGGAGATAACGCATGAGTATCAGAAGAGGCTCTAGGCATGGAATTAGCATGATATACCCCACTGATTGTAAAAAGCGAATCGGTTCGACATTCTTAGCCCCTGAAGAACGCTGGAGCGTACAACGGCCAAAACCTCGTACAAATGGCAAGAAAATGTGGACAATAGTCCGAATAATGTAAATACTGGAATTACTACTTGATCTCAGAATTATAGACAAAAACTAAAGGAATTCAAAAATACGGAATGAGGTTATATATATATATATATATATATATATATATATATATATATATATATTGTAGGAAACGGAATAAATTTAAATTGTGATGGGAAAGAATTTTTATTTATAAATTAATTTAAAACTTACTAAAATTACAAAAACATTTATATTTTATAATAAAATATATGTTTAACTGATTGATGAATATTTGATGTAAATATTTTCAAGAATTATCATTAAGTTAAAATGGCTAATTGTCAATGAGAAAGAAATACATATTTATCGATTGAAGCTGATATATGAGAGAAAATCGAAAAGAAAAAACAGAAAACTAGACCAAGAAATATAGAATTCTAAACTTCACAGCAAAGAGCCTCCGTGACAGGCAAATTTGTGGAAATCACTCCCAAGAGGATGCTTTCTTGATCACTACAATCTTAATTTGCTCTAGGCTACGGTTGATCATTCCCCCACATTATCCACATAAACTATGCTATTATTTTTTTAAACCTCAACATGGACAATTCGGCTTTGTACAGGGTAAACATCAATGCAAAAGAAAAAAATTGGTTGTCAGAAAGAAGGAAAGGTTGAAAATGAAATTTTAAAAGATCAAAAAAAGGAAAAAGAAAGAAGGAATTGCTTAAGAGTGGGAAATAAATGAGAAAAAGAGCTCATAAATAAAAAGAAGGAAACAAATAAGAAAGGAAAATTAAAAAGAAGGAAGTTTATCATTAAGAAAGTAACTGCGTTTATATTAGGTAAAAATATATAATAAAAACTTTTTGCTATAAATGGCTGAAGAAAAAACATGCGATAAATATATAAAAATAAATAAATTACGACAAGTTTATTGAAAAAAAAGCAACAAAGAAGAAAATAAAGAAAAAATTTGCGACAGGAGTAAAATGAAAGAAATAAACAGACAAACAGAAAGAAAGAAAGAAAGAAAGAAAGAATGAATGAAAGAAGTAAAGAAAAGTGAAAGAAAGGATTGATAAAGAAAAAAACGCGACAAATATGTAAAATATGAATAAATAGCGACAGGCTTAATGAAAAGAAAATGACAATCAAGGAACGAAAGAAAGATGCACAACAGGGGTAAAATGAACGAAAAGGAAAGTCTACAAAAAAAAAAGAAAGAAAGAAAGAAAGAAACAGACAAAAAAATAAGAGAGAGAAAGAATAAACGTCAGTGATATTTTTAAAACTAAAAGTAAAGTTGATAAAGAAAGGAAAAATCGTTATAACAGCCGAAGAAGAAAGAATCAGGTTGGATGAAGGGATTAAGCTGAATAAAAGACAATGAAATATAAAGAGAAAGAGAAGAAAAAGGAAATCATTGGATGAAAGAGAGAAACTGATAATAGACGAAACGAGAAAGAAACAATAAGTGGTTGAATGCACAATGGCGGGAAATGAATACCAAAAGCACGAAGTTTACTTGACTGTTTACACTTTGTTTAGGCTTTATAAAACGTTCAATGAATCGTAAGGCGTTAAGTTAGCATTTTTGTTGCACAAAAGCTATGTGTTTTATTATTTTTCACCTCGGCAATTGCCTTACGGCCATGAGATGACCAAATAAAATAAATAGAAAAAGAGAATTGATTTGAGCTTAGCAGGAAATATGCTTAACTTTAGGATATAGCTCAGATGATAACGTACATTTTACAATAATTCATTTCGAAGAAAATGAACGATGTTATCGGTACAAAGATGCAAAATATAGGTTTCGTTGCAACAAATAAACACACAGGAGGCGCGCTTGCTTGCAGTCACATCATGTGGAAACACCGGTCCCGTCCGATCACAGAAGCTAGGCAACATCGAGCGACATCAATACCTAGATAAGTGACCGCTTGGGCATAGCAGGTGTTGTAAGTTTGGTTGTACGGCTGCTGTAATCGGAAAATCGAGTTTCAATTTCCGTTATATCAGTCAATTAAGTGCCATACGCGATACACGACTGGGCAAACATTGTAAATATTTTTTTACAGTATAAATATGTTTTCCTGTCTATAACTTGCAAAGAGTTGAGAAGCCATTGAGAATGTATCAACTATCTCCCATATTATTTGAGGGTCAAAAAATATTTTTCGGATATATATAGATTACAGAGGGTTGATAAGCCGTCGAAAACAAATCAATCAATCAATTAATGAGTTGCTATAAACAAATTATTTTCAAATCCAAGTTATCTTATTTTCTTAAGTCATGTACCTTTATATCATTCTGGTAAAGTTATCCGCGTGTATTTCGGAAAGCTTACGTATTCCACCCAAGTTAGCATTCAACATCATCTAAAACCGGGTCAATATTTTGTTGTTTGAAGAGAGTAGTTTCCGATCTTTTCTGTTGAACCTATTTTAGCAGCCAAATTTTTGGGCAACTAACAAAGTAACTGTCTCAAGTGACAAGATAATATTTCGCTGCTTACCGTGAAAAGCATAATAGCTTCACCTGCCTTCAAGCATTAGTCCATACCAAACAAAAAGCAAGTGAGTCTTGGTAGAGATTTTGACCATAAGATTACATTTAATCCTGTTGTATCGCCGAAATGGATACGATGCACAAAAAAAGTGTGGTACGGTATTATTCAGCACAATTTCTGGTACTAAACGGATATAGACAGAAGAGCACAATAGTGACAATGATAGAAAAAACTGAACTTGCAACACAGAGAGGAGGGGTTAGATCACAATAGTCGCGTAAGTAATCAGTCCGAATATTACTCGAATGACACTTGAATATTACACCTTGAATTCCACTATTCTTTACTTAAATAGATCATTTTAGCCCATGGGCCATTCCATCTTTGAGATTGCTGCAGGGATGTCAGCCACTCTACAACAAATCCACACCCCGAGTTTGAGATCAATTTTGAATGACGTCAATAGACGACAGAGTCCCAACTTTTTTCAAATCGCTGTTAGTGGAAATGAGTACTGCGTTTAGCGTGAAACAGAATGTTGCTTCTAAGTTTTGAATAGATTGAGCACTTTAAAAACACATGAATACGTTAACATTATTTTTTATCGTGTGTGTGTGTACGTGTTTCACTATGTGTATGTATGTGTGTGTGTACTTGCACATAGGCGCGTGCCGGTATGTATAGCCTGTGGAAAAATATCTCGCTCATATACCTTGTAAAAATACTTCTCATACAATGCTAAGAAATTAGCTAAACCAAAACACCATTGCAAGTAACGTCATAGTATCATATGAAAGGCCAAACCACACACACACACACACACACACACACACACACACACATATATATATATATATATATATATATATATATATACAGGGTGCGTATGTTATTTCAGGACATATTCATGTTTATAGAAAAACAGATATATAATAATCAACAATATATTTATCATTGAAAAATGTTAAATATAAAGATGCATGATTTTTGTTTTCTAATTTTATTCAATAAAGTCAACACCTGCTTCAATAACTGCTT
This sequence comes from Ascarosepion bandense, assembly GCA_037127315.1. NCBI lineage: Eukaryota > Metazoa > Mollusca > Cephalopoda > Sepiida > Sepiidae > Ascarosepion > Ascarosepion bandense. Next base: position 8,826,149 of record JBBBDQ010000872.1, read on the forward strand.
CTATGCGTGAAATAAATTGTCTCTATGCCCGAATTAGTGGGCCTGGTTAATGTTGGACATTACTTTGAATGCTTGGTGTTATCGGGGGATTCATTGACCTCACTCTCAAAAATGCTCCACAGGTATTCGTCCTATGGATTAATGTCTCGGGAGTTATGAGGTCAAATATTAGCGGTTATAGACGATGAAAATTTTCAGTTATCCATTCCTGCGTTACTTGAGCCTTGTGTTATGATCCAGAAATTTATAAGGCCTTCCACTTTGTACAATGTCTATCCAGTGTTTAACAACATTTTAGAGCATAACAATGTAGGCAGTAGTGCAGAATAGTTTAAGTCTCCCTTAGTCAACAACTCTGTCCCACATTCAGTTGTGCGTTTCTTAATTCTTTAGATATCCCTATATTTGTACCGGAAAAAGTGTGTGAAAACCCAGCTCTCCATATAAATCTTTAAACAATTTTATTTTTTAACGTGAAATAATTACCAAGTTCCACATAAACTAAGTTCAACAAAAAATATTTAGTTTGTACATCCCGAAAAAGATTTATGGCGTTAGTATGAGTTAAAGTATGGATGTTAATATTTCATGCAAAAATTTCGCATTAACGCATTATTGTGTATACGTCTAATTTCCAGCAGTAAGCAAGCTTTCAAAGATTAATATTTGTACTACTCCTACAATTACGATTGATAATCTACCTCGCACGTATCTGTTTCGTGTTGCACAAAATACTTTAAACACTAGAACTACTTTCAAGAAGGTACTTATTTCTCAATATACTATACGAAATCAGTATATCAATTAGTATAGCTCCCGGTCGGTTTATACTGTAGAATGAACTTATTAATTTACGCTGTGTTATAAGAAACATCGTATTACATGAAGTTAAAGTAAAGTTTAGTAAACTCAGAAGTTTTATTGGTTAATAAAAATACTTTTTCCACTTTTTAATATCTATTGTTAATTGTGAGCATTTTAGTATTTATAACAGGCAACAGAAATGTCTGTTTTTGAAAGCTTTATCGGTGTTTAATATAACGTCGTTGATTAGCAAATAAATGCAACTGCAAACATTTGAATTTGAAGATCATTTGATACTTCTTTTGCACAGAATTGAGATTTAGTGAAGTTACTTAAATTTATTGATATTTTTTACAATTATTAATGGGGTTCCATATAGTACGCGCATCACCAGGCTACATTAGGTTTTTAATTTAGAGATTTCCTTCTTCTAGATTGGATTTCAATCGATCTACTCTTATTTGATTCAGGTTGGTCTTACAAAGTCGAACTCTTTCCGCTTCTTCTCCCTTCTTATTATTATAACTAGAAATACCCATGAACATTTAACGCTTCTTCTATTTGGATTTGGATTTCCTATTTGGAATTTCTAATGTATCTTAATTTTTAACTTAGTATTTGAATAAGTTCGTGCCGAGTTCTACGTCAGTAAAATATCATCAGGACTTTCTATATCACGTCATTAAATATTTGGACTTGACTACTTTACAAAATATTGCAAGAACAATCATACATTTGAGTGTTAGTTTTAATTTTAAGAAGTGGGTACAAATAAAAAGTTTAGGAATTGATAACTTTTCCAGTAAACTGAAACAGCCTTTAAACATTGTTGTCTTTCCTTCTTTCTTTTTTACATTCTTTCTTTCATTTCCTCAGAGAAACCCTGCAGCGTCTCTGATATGTATTTTTCTACGCAGTCAAAATAGAATAGTCCATTATGAATTGGTTGAAGACGTGAAACACTTCGTACTTTCTTTCTTTCTTTCTATCTTTCATTTTGTCACTGAATCAAAGTCGTGTCTTTTCTCCTCTTTCGACCTGATAAAAACCAGAATTGTTTATTATCTATGATGTCGTGCATTGAGGCAGCAGATAATTTTCTAAACATATACTGTTAAATATAACAAACACTGAATGTCTATTATGTTTAATCATGAGCCGCTCTAAACATCGTATCTTGCCTTTATTTTAACCGAAAATAATGACAAAATTTGTCCAATATTTGGAAATTTTTTATTATATTAGTTCGAAGCTTTCGGCTCACATGAGCCATCTTCAGAGAGGTTACAGGGACGTAAACAGAAAAAAACATCCACCATCAAAGATGATTTTATCTTGCGTTGGCATAAACATTGCTAAGCAACGATAATAGTCACCAAATAGCAGATGCAGTTCGTAAATTTGTAATTCGGTTCTATGACGTCACACCGCCTGAGAGCTCAAAATGTTAACAGAACCATATGTTTAAATGCAATGAAATGTGTTCTGACAAGATTAAAATGTGATTTTATTGTGGTTTGTTTTGATTTAATGTAGATGGCCTTCAATATCTGGAGTTTTTTTTACTGTTTGTATGAGTGAGTATTATTGTGTTATCCACTAAAATATGTGTAATAATACCTAAATGGCTATGTTTTTCTAAGAAATTTTGTTTAATTGAACTATGATCAGAAACTTGGCAGATAAGTCTACGGGATATCGTTGTTGTAGTAAAACCAATATATGTAATGGGTTTATTATTAGTACCAGAGATACAATCTCTAAACGGACTTGTTAATGGATACACTACATTGGCTTTTATTTATGATGTTTAGACAGAGCTAACGATCGTGAAAAATAACAGGAACCTATGAAGGAATGGACAATAATAATAATAATAATAATAATAATAATTATTATTAGTATTATTATTATTATTGATATCATGGGGACGTATGATGAATGTATATTCAAATTTTAACGGTAATATATATTTACATTGTATTCAATTGAAAGAGGCAATAATCGCCATTGTATTAACTTCGAATATGAATCAGTTAAGCCTGTAAAGGATTTAAAACTCTGAATAAATAATTATAAACCCACTTATAATATTATATTATATTATATCATTATAATTATAAACCCCCTGTTCGGTCTCCGTGAGAGTCTGCAATGGAATCACAATTATTTAAAAACCTCAATTTTAATTTAAATTGGAAGGGCAGGTCTGAAATTGAATTTCAAACGGCAAAAGTATATGTGTATCATTTATGTTATCAGTCTTGCAAAAAAAGTTGAATCATACATCGGACAAGAGTTAGATAAACGTTATTCTATATTATACCTATGAAAGTATATGATGTAAAAACCTTAACAAATCATCTATGAGGTTAATTTCTGATGGATAGCTTAAGGATGAGGTTAGTCGCAAATTCAGCTATATTCACATATGCAAATTATAAGTACTGAATATTTAGATGTTATTAAAGATTATGAACTGTGTTTTTTTATTTTGTTTTTGTTTGTTCATCCTTTAAAATAGGATAGATCTCCAATCCGAACTTGAAAATATTCATTTCGGTGTCTTCGCTTAAATCACATCAGCAGAAGCTGCAAGTGCCTGCTCACACAAATATCGCAGCGAGAAAGATGAACTATTTAAATTTGAAGAGATCGTTCAAAAAATCTGATTATAACGGATAAGAAAGATTTCCAAATCCGATAAAACGATGGAAAGTATACCGAAAAAGATGAAACGTGCGTTGTAAATGGACAACATGGTATTAAAGAAATATGAAAAAACAAACAAAAAACGAAAGAATGATTTTCAATAAACAAAACAAATTTCCAAGAAACACAATTACGGTTACTGCCCCGGGTGTAAAATGATAACTGCGCTTACCTTTCGGCGTTTGTAAGCATGCACCAGGGAATATATGCACGTGCAAGCGAGAAAGGAAAGAAATGACCGTCTGCCCCATCCAAATGGCCCTATAAGGTATCCAAAATGGCGTCAAGGATAATCTCGTTGGCGACATCATTCTCGCGTTATAACAACGCCCCAGGTGACGCGAACCTGTTAATTTTGATGGCTTCACGAGTTCAGGAGACTATATTCTCATTTCCACTTTTTGTGCTTTCATGCAATTTCTTTCTTTTTTGATATTAGATTTTCACTTTCCTTTCTTCTTTCCTATTTTCATCTTTTTTTTTTTTAATTCATTCCGTTTTTCTTTTCCCAATCCTGTTGTCTTTATATTACTTTCGAATTTTCTTGATTGTTTGCACTTTGTTTTAACTTTTGTGTTTGATACATTTTTGATTTTTTCACTTTAAAAATTATTTTTGTCTCTTTTTGATTTAGACACATTTTGTATCATTTAATTATTGACTTCTACATATCGCTTTTAGATTTCTGAATTTTCACCAACTTATATTTTATTGTGTGTATTTTACTTATACTATTTGCATTATCCCGACTACTGTCCTCATCTATATCCTAGCACCTGAAGAAGACCGGAGCGTACAACGGCCGAAACGTCGTAAAAATGGCAACAATGAGTACAATAGTCCGAATAATGTAAATAGTCTAAATATTACCGCATCTCAGAAATATAAACAAATATTTCACTTATTTTATAATTGTGACATTTCCTAATTTGTGGTCACGTGTTTCTTTTTTTTTTTTTTGTTTACTTACCCGGCATATATTTGTTTTGAATTATTTCTTTGTTTTCTTTTTGACAGCATTTATTACAATTACAAACTTTCTTTGTTTCTGGTATTGAACTTTGTATCAACTGTTTTAATTGTAGCCTTTCAGTTAAATTCATAATATTTTCTCATTCTTTCGAATGGATTACTTGCTCATCTTTTTTCTATATTTATTGAACAGATTTTCTTAATCGCTTTACTTTACTTTTCTTTCTTCCTATATTCTTTATATTTTAAAAATCAATGTTTTTTCCAGTATTTATTACAATATATTCGATCAGTTTCTTTTTTTTAAACCTTCTTTAAATTTTCTTTCTTTATTACTATTCTTTTATTTATTTATTTTTCTGTTGTTCATCTCTGTTTTTTTCCTGTTATTTTTCTCCTCCAAACGCCATTTTCTTTTCAATCTTTTTCTTTTTAGATCTTTCTTTTTTTTTTTCTTCGGTTCCGGTCATCTCTTGCCAATCATAACTTTCCATTTTCTTCGAAATATCCACTATTTCCCGGGAGCTAGGAAACCATAAGAAATCATGAGACCGAGTCAAGTCAACGTCGTTTCACCTTACTTGTTCCAGTTAGTGTTCCACCAAATAGGTTTTTCCTTTATTTTTCCTTTCTTCATTTTCTTTTATAATTATTATTGTTATTGTATCCGTATTCATCTAGCTCTCTATATATTGCTTGGGGCTTAAATTTATACTGGGACCTTGGACGTTTCCCGAAGCCATTTTAGCAAAACAAGATGATGTTTTAATGGCACCCAATCGGATTAAAATCGGGTGATATGAAGATTATTGACACAGGATAAGCCTGAATGTAATCTTAACCAAACCACAACCCCAAACCCACGTTTAAGCCGACACACACCAACTAGCTGTTAAGATCTTCCCTTTGCTTTTTTCTTCTCACTCGTGTAATTTTCAATTCTTCTTGTAATATAATTTATTCTTAAGCATGTTCAAGCGTGAATGAGAGATGATACAATCATTCTTTATCTATAGTCTCTAAATTTGGACAGGATACCTGAATATTCAGGCCTTTAGTCTCATGTACATGCATCTAAAATATACCCATCATTATAATTTTTCAATCTTAAATTATTACATAAGTTTAGAATTCCTACTTTGACAGTCGTCCAGATTTTTTATTTCTGCTTTACAAATAAGCCATAACCAATCTTGAACACTGACCACTTCGCATTGCACGCATCATTTGTGATGGCAGGATGTTTGTTAATTTTTTGTTCGATTTATTTCAGAACTTTGCTATACTGATAGGAATATCTTGCACGTCAGAAAAGGTTAAGCATGTTTTTATTCAGAATCAAAGATAAATTATACTTAATTTCTAGTAGAATGAAATATATATATATATATATATATATATATTAGTAGAATGATATATATATATATTAGTCGAATGATATATATATATAAGTATATATATTTGTAAAATGATATATATATATATATATATATATTAGTAGAATGATCTATCTATATATATATATATATATTAGTAGAATGATATATATATATATATATATATATATATATATATATATATATATACATATGTATGTGTGTGTGCGTGTGTGCGTGCGTGTATACTGGCGGTTAAAATTCCAGGAAGAATTGGTAAAATCCGGGATTAGGTTGATAAATAATCCAGGATATATATATACTAGCAGTATAGCCCGGTGCTGCTCGGGTATAATGAAAGCTTTAAAACTAATCCATGGTCCTGGAGCTCAGAATCTTTGGACGTTGGCACGAAAGACTAAAAAGCAATAGTTGTTTTCAGTTAAAGCGAAACCGTAGACTGAAAGGAAAATGAATAGATGTAAGTCAAAATTTGATTTCTTGGTATCGATGTTTATTTTGTCGTAAACTGAATTTTGAAAGCTAAATAAGTTCTCTGAGTAAATGGTATTATGGCTGAGACTAACAACTACAATTATACCTATTTAGAGCCAAACCCGAAGCAAAAACTAAAATAAAAGGGCTGAAAATATACAGACATAGAGGCAGATAAACAGGCACACACACAAACATCTTGCCTTTTATATATATATATATATATATATATATATATATATATATATATATATATATATATCATCGATTTTTTGCACTATTGCAACCTTGAAACTTCTAAATATCGTCTCTTCTGTCTTTGTCTATGAGTGTATTAAATTTTATTAAAATGGGACCACTCCTATAATCCTATTTTTTCGATTATCGATTTTCGATATTTATTGGGGGTACTTCGACACCTAGCTAAGAACACTCGCAGACGATTATAGTACAACTGTGTAAATATTCAAGAAAATCGGTTCAGTTGTTTCGGAGTTTATAGATAACGGACACACACACACACACAATGTTCAATTTATAAATAAGTTTAGATATATATATATCTAATGAAATGGATTATATACGAACTATTTTTACTTTATTTGTTCAAATGTTATTTTTTTAATAGATATTCATAATTGAGTAGAGGCTCTGTTTTTATTATTAAACAGTATATTTATTTATTTACATTTACTGGCCTTAATATTCGAGAAACATTGTTAGAAAAATGTCATGGCTTTTGCTCTGACAAACATGGGTGCCTGGTGTCCCCTCCACAAGAATTTACTCGTGCAACCAGACTGGCAACAAGGTCAGTTAGATCAACCAAATGCAGGCGACAATTCTACTCTTCAGATGCTTTTCGCGCCCTTGCCGCCTGTGGAACTCCATTCCATATACTTGCTTTCCTGACGGCTACAACACCCAGAAATATAAATGCAAATTCAATACCCATCTCTTATCCACTTAACTGCAGCCCTTTCTACATCACCCTTTATATTTTGTTCTTTTCCTTTCTCTCTACCTTTGAAAATATCTTTACTTCCGTGTTCACATCCTTCTCTTGCCCTTTCTCTTTCACCTCCTGTAGCTGGTTCGACTTTCTCTTCACTCTCCTCCTGCCTAAAACTGTAACTCTATTATGTTGCCCCTTGCACACCAGTTGAGGTACCGCCTTGCTTGTGGTGAACTGATTAAAAAATAATGTGTCCTTCGTATTTGATCTGTAGGTCTTCCGTTGCCTAACGGTTTAAGGCACGTCAGATCTAATGACGGTTTACCCTAGGGACACAAGTTCATATCCTAAAGGTTGATGTATATTCTGTAGGAGCACATTTCTGTTGGTTTAAATATGTTCCTCAGTGTTGAGGAGATTTTTCAACACTCACTGCTATATGAAGACTGCTATTACATAAAAATATAATATTATTTTCTATGCCCCCATCCAAATATATCTTTATATATTTATTTGTAAAATTTTTATATAGATTATATCTGTAAAAGATAATATCAATAAAGACAAAAGGAAAAATTAGCACACACGTTATCAAGGCAAATGTGTTGTTTTATTTTAACAACATATTAATATAGATGAGCGAATGTTTTGTTGTTGTGGTGCAGTGGTTATCAACTCGGAACGAGAAATCGGGGAGCCAAGTACGTATTCCAGTTGAATGCCTTGCATTCACTTACGCACAAATACCGTTGGTAAAGGTCTATTCCCTCCAATTATGGATTAAATAACAGGACAGATTGGGTTCTTTAGCCTTGGCTGGCAACGAGGCTACCGCAGAAAGTAATGGCAACCGACTGCGGGATAACTTTCTGCCCAGTCAGTCATGTATCTTTCGTGTGTATCACGTATGGCACTGACTGACTGAATGTTTTCTTGGATTTTCATAATTATTAGACATAGGAACGGTCACAAATATTCATCAGTTTAACTGAATAGTGAGGCATGCTATGGAGGACATGAAGTGATACAATTCAATGTCTAATAAACGTAAGTAAGTCATATATATTTTTATATGTATGCAATTTTGCATTTAAATAAGTTTAATCTGGGATTAATTTGTGTGGTATATATTTTGAGTTAACTGTTTTCTTGTAATTTTAAGGATTTTCGAAGTCGTGTATCTTGGTTTTGAAAGTAGTAATACTTTCAGCAACAGAAATATTGGGAAAATTCCGGAATGCAGACTTATATTTTGATAAGATTCAATAGCGGCACTTCCGATAATTTTTTTCTAAGTTAGTATATCTTATAATATGTGTGAAATTATTTAGATCAAAGTTGTGGTTGAATTTCTTTATATGTATAAGTAATGTATCGGATAAATTTAGTGTGTAAGTTTTATTTTGTATTCATAGATACGTTTGCTTTAATTTCCGAGCAAAGACTTTGATTGGAAGGTTGTGAGGAGCATGGAACCACATTTTAATTATTGTTGTTCCCAGGTCCACCCTGAACCGGAGTGGTAGCACTTGTTAGGGTCCCAGCTATGGGCAAATACTTAACCCCCAAACTGGAACGAATAAAATAAACTTTAGACTTTTATAGAAAGAGATACATTAAAATAGACTTTTATAAAAAAAATACAGTTTTGAAAGAAAAAATATTACAAACAATACATTTTTGAAGAAAATTATTACCAGCAATATATTTTTTAATACAAAACTAGAAGACATCTTTAGTTTTCTAAAATAAAAAAAAATTATAATAATAAAAAGAAAATGTTAACAACACATTTTGAAAAAGTTATTGCCATAATAATATATTTTTGAATACAAAGCTAGAAGGCATCATCAGTTTTCTCAAATAAAAAGAAAAATTAACAATTTTAAAAAATCATCAACATCAATCTTCTCACAATAAACAAACATTTACAAAATACCTTAAAACCCTTCTTTTCGGTATTAAATAATCAACAGGGGTTGATATTCTGTTAAACAAAACTCAAACTGTTTAATTTCCAGAAATTAACCCAGTGTATTGTGAGGAACAGTTCTAGTTATTTATTTTATATATACCTGCCTTAGAATTATTATTGTTGTGGGTATATTTTAGTCATGATCATAGATATAATAGTTTTGGATGTGGTATATTTATTAATTATCGCATCCTAAGTAACATTTTGTTCTGTGTTTTTTAAATGCTTTTATGAAATATATTTAGTATGTTTATTTCTAAATTTTATTCGTGGCCTAGTGTGTGTTTTATGATTAATGCTTATAAGATTTGTAGTTAATTTATTTACAGTATTTTGCTATTATTGTGGTGGTTGGTGATATACGATTTCACTGGGCCATTATTAAGTAAATCCTTACAACAATTTATTAGTTTTGTAATCAGTATTTGAATTGTCATTAAACAGATATTATCCAGTTAAGCAAGCGAGTTAATAGACAAAATCTGTTTGTTGGATTCAGGATTATTTATTTTATTTATTTGTTTTTACTTTTTTGTAGTGGTGGTAAACATAAAAGTTATTAGGTTTAATAAAAGAGGTTAAATTTCATATGGTTTTCTTGTAAGTCAATAAGCATAAAGTTCTTTTATATTTTTGTCTAGTTTGTGATTATTAGCGATATGGTTTCTGTAAAATAGTATAATGATGTTTATATATAATTTTCTTTGCTGTTGTTGTTAGTTTCTTCTTCTCCTCCTCTTGGTTTTTTCCTCTTCTTCTTCTTGTGCCTATTTCCTTAAGGACATAAACGCTCATGTCTCTTCTCAATTCCCTGAAACTCGTATTAAATTTCAATATTATCACACTTAAATCTAGTTCCACCATCTATTTACACTAAAATCTTATTGAAAAATTTTTGAAGATTCAGTCTGTGAAATATATAAAATTCATATTGAAAATTCATTGTCGATTACAATCTGAGAATCATGTAAATGTCATGCTTAAAATTTATTGAAGATTACAATCTGTGAAATATAACTCATATGGAAAAGTAATTGATCAGTACGGCTGTGAATGCTGGACAATATCATCGAAAATGAGGAAAAAACTGGAAACGGCCGAAATGTGGTTCTACAGAAGGATGCTACGGATATCGTGGACTGAGCATACAAGCAACGACGAAGTGTTAGAAAGAATGGCAACAAAAAGGAAATTGATGCTGAGCATCAGGAAGAGACAACTGAAGTTCCTGGGACATGCAATGAGGAAGGAGAGCCTGGAGAACCTGATACTGACTGGTCAGATAGAAGGAAGGAGAGACAGAGGAAGGCGGCGGATAACATATCTGCAGAGTCTGATCAGGTGGATGACGGAACGGGGGTTGCCAGGAGCAACAGGAGCAAACATACTAAGAGCCACAAGGGATAGGGAGACGTGGAGATCCATGATCGCCTACGTCCTGAAGGGACAGGGCACATAGAAGAAGAAGAATTGATGACTACAAAATATGAAATATGTAAAAGTCATATTGAAAATTCATTGAAGATTAGAATCTGTGAATCTTTTAAAAGTCATATTGAAAATGAATTAAAGGTTAAAATCTGTGAATTATACCAACTCATATAGAAAAGTAATTAATGACGACTATGAAATATGTAAAAGTCATAATGAAAATTCATTGAAGATTAGAATCTGTGAATCATGTAAAAGCCATATTGAAAATTAATTAGAGGTTAAAATCTGTGAATTATGTCAACTCATGGAAAAGTCATTGAAGATTACAATATATGAAATATGTAAAAGTCATATTGAAAATTCATTGAAGATTACAATATGTGAAATATATATATTTCACATGTTTTGTTTATTCAGATTTTATTTTCGATAGTATTTAAGTTTTCAGTTTTCAACTTATTTTTTTCTTTTTACACAGCATGTTACTTGTGTAATTGTAATGAATACATATATTTTGTGACGGACATGTACGATTTAGTTTAAAATACGTGCAACAATATAAATAGTGCAACAGTTGTCTTAATTCATATTCTTATTTTTTAGTAATACTCGATTAATAAGTTGATAGCATCATGTATGCATGTGTGTGTATATGTATTTCCACCCGATTACGTAAAGAGCCAACTGCAGAGAAACATTTACTTTTAATTCTTTAAATAAATATATTTATTTCGGGTCGAATTAGTATTATCATTTTTTTATTCAAAAGAAAAATATTTCTTTTTGTTTTCATATTGCTTTAAGTCTGAAATGTTTCTTTCTTTCTGCCAGGTCTCCCCTTTTAGAAAAAATAAGCCAACTTGAAAAGACCGTATTATTTGACTAATGAATAGACAGACGAACCGGTTCTTTGTCTTGCACTTGCCTTTCTTGTAGTTTTCATATTTATATGTTTGCATGAATTTCCAAAAAGAATACAAAAAATAATAACAGATATTTTAAAAAGTTCTTTATAATTATTTGCGTTCTTTTGTTGTTTTTTAAATACTGATTTTTTTCGACGAATATGTCTTTTCTATGTATTTGGTTTTTGTTTGTGTTACCTCTTGCACGAAATCGTGTTTTATTGGACAGAAAACGAGAAAAGTTAGAGAAGAAATGTGGGCCAATGAAACTTTTTGTCTTAGCTTATAAACTCCCGTTCATAACTTCTTGTCCAAATAGAAAAGACTGGCACTTAGTGACACTACACGCCAAAACAGGGTGTTTATATATATATATATATATATATATATATATATATATATATATATTTACACTCATATATTGACTAAGTGTTACATATGTCCATATGTATATGTGTGTGTGTGTGTGAGTGAGTGTGTGTTTATATGTATTTACATATATGTAGCACACACACATACCTTGTAAATTTGTGCATAGCATATTTATGCACATAAAACAACTATAAGCAAGATACACACTGCAAGTTTAACTGTAGATTATGTAACTACACATGCACCCACTGCACACACACACACTCGCGCATATATATTTAGGCATGCAGTCATGTATGTATGTATTGAACAGGTATCATAATACACGTCAATCTCGAAAAGCGTTATGTTCGGTCGAAAGTTAAGATAGCTAGAATGAAACAATACGCGAAAAATGTTCACAAAGGTTCGCCGACGCAAGTCCTTACACATTTCATTCACGCTATACTTAGCTTGGTTTTCATGTGTTTACATACAGGAAGCCGAATATGTTTTCAGGTGACTCGCGCGTTTCCAGTCCGACGTTCCACAATGTTCCTGGCTTTTGTGAAAGAAACAAATGAATAAAAAAGTAAAATATGACACGCAATTCATAGACGTATTTCTAGTTATATTTTCTCAAAGGAGCTTCTAAAACATTCTTTAAAGCGCACTAAAAACAAGGTAAAACGCAAAATACAGGGTCGGCTATTTCACGATCATCATTATATCCAAAATTCGTTTTTCAGAAATACGACAAAACATTGGGTATTATTTTAAAATTTCTATTCTTTGCAATAATATAAAGCTTGAAGCAATTTTGCATTCAGTTTTTTTTTTTAATATATCCCCTTCTTTTAATAAGTCTTTTTTTTTCTATTGTTACTTACGATTGTCTTTTTTTTTCTTAAATACTATGATATTTCAAAGACTTTCTTTTTTAGCGTAATAAAGGTTTTTTGAATAATATCTGTGTTATGGTTAACCGAATAAAAAACACTTGCATTTTTAATATTTTTGACGGCTTACGAAAGTAACCAGACTTTAAAAGTTTGTTCTTTTGATTTTCTACACGATTCTGGACTTTTAATTTAACCTGCAATTCATTACAATAATATATTTATCTTCTATTCTAGTTTTATTTTATTCGTTCTTCGTTTAGCGAAGGTTTTTTTCTATCATTTTTGTTAATTTTTTTTCCCTTTTCATGTCCGTTTTTATTTCTTTATATTTTTGTTACATTTTCATCATTTCATTATAACTTTCTTAGAATTTTCCTTCATTCCTTTCTTTTTGATTTGTTCATTTTACTTCCTCATTTCTTTTTTTTTTGCCATCTCTCTTTCTTTCTTTATATTTTGCTAATATTTTCTTCTTTCTTTTTTAATTCTTCTCTTGTCACTCTTTTTTTTACTTCCTTCATTGCTATTTTGATTTTTCTCTAATTTTCATTCATCCTCATACCATTGGCCTTATTTTATTTTTTTACATCATTTTCTTTGTTTCTTCTTATTATTTCATCCTTTTTTCTTATTTTTTTTATTTACTTATTTTCTTTGTCCTATTTTTCTTTGCATTTACTTCGCTTTTAATTTATAATTCTTTCTTCCATGTGTCGTTTTTCTTTCATCTTTTTGTCACTTATTCGTTTTTCGATTATTTATTTTTAGACTTTTCTTTCTTAATTTTAACATCCTTTATCTCTATTTTTGTTTTATTTATATCCCGTCTTTTTTTCTTTACAATAAGGCTCACCCTGAACAGCACTCGGAGGCCCCTTGAGGTAGAGGACTATTTTAAGGGATAGTCTGTCTAAAGTGGAGAAGAAGATAACCCTAGACTTTAACAGGATCGGGGAAACAAGCTCTTAAGAATCTGTTCCACAGAGCAGTGTTGTCCTGGGTATGACGGTAAACAGCATCCGGCAGCAAGGCCTCTGACTGGGAGGTTGTGAGAAACATGGAACCGCCTTTTAATTGCTTTTGTTCCCAGGTACACCCTGACACGGAGTGGTAGCACCTGTTAGTGTCCCTGCTATGGGTAAAAAGTTAACCCCCACCGCAAAGCTGGGGTCAAAACCTTTTGAAAGTATAAAAATAGACTTTTATAGAAATATATACATAAATATAACCTTTTATAGAAAAAATATACATTTTTGAGGGAAAAAAATTATTACCATTACACATTTTTTGAAAGAAAGAAAATTATTACAACAGTATATTTTTAATAGAAAACATTTTTAGTTTTCTAAAATAAAAAATGATAATAATAAAAAAATAATCAAAATCTGACAATATCAATTTTCTCACAATAATCAAACATTTAAAAATATCTTATAAACCTACCTTTTTTGCAACACATAACCTACATGTAGTTGAACAATAATTAAACATTAAATAAAGCAGTGGTTCGCGGGAAGAAGCTGTTCGACTTACTTCTCGCTGATGGAATACGGAGGGAATATGGGGGTTTTGTTAGAACCCCCGTGCCTCTTACATTGGTAAGAGGCATGGCGGTTCTTGCCGTGACATTTAGACCTAACAAAATTTCATTTATTTTTTTAATTTATTTTTTTTTTAATCATATCACCCGAAGCAAGGCAGTAATGCCACTGAAGCACAGGGGGCTACGTAAGAGTGAAAAGTTTGGAAAAGTGAAAGCCGAAAACCACATCCTAAACAGAGAACAAGGGACGAGCCTCTTAACCTGTTCAACAGACGTAGGTGGAGTGTGAACCGGGCGATAGTTTAGTCTATCTACTCCAATTAATTTTATTTTTACATTTAATTAAATTTTGTTGGTTGCAATCTTTTATTTAAAGAATAGAGATAAAAAATTTTGAAAAAGAAAAAAACGCTTGAAATACAATGTAAGTTGTTTGATGAAAATTGTTAAAGTAGAAAGCATGATACCTGAAGGAAATGACAACTTTGAGTTGGACTTATTGGTATAAGTGAATGCAAAGGAAAGTAACAAAGCACTGTCTATGAAAGTAATGATAGAGCAATGAGGGGCTTGCTACGTCCTGGCTCTGAAATAGAATTTGGAGGGAAAATACTTATTATCCGGAGACGCTTTTGAGACTGGAAAGTGAGAAACTTCCGACCAAATATGACATATTTGCTCCATTTTCGTATGAACTGGCTCTTAACAAGGATAATATGAGGAGTCAGGTACGTACTGCAGCGGTAAAGGGAGTCGATTATTTTACCCGCCACTTTAGCAATGGATCGTTTGTAAGTTTTGCACTTGGTTGAGTGTGAGAAGTTTTATTTTTCCTTTTTGACTTTTTTCCGTTGTAATGTTTTCCTTTTGTATTAATTCTTTCTTTTCTATTTTCTGTTAATTTTTTTTTTTTTTTTTTTTTGGTTTTAATTTGTCAAAAGCTCTACAATGGAATTGTGCACCCGGTCAAATTATACACGTGACCCGGATAATAGTTTCGGTATTATAAGGGAAGACACTCACTTATGTTATGATTATCGTTAGTTAAAGCATTTTACTTTACCGAATACGAAAATAATATTGTCTAAGTACGGAAGAAATCTGAAGCAATGGATATGTGGTTCTACAAAGGTTCTACATGTGAGCAATGTTTTAGAGAAAATGGAAACAAAAAAGAAACATACTTAACGTTCACAAGAGACAATTGAAATTTCTAGAGCACATAATGAGGAAAGACGACTTGGAAAATCTGATACTCATTGGACAGATTAAAGGCAA
The DNA here is from genome assembly GCA_037127315.1 of Ascarosepion bandense. Classification (NCBI taxonomy): domain Eukaryota; kingdom Metazoa; phylum Mollusca; class Cephalopoda; order Sepiida; family Sepiidae; genus Ascarosepion; species Ascarosepion bandense. Next base: position 8,841,851 of record JBBBDQ010000872.1, read on the forward strand.
GTGGGACAGACAAACAACGCATGATACTAAGCTCGAGTAAATAAACTGCAGAACTGTAATAAAGAGAAATAACAGAAACATAAAATTTACTATTTCATTAAGAGCTCTAAAAGAAAGGACACTGTGGAAAGATATGATCGTCTATGTCCCGAGAGAACACGGCACATAAAGAAGAAGGACAATTAGAACAGGAAGAATCAAACGAAGAAGGATTTGAATACCAAAATTTATGAGGAAAATTGAACTTATTTATTCAGCAATGCTTATCACGAAGATTCCGCTGATCCAACGAGTGTCATTCTTTAGGAATATAAATTGTTATGTCACTAAATCCCAAAATCAAAGCTTTAGTTCCTCCTCTAGTCGATAATCACAACAAAGTTGAGGGCATTAAATCGAGTGTAAATAATATATATAAAGACAATTTCTCATTCCATTTTCGGACGGAAACTATTTTCTCTATGAATTCGTCGCCGCTTACGTTCATATAATTCAATGAACCAACACAACCGGATACTCGACAAATAAACGTAGATGGGGAAATGCCAACGATAAAAACAAACTTAATCGTCGAGAACAATTTTCACTAGGTTTTAGAGTTCAATACATGATTGATAGAATAATTATGTAGCTTGGCTCCCTAAATCTTAGGGAATTTGACACCTGATGTATTCAGTGGGAAACGTCTGCAACTTTGCAAAATGTCACTCGTTAAACATTGTCTGAGCAGATATTTGAATAATAAAAAAATACTTGGATTTAAATGAACAAGTTTGGCCATAACTTCCCATCTAGTCTGATTTGTTAACCTCTGATTTCCTCTTTTTCAGCTCGTTTTCATGTTTTATATTATCTGAGCCGGTGTTTAATTTCGAGAAGAAGGGTATTTTTATGAAATCGCAGAGATATTCAGACTAGCTCGCAAAAGAAAAATAAACATTGTTTTGATAAATATTTGATTCTTGTAAAAGTTAAGAATTCGGCCAAAAATCCTTGTGTCATGAAAATAGTTTGTTGTTTTAAAACCAGTATAGCTAAAACCAGATAATGTGGGCCTTGAAATGGTAGTAAACAATGTGTCAAAATATGACGTAGTCGTTTATATAAGAGACAGATTAATAGTGGTAATCGTTCAGGCGTAAGATTTGAGATCGGAACCCAGGCCGAGAATGACACAATGAAAACCCCAGACGAGCGCGGCCTCTGGTTGGCTCGATGCTTGTGTGCTGACACCTCCGACATCAACTCGTAGTCCACAACCACGTCACCTGAAGAGCGAATAAAAGATATGTTGTCTATATTTATTTATATATACGTGCTACGGGCGTAATTTTATTAAGTGAGAATGTCGTCATTTTATCAGCGTGAAAAAGGCAGGCGATTTTATAAGAGAGAAGATGAAGTTTTGGTTGCAGTTTAAATTTCGTCGTCTTTGTACAGTTTATGCAACATATTGGACGTTGAAGATGCGGTTATCGAAGAAGATGCAACATTGGTCATTTTATCGAAATGATAATCTTCGACGAATTGATATACAACGCATAGCTGCATGTATGATCATCTATTTTCAAATAATAACGTCGTAAAAATAGTATTAAAATTATTCTCTGATTTTAAATAAATAGCATACTACTGGATAAAAAGAAAACAAACAAAAACATAAACAAACACTAATTACTTGCCCTTACATCTGAGATGAGGTAGTATTTACATTGATTACACTGTTCAGACTGTTGTCCTAATCATAATTGTCATGTTTAAATAAAGGATTCTTTTCAAAATTCCTAGCACCTGAAGAAGGCCGGAGCGTAATACGGCTTATGCGTCGTAAAAAAATCAATAAAGATGAGAGCAACTGTTCGAACAATCTAAATGACACTAACAACATTGTTTACTAGTTTTTAACGAATCTTATTGAGTTTCATATTCACTTCGATGTTTCTTAGCAAACATTTATAATGGTAACAGGCAGAAATCCTCATTTAAAAAATTAGCGCAAAACAATAGTTCCTACTATGAATTTACATTACAAATTTCGGATTAGTACTTGGCAATAACACTAGATTAGGTTCAAATGTATTCTGTACACCCAAACGTTGCTTTATGCAATTGGGTATCCAGTTAGCATAATTTTTATGGACGCCTAATATAGAATGTACGCACAAACGCACCTGGTCTCCACCATCAATACCCAGAGAAGTTCTAGACTGGAGAACAAGAGAAGGTTGCCAATGGCAAAAAGTGTTACGACAAAAATGGGAAACATGTGGAATAATTGGCCTAAAGATGAAATTACTACCAGTCCCTGATTTCGCCCTCGCCAGATACGGATACGAGTTTTGGGCACTGACCAACAGGGAAACAAACTAAGTTGAAGCTTTCAAGATGTGTGCATATCACTGAGTATTTAGATCGCCATGGGCAGTGAGACGCACTGATATGCTGGTGATGGATATCATCAGAAGAAGGTACGCATTGAGAGCGCATATGGCACTAAGTAATCTTCGTTATTACGGGCATATAATTAGACAAGGCGGCTTCGGGAAGGACATTATTGTTAGGCCCAGCTGAGGTCAAGCGGCACCAAGGACAACCAAACTTTTCTTGATTTGATAATATTAAGAGCTGGACAAAAATAACAATGGCTGAGGCTGTAAGGACAACATCAGACAAAGAGAGATGAAAAGAAATGGTAACCACATCGGCACAAAATACGCTAAAAGAATAAATGATGATGATTAATGGAGAATGGGCGAGTCGAGTTCAAGATTTGAACCAGTTAGTTAGGTTTACTTTTGCACAAATGTACTTTGGAAAGATATTGATAAGCCTTTCCAGTTACGAGTTAAATAGCGGGGTAGACTAGTTTCTCTTGAGTTTGAGTTTTGTTTAACGGTTTATCAACCTCTGTGGGTTATTTAATGCCAAAAAGCTGGGGTTTTAAGGTATTATTCTTTAATGTTCGGTTATAGTGAGAAGGTTGATTTAGTCAGATTTTGATGAATTTTTATTTTATTTTAGAAACTGTAGATATCTTCTAGTTTTCTATTCAAAATGTATTGCTGGTAATATTTATTTCCTTCAAAATGTATTATGGCAATATTTTTCCCCCAAAACTGTATTGTTGGTAATATTTTTTCTTTCAAAAATGTGTATTTTTCTATAAAAGTCTTTTTATACTTTCATAGTGTTTTGACCACAGTTTGGTGGTGGGGGTTAACTATTTGCCCATAGCTGGGACCCTAACAGGTGCTACCACTCCGGGTCAGAGTGGACCTGGAAACAACAGCGATTAAAAGATAGTTCCATGCTCCTCACAACCTCCCAATCAGAGACCTTGCTGCCGGATGCAGTTTACCGTCATAACCTGGACCACTAGTTTCTCTAATTTGTCGTGTTAGTCAATCTAGAAGGACAAATCTGAAATCAAATTAATATAGAAGACTGACATTTCACAGATAAGGCGTACGGCCACATCACGTGTTGCTACGAAATTAAGCAACGTAGAGCCCGGTCAGTACGTAGATGGGTAATCGCTTAGGAATATCAGATGCTAAAGCAGGGACGTGTGAATGGAGAAATGGATAATGACTCGGAATTGTTAATCGGAGAGCCGCTTTTCGAGATCGTTTTATTCTCTTATGGCTAAGTACCTTGAGAAAAGGTATTAATCTACCTCTTTTTCTCAATCAATAGGTTTGTTAATAAGTCTTATATCACTAAATAATTATTATTACTCTTTCAAAATATTCTTATAATCTAAAAATATATTCTGGTTTTAAATAACCTACAATACATGATTGGTTAATAAACCGTAGAAAATGAATCAATCATTTAATCAACACATAAGAAAGGAAAAGCATGCGATGGAAAATCCTGATTGCTTCAGGCAAAAATATACAAAGCTCTTAAAAATAGTTGGTGCTGATATAGCGTACTTTCTGAAAGTGGTCTACGAACTTCTATCACTGGTATAGTATGTGGTCTACCTTCAAAAAGTGTATTATAAAAAAGTATTATCGCTATCTGAATAGGGTTAGGGCTTAGGGCTGAGAGCTTAGGGTTAAGGGAAATAATCAGCTCCAATAAATAATCGAATAGTTATACATATAAATGTACTTTTTCTCGGGTAGGACACATTCAAAACGGGTAAGCCACATACAGTAGCAGAATCATTTCTCAGATGCGTCTTTGTCCTCGAAGAGCGAGTGCAACTCGGTTGTAGCTCTGTCCGTGGACAGAGATGCATCTGAGAAAAATTATACTGTGTAGATGGCCGGTCCCAGTGAACAGTCTCCCGAGGCTGCGCCACCCCATTGCACTAGAGGGGTAGACCAGGTGCACGTCACCGGGGCCAGCGCAACCAGCAGTTTCGGGGAATGGGGAATTTTTGTTTCTTCGCCCGTCCGTACGCGTTCGGGCACCCACGTTAAAAAAAGACCTTGTGTCACATCTCGCTTCAGTGGGAGATTAAGGTAAATATATACTATACCAGCACCAAGTAACTGAAGTGCAGCTGTTAAAAGAAACAATCAGAATAACAGAAGTATGTTTTTGCAATTTATTTTTATTAAATGTATTTTAAAAATGATCCTCCCATCAGAGATTAAGAGGCAACATGATTTGACAGAGAAAGACGTTGAGAATTATTTGTACGGATACGTGTAACGAACAAGGAACTTTTAAGGTAAACTGAAAATAAAAGAACCTCGTACTTACCATTATATAGAGACGAAATTCCTAAGATACATAATGAGGAATGAAAGATTGCTGTAGAGCTACTGAATTTTTTTATGTAGATCGATTAAATAGATTTCAAGTCTTAAGAAACCTCTGCAGAAAAAAAATTATAATATACCAGGAGTGTACCCATACCGCCAAAAATTACGGTTAAATATTTAAGAGGATTATATATATATATATATTTTCTGTCTCCATTTTCTTTGCTGTTTTTTTAGTTTATTTATATTTCCAACGATTTTATCCTAATGTGATTTTGGATGAAAAGGCCTTAGGGACAGTCAATAAATTCCTTGTTTTTAAAATAATATATATATATATATATATATATATATATATATATATATTCTTCACTACTCGAAATAATTATTGCAAAAAAATAATAATGAGGCATTGATAAAGAAAAAACACGTGACAAGTACTTTCTTAACTGGTTGTAAAATTTAATAACTATCAGTAAAAATAATGGACTGAGCCGACGATGACCCGCGATTGTCTCTCTAATGAACTGAGCCTACGTTGCTATGCTGTTGTCACCCTAATGAACTGAAACGACGCTGCCTCTCTATTATCTCTCAAATGAACTGACGTAACGCTTTCTCCATGAGTGTGACAAGGTGGAAAAATCTATATGCCTGTATGTATGCAAATAAATACACAGTGCTCTTTATCATAGTAGAAAAAATTATTCATATCTATCTCTTTAATATTTTTCACGTAGTTAACGTGGTAAATATATATATATATATATATTATGTCATAATATATGGAATCTGTATTTTACTCGGGCGAACCATTAATTTGGTTTGACACTGACGCCATATACGCTTCACTAAATTCATTAGAAACAAATGATTTTAAAATTTGAATTAGTAACGTAATTCGCGAGATTTCGTGAGAGCGTCAGTGAAGAGTTTGTTTACATCACGTGACGTGTTTGTTTACATCACGTGACGCGTTTGTACGTTACTAATTCAGATTTTAAAATCATTTGTTTCTGATGAAGGACCGAGGGCGGTCTGAAATATAAAATATAATAGTAGAAATAAACAAATACTGTAAAAAAAAAACACATTTTTAAACTCAAAACGTTTTCATATTCTTTCCTATATATATATATATACCTCCAAAGGTTCAATAAAATGAGCATACATGATTAAAATATGCCTCAATCATAATAAAAGCAAAGTTTTATTTCCAAAGTCTGACTTAATATTTAGTGGAAAGAACAAAAATATTTTATTAGCTTCACTCAGTATATTTGTACGCTATGTTATCTGTCAAACAGATTTTTATTACCTTCAGAGCAGTGATATTTTTCTTGCATCGGATGACTCTAGATTAGTACAGGAAATTTAGTAATACAAATAAAAATATCTGTTTGACAGAGAACATAACGTACAAAGATACCGTGAGTCTAGATAATAATTTGTTTTTTTTATTTTACAATTCAGGGTAGGTTGGTGTGCCTGCGACTCCTCAGAACATATAATTTAAATTCTTCAAAACCTTCTTATTATAACTTATATAAACATTAATCCCAACAAAAATTAATTTCTCGAAATTTCTTAAAATGAAGTAAGTGGAAAGTAACAGATCTGAAAATTTCATTCTTTTCTGAATAAGTTCTGCAAATTTCACTTAATTCCGACATTTATCTGATATTTATAATAATTTCCAAATCAATGTATTTTTCAGGAAATTTTAGAGTTTTTTGCGGTGAAATTTTCAGAAAAGAATGAAATTATTTTAGAAATGTTTGATTTCTTAGAAAAATTTTGTAAAATAATTTTCAATTCTGTTACTTACCACTAACTTAATTTTCAGAAATTTCGAGAAATTCATTTTTGGTTGAATTAATGTTTATATAAGTTATAATCAGAAGGTTTTGAAGAATTTAAATTACAATTTGTTCTGAGGATCCCCAGGAACTCAAAATCTACTCTGAATTGTAATATTAAAAAGATGCAATAGAATATTATTTAATGAGAAATTTCTGAAAAAGCTTAATACGATTTAGCGATCTCCAGTATTTTAAAAAAGTAATTTGAATTTTGTGTATAAACGTGCCGATACCTTTTTTCAATACGGATGTCCATACATTGCATTAACACAAATGTAAAAGCGGTAACTATAGTAAATTCGAAGATAAAATACAAAATATTTTCCCATTTTTTAAGATCAATGGGTAACTAAAAAATATATAATAAAATACACTTCTTCTTCTTCTTCTTCTTCTTCTTCTATGTGCCCTGTACCTTCAGGACATAGGCGATCATGGCTCTCCAGGTCTCCCTATCCCTTGTGGCTCTTAGTATGTTTGCTCCTGTTGCTCCTGGCAACCTCCGTTCCGTCATCCATCTGATCAGGCCCTGCAAATATGTTATCCGCTGCCTTCCTCTGTCTCTCCTTCCTTCTATCTGACCAGTCAGTATCAGGTTCTCCAGGCTCTCCTTCCTCATTGCATGTCCCAGGAACTTCAGTTGTCTCTTCCTGATGCTCAGTATCAATTTCCTTTTTGTTGCCATTCTTTCTAACACCTCGTCGTTGCTCGTATGCTCAGTCCACGATATCCGTAGCATCCTTCTGTAGAACCACATTTCGGCCGCTTCCAGTTTTGTCCTCATTTTCGATGATATTATCCAGCATTCACTTCCGTATTGAAGAACTGACATTACGTAGCAGTCTACCACTCTTTTCTTCGTTTCTATTGAGATCTTCCTGTGTGTTAGTATTTTGCTCATCTTCTGAAATGCGTTCCTTTGCCATGCCAATTCGCCTTCGGATCTCCGTGTTGCACTTTCCATCTTCTGTTATAACACTTCCTAGGTACTTAAAATCTTTTACTTGTTTGATTCTGTTATCCCTCACCTGTATTTGACATTTTGGGTTGTATCTTTTGCTGATGACCATGCACTCAGTTTTCTTAAAGTTTATTTGTAGTCCCTTCTTGTCACTCTCCATTGCTACTTTCTGTATGAGGTCTTGTAGTTTCCTTTCCGTGTCCGTAATCAGCACTGTATCGTCCGCATACCTTATGTTGTTCAGGTTGTGGCCTCCAATAACAAATCCTGGCGTGTCCTACTCAAGATAAATTTCCCAAACATTTAGCTGTCAACACTTCATAAAACAAAGATTCGTGATAAAAATGCTTTTTCTATGATATTTTAAACTAAAGTTAAGTAATATTTGTTTCAGACTGATTAAACATGAATTGGCTAATGTTCCTGAAAAAAAAATCAGGAAGTATATATAAGTTATGAAATCTTTTTTTAATAAAGAAAATTACGTTGTACTGAAATAAATATAAATATGCCAATGTGTCAATATGCGAAGAAATATTTCCTGAACGGAACTTAAATAGTCATCATGTAGTCTGGATTATAAAAATAAGTAATTCCATAAAGTATTACTATAATTTGTCTTGTTAGATCCTATTTAAAACATACATTGCTCTCCTTTAACACTCACAGTAGTTTCATACATTCCCTCAAGCGAAGAATCGCTTTTTACTTCTGCTGTTACTTCAATGTTCTTACTGCCCTTTAATTTCATTAAGAATTTTAGAATTATGTTTCTATAATAAATTAGAACTATTGTACATCTTCAGGCAGTTATTTAATATAACGATCTGACTGCTTGAATGCGTCCGTTCTGAATATTCTTTTTTCGCATTCTGGTGTTTAAAGAATGATTGGCTTAAGGCGAAAGTGCGTTCGCTACAAAAATGCAGTAACATATATTTTCTGATTTCCCTATTTGTTTATTGAACACTTAAATTCTTTTTTTAAATTTTTGTATATTTATAATTTTATGGCCATATAAATATATATATATATATATATATATATATATATATATATATATATATGTCCTAGTGAATACAGAACAAAGAATTATTACAACGTCCAAAACATTAATTTAAAACAGTGTTTACACACCGCCTGATGAGACACTGAAGTTTCACTGTCGAAACGAGCGTACCTTCGTAGCGGATATATATAGAATAATTATATATATAATTTATAATATATATATATATATATATATATATATATATATATATATATATATATATATATTCACTACTACTCTTTTGAAATTATATGCAGTGCTTATTTTCCAAAATTTAATCGAAATAAAGAGATTCTATGAAGAGTGTTCTTTTATAGGTGTACAACATTGACGAATTTTGCTCTGCTTGGAAAGTCATAGGGCTTTTGTCGGAAATACACAATAACAAGCAGTACCGTATGTGACAGGGCATCATCCATTTTCTTCTTTGTTTTTCGTTTTCATTTACTTTGTTTTTTTTATTGTTTTTTGGTCTTTTTCTTTTCTTTTCTTTTGCCAAGTTTGGAATAGGCGTCAACCCGTTTATGAAGAAGAGATGGGACGGGTGGACAGATATTCTTTGATGGGAGGGGTTCACTGCTGATCGATTCAGTTAATGGCTGTGCAACAAAAGTGAGACTGTAAACAAAGCCAAACGTCCAGTCAATAATGAAGTTGAAAAACCGAAAAAGACAGATTAAAAAAAGGGCAGGAAATTTCAAAAGAAAAATATAGAAAACAAAAAATATGCTGGTTATGCCAGTTGTCATATTTTTCTTGTTATGTTTGTAAAATTTATGCAAACACTGCTACATATAAAATTTATTTTTAGCCATAAATCATACTTCAACAGAAAGAGGTATATAAGTAAAATCAGTCTATTCGTCGATGAGTAAAACTTCATTTACAAATAACATTAAGATTTATAAGTGAGGTTATATATCAGAATTGCAGAAGCAATTGCCAATTTTCCACTGACACAAGACGAAATTGATCTCTTTTTACTTTTTAAATGGCGTGCAAATGCTGTTCCCTTTCGTTTAAACCGATTTTAGGATGTTCGTTGACCTTAACCACATGTACACACAAACGCACATATTATCGCCGGCTACTCTCGTTTTCGGAGTAAACCTGTTGATTAAGGTGGCTAGTCAATCCGTGTCGTTATGTTTGTTCGATGCCAACAGAGCCCACCAGTCGTTTGTAAAGTAACTATGCCTATCACGGTTAGTAGGCTCAAACCTCACCCACGATGAGTTCTGACTTCGGGTAAGAACAATCAACGCCAGGTTTCAGGTAGTCCAGTTTACAAAATTTAAATCGAAAGACTTGGCTCTACCCGTAGAATATTTTCAGGCGCCTTTAAAAGTCACTGTGTGCTAGAATTGCATTTCCAGTTTGATAGTATCAAAAGACAAATTGATATTCAAAACCATGATTCATAGTCGGAACGCGAACCTCTTAAACATACGCCGCAAGTATGAGTCCAATAGTGCCGGTCGAATTCAACACTCAGTATTAACTGATCGACTGAGGACAAGCTTGCTAACAATTACGTTACGCCCAATTATATATATATATATATATATATATATATATATAGTAGCGAACATAAAGATCAGAACGATGTTAATAAAAGTTTAAATGTGAAATAACTTTTTATTTTAAAGATTCATAGAAAATAAGGAAATTAAGGTAAATTATATAATTCCAAAATATAAAGCTCAATAAACTTATTTTGATAAAGTTATACGAATAATTATATAGCATTCGAAAAATAGATGATCAAAAACATCAGAACGATTAACAAAATCATACTATTATAATGGATACATTATATCCAAATGAAAATAGCGTTCATAACTCATTATTACTTGATGTGAAAGAACTTTACTTTTAATAACAGCTTGAGATCTTTTGCTACATGAGCGAATTAATGTATCGCATTCATTAACGGATATTTTCTCGCATTCTCCTTTCAAATTAGTTCATAGTTCTTCGACGTTTGTTGGATTCTTTTCCTTAGTTCTTTCATTTAGTAACTTCCAAACATTCTCAATAGCATTCATGTTTGGGCTAAGAGCAGTACACTCCATGACAGTAACATATTCCTCAAAAAATGTTTAATAGACTGTGCTGTGTGATATGGGGCGTTATCATGCATAAATAATGCTGGTTAAATATTTGCAGTTCTCAAATTCGGTACATGTTTCTTCAATATCTCTTTGTAAACATTTGCGTTAATTTTACCGTGTAGCCTTACAAGTGGTCCCGTATCAGCAGATGACGTCATGTCAAGCGCCATCACACTTCCTCCTCCAAATTTAACGCTACTTTTAGTGCACTGAGTCAAATATTGTTCCTTAGGACGGCTTCGAACGAACCGTCTCCCGTCACAACCGAACAGGTTAAACTTTGACTAATTGCTGAAATGAATACAATCTCACTGTTCTTCTGTCCATATGAAGTGTTCAGTGGCAAATTTCAATCGGCTCATTTGATTGTTTTTAGAAATGTAAACCTTTGTAGAGGCTACTCGACTGTTAAGATTTATTTCATTAAGTCTTCGGGAAATAGTGTGCCTTGGTATTTTAATGCTAAGTTTAACATTAGCTTTTTTTTAATCTTTACTAATCCATCTGTTTTTCTTGCAGTAGTTTTCCTAGGCCTGCCAGGTGGTTTCTTGGCTTCACATGACCCAGTTTTCTCGAATATTCTGAAAATACTATGAATAACACTTTTAGATTTCCCCACACTTTTTGAAATATCCACAATCGAGAGTTTATCTTCATTACGTAACTTGACTATCAGTTTTCTAAGTATCAAATAAGTCAGGTTTTTTCGCCAGTAAAGAGCCGGTTTAATTTAGTAAAATATCCGATTTTATATTCTTACATGAAAAGGATTTTCAATCATGCAAAATAATTATTAAATTTTATGGATTTATTTAATCATTATGATGTTTTTGATCATCAATTTTTTTTCATTTGTATATAATTATTCTAAATAACTTTATCAAAATAAGTTTATTAAACTTTATATTTTGGAATTATATAATTTATATCTTTTTTACCTTTTAGAAGCTTTAAAATAAAATGTTATTTCATATTTAGACTTTTCTTGACCTCGTTCTGATCGTTATGCTTGCTACTGTATATATATATATATATATATATATATATATATATATATATATATGTGTGTGTGTGTGTGTGTGTGTTAATATATATAGTTTGATGCGATATGCAATCATCATGTTGCATATAATGAGTTCGCAATAAGCACCTGATGATTGCCTAGTGCACGAATTATTATATACTTTATAAAACTGTTATAATACATCAAGCAGTTTTATTAATACCAGAAATATATATCTACATATACTTGTGAGCATACACATGTATATTTATTAATGTCTCTCTCTCTATATATATGTGTGTGTGTGTGTGTATGTGTGTGTTTGTATGTGTGTGTGTGTGTGTGTGTGTGTGTGTGTAATTTTTCACGTGTTCGTATAATTGTTTTCCTTTCGGAACTCAAATTATATAAGAATTGTTGAGAGGTTTTGTACTTTTGAGCGCTTTCGGCTATAGTTTTAGCCATTATCAAGAATTAAATTTGTTTTACTGGTAAATAAGCATGTGCAAAGTTTATACATATAGAGTCTTGTGTATGTTAAGTTCAGAACAGGGTAAGTACCTTGTTAAACATCTTCATAATTTACGTTATAAGGAATAGAATTTCTCTTTTTATTAGTAGTGCCTCTATTATGTTTCATCTTCTTTTGCATGTTGATGATGCTGTTATCTATGTGTTATCAGCTAGGATATCACGGGTAGGGCCTGGAAGATCTTGATATGTGTTTAAATAAGATCGGATAAAACTGTTGTGGGGAAAGTGCAATGTCAATCTTCTCATCAGTGACAGTGACTGAGATTTGTCCATGTAAAAAAAAGAAAAAGGACCGATGATCCAATGTAATGAAACAGCACACCATATTCTGACCCTATTAGTGTGTTAAGGGTGCTTTTGTTAGCGAAACCCAGCAAGAACTTTGCCGAACTGAACGCTCCTCTTTTGTTCAGAATGCCACGTTCGACCGCAAATGGACGGCTCGCGGTTTTGCAAAACTTAGAAGCAGTTTCGATAAGTATTTTCTGTATAACGATCCGTTGAAATTAGTGACACTTTAAATCACTTTGTCGAACCGACTTATCTGGTTATGCCTTTTTACTTCAAATAGGTTTTAAGTCCATAACTTATAAGTTAAGAAATAACACAGGGTGATCAAAAAGACGGGAATGTTTTAACAAAAATAAAACCAAGTGTGGTGGAAGAAAAATATTTTATTCAAAATAAGTGAAACTTTAAAACATGCCATCTAAGAAACTATGATGGAATTTTCATTTTTTAAAATTACGTCCTGTGGATGGCGTCCTCCTTTACGAATGCATTATTGAAATCTGCTGTTGAAACAGTTACAGTAACTGAGATCCCCTGTTCATTTTAAAAAAAATAAGGTCCGATGATCACATGTAATGAAACAGTACACCATACTGTCACCTTACTAGCGTGTAAAGGGCGCTCATGAACTTCATTAGGATTTGTGTCTGCCCAGTAACGGTAGTTCTGCTTATTCACATATTCCTGTGAGATTAAAATTGGCCTTATCTGACATCCATAACTTGCTTAGAAAATCATCTTGATCCATGGTTACTGTTTCGCTGCCACATGCAAATGTCTGCCAATACACACTTAGAAAATTCCCGTGTTTTTTTTTTTGGTGGGGGGGCACCCTAGATTACTATTTCACTGGCGATCAGTGTTCAACAACAGGTGTCGGCGTTTATACTTCTTCTATATGACAATTTCCCAACGATGTTTCTGCATAACTGACTGGAATGGATTCAGTTAGAATTTGAACTCGCCTCTCTGTTTTCTCATTCTGAGCCACAGATCTTTCTAAATAAATAATAGCACTTGGTATGAAAATCCAGCATGAAAATGACACTTAACATGCAGTAACGTGATATATAGATATTACATTAAGTTCACCCGCGAGATCCAAACTACAACGAACCAAAATTATTTACGAATTAACAAGCCCTGCGTTCTTGATCCTAAGTTTGTAATAACTAAATCGACCATACCATTACGAATCTTACTCAAAGATTCTTGCTACACCTCTCTCAATGAACCTTAATTCAATCTCCTTTAAACACACACAGAGACCTACCAAACTTATCCGTAACATACTTGTCGACAATACAAATATCATAGCATCATCCACATGCCAAAAAATAGACTAAAAATATTGGAGGGCTTTGTGCGTTGTGGTGCATTGAATATCGGTTCGGAACGAGAAATCAGGGAGCCGAGTTCGAATTCCAGCTGAATTCATTGCATTCACTTATGCGCAAATACCCTTGGGAAAGGTATTAATCCTACTATTCCTTCCAGTTATGGGTTAAATAGCAGGACAGATCGGGTTCTATAGCCTTGGTCGGCAACCAGTCTACCGCAGAAAGCAATGGCAACCTACTGCGAGATAATATTCTGCCCAGTCAGTCATGTCTCTTTCGAGACATGATCGCCCAAGCGTGTATCACGTATGGCACTTAACTGACTGACTATTAATAAAAACGAAAAACCCAACTCTTAATGACATGAATTACGAACACGCTAACAACATGCTTACCGTGTTCGGTACGTAACACATACTACTACTCCACATTATACATAACACCACTCACATTCTGTTACAAATAAAATGACATTCATCCTCGAAAATGGCTAAAAGTACAGCCGAAAATGTTCGATAAACAAAACATTTAGACAGTTATTATATGATTTGTCATGAAAAATTACATAAAAAATGTTAACCATAACACTTTGCCTGTCATTTTTAATAAGAACTGCATCAAAAGGAGATTGCTGACCAAATATATGATATTGGTTAAAGACATATGAATTTGTAAATAATGTTGGTTTGTCGTAGCTTGAATCTCGCGGGTGTATTGTTGTTTTTGATGATGAGCTTAACCTTTTAAATTTAAGATAATATATAATTCATTTTTATTTGTTTACGTTGACGGGAGTTGCGTTTTTTCGAATGTTTCGGAGTGAAGATTCGTCTTGTTTATATTCGTCTTGGTAGATTAAAGACACTTTTTTCCTACTTGCTCTTTATTTATTCTATTCATCTTGTTAGAATCTGTTCCATGTATTCAATTTATATATATATATATATATATATATATATATATATATATATATATATTTCACTTTATGCAAGACAATAAAGCTACTAAGTTGCAAGGGGATTCAGTTGCTTCTAGCGCCAGAAGTGGCCGATTTTAACCAAAGAGATAATGTTTTCTGTTGGTATTTTCAAGATGGATCACAATCATCGATGCCAGATTTAATCCAGCATCATTATATACATAGTTAGATAGATAGATATTAGACTAATTTAAATTTATCTTACATTAAACTACCTTAGATTTATATTAAATTAAATCTTTTTCTCTCACTCTCTTAAATTAAATCTTTTTCTCTCACTCTCATTATATATATACATATATTCAAATTATTATATATATATATATATTTGGAGGCTATTTGTCTAAAGTTCCAGCAGCCGAGCCTGTGCAGGCAGAAAGAGCATTTCCTTCGCTCCGTAAAATTACTGGAGAGTTTGTGAGTGTAACATTTTTCTCTTTTATTTCACACTTGTGGAAATATATGTATACACCTCCCTTACATTTTAATATATTGTTTTTCATTAAAGTTTACTTTTAAACGAGTTCCATTTTCTCCCAGGATTGTGAGTAATCCTTTTGGTTTTGTCCTTTTTCTTGATCCTTTATAATTAAGCCAACGAAGCCCTTGATAATTGTTGGCTGAAAGGTTCTTCAGGTTTGGGATAATCATAACGTCTATTCTTTTTAAGGCTATTAGTGTTTTCTGTGGGTAGAAATCATTATATATATACATAAGGATTGCCGAAATGTTTCGTACTTTCAAGTGCATTCAGCTATATTTTTACTCATTATCATGAATGAATTTTCTTCTACTTGTTAATAAACATTTCTAAATTTTACGTATATTTTGTCATGTGCATGTTAATTTCTGAACACAGTAAGCACATTGTTACCGTGTTTCTCATTGACGTTATTATGTGTAGGGTTTGTCTTTTTTATTATTACTCTCTCTATTATTTTTAATCTTCTTTTGTATAGACAAATGAAAAATGTTAGCCATTATCCAGAACAAAAAAAAAAAAAAAGGAAAACAATACTAAGTGAAACATCTGAAATAATATCAAAAATACATCCTAGGATCATACAAACCTGGATGAAAATGTTTAAGATACTTAAGTAACTCCTCCAAAATCTAAAAACTTTCGGATGTTTAAAAATTCCAGTCGTGCGTTCGTAAAAATATGTTGCATGTTTGACGTTAAGAAATCACTTATTGTAAATCACATAAAATTACCGAAAGTTTGAAAACTAGGTTGTGGAAATAACTCGTTTCCAAATGAAATTTATATATATATATATTATATATATATATATATATATATATATATATATATATAGTGATGTCAATAGATAGATAGAGAGGACTTTTTACAAGCTTATTATTGTGCTTCATGTATTTTTCTCGGAATTATATTTTTCTATGTTTATTAACACATGGTATTTTTTTTCATACGAGTCAAGTCTGACATCCAGTGATTTCATATTTGAGCCGACTAGCCTCAATTCGACAGTGGTGTTAGTGCGAAGGGTGAGACTAAATAAAACAAAAGTACTTGACCCCGTTAACCTCTAATATGTTTTATCAATTTGCTTTTATGTTTTGAAAGTAAACTTCACAATTGATGACAACACATTATTCTGGATTAACGAAGCTGTGTTTTTCTTTCTTTCTTTTGTACACTACTGCCTATGTGTGTATGGGGGGTGTTTTGTGAATCTTTTAGACTTTGTTTTGTTTGTCGCCATTCATTGTCTCCCTTGGCGACATTGAAGATGTGAGTTCGTCAGCATTAACCAAACATTGACTTCATTGACTAACCGATCAATCGGGCTGTTGTTTCTTCTAAGGCTGAGGAATATATATGAGAAAATGCGAATAGAAAAGCGCCCAACCCAAAATAAAAGAAGAATTAAAAAAAAAGAAGTGAGGTTTATGAGCGGGTGTGGGCATGCAGGATGATAAAATATAGACTCTTTCAGGAGATGATATTTTGACAAATAGCAGAAATGTATACGGAGAAATCCATGCAAAAATCAATAAGAACACTGAAATTTGTCCCCTAATCTACTTGTAAAATCCCGGGAACTATTTAAGCAACGTTACGAAAAGTTTATGTGCGGGTGTGGGCAAGCAGGATGATAAAATATAGATTCTTTCAGGAGATGATATTTTGACAAATAGCAGAAATGTATACGGAGAAATCCATGCAAAAATCAATAAGAACACTGAAATTTGTACCCTAATCTACTTGTAAAATCCCGGGAACTATTTAAGCAACGTTACGAAAAGTTTATGTGCGGGTGTGGGCAAGCAGGATGATAAAATATAGATTCTTTCAGGAGATGATATTTTGACAAATAGCAGAAATGTATACGGAGAAATCCATGCAAAAATCAATAAGAACACTGAAATTTGTCCCCTAATCTACTTGTAAAATCCCGGGAACTATTTAAGCAACGTTACGAAAAGTTTATGTGCGGGTGTGGGCAAGCAGGATGATAAAATATAGATTCTTTCAGGAGATGATATTTTGACAAATAGCAGAAATGTATACGGAGAAATCCATGCAAAAATCAATAAGAACACTGAAATTTGTACCCTAATCTACTTGTAAAATCCCGGGAACTATTTAAGCAACGTTACGAAAAGTTTATGTGCGGGTGTGGGCAAGCAGGATGATAAAATATAGATTCTTTCAGGAGATGATATTTTGACAAATAACAGAAATTTATACGTAGAAATCCATGCAAAAATCAATAAGAACACTGAAATTTGTCCCTTAATCTACTTGTAAAATCCCGGGAACTATTTAAGCAACGTTACGAAAAGTTTATGTGCGGGTGTGGGCAAGCAGGATGATAAAATATAGATTCTTTCAGGAGATGATATTTTGACAAATAGCAGAAATGTATACGGAGAAATCCATGCAAAAATCAATAAGAACACTGAAATTTGTCTCTTAATCTACTTGTAAAATCCCGGGAACTATTTAAGCAACGTTACGAAAAGTAAAAGAAGCAATCCAAATAGCTTTATGCAATAATCAGAGTTGACGACTACTAAAATGTTTATTGTCAAGCTGAAATTGTGCAGGGTATGACGGTTAACTACACCCGGAAGAATGGTTTCTGATTAGAAGTTTGAAGATTTTAGGGAGCGTAGAAACTTTTCTTAATTGCTGTTGTTCCCAGATCTACACTGATCCGGGATGGTAGCCTCTGTGAACATTATCAAAGTATAAACATAAATTATTCATAGTGAAGCCACGAGCAAATATACTTTTATGAATGTGCCCGTCACGTCAAAAATGATGGCAAAATATTTATATGCCGTCTAAAATGAAACAATATATATATTGATATATCTACATTCTTTAATCAGTTTACCGCAAGCAAGGCGGTACCGCCACTGATGTGCAGGGAGATACATAAGGGAGTTAAAGTTTTAGACAGGGGAAGAGTGAAGACAAAGACGAATCAGCTACAGGGAGTGAAATTGAAAGGGCAAGAGAAGGATGGGAACAGAGAAGTGAAGACAATTGCAAAGGTAGAGAGAAAACAAAAGACCAAGATACACAGGGTGATGTAGAAAGTGCTGGGATTAAGCGGATAAAAGATGGAAATTGACTTTGCATTTAAATTCTTGTAGCCGTCAGGAAAGCAAGTCTATGGAAGGGAGTTTCACAGGCGGGAAGAGCGAGAAAAGAAAATGCTGGAGTAGAATTGTCGCCTGCATTTGGTTCATCTAACTCTAAAAGGGTGGAACCTTGTTGCCACTCTGGTTGACCGATTGAGCATTTTTCTTTAAGACATAAGACAAAAAAATCTGATCCTTCTTTTCCTGAGCAGGACAGGATGGATATATATATATATTCTTCACTTCTCCACGACATAATTATTGCAAAAAATAAAATAAGTCTCTGTTAAAGAGCAAATATGTGAAAAAAGCTTTCATAACTAGTAGTTAAGTTTAATAACGGTAGGAAAGACATTGAACTAAGACGACGATGCATCGCTATTGTCTCCCCCGTGAACTGAGACGTCGTTGCCTCGATGTTAACTTTCTCTCCATGAGCGTGACAGGAGGTATATATATATATATATATATATATATATATATATATATATATATATATATATATATATAACGAAGATTAACGAAATGGTCTTTAAACAACTGACAATTTGAAATGATTTGTTTGAATATTATTTTTGATCGATACTCGTATTTAAGTAGATCTTCTGTTTTATAATCAAGCAATATATTGATTTATTTCTACCGGCCCGATTATTTACGATAATTTTTTGTTACGAGCATCTGTGTCATTCGGCAGGATTCGAATCTGCGACCCCTATCCACATAGGGAAGCCACCAATTGATCTGGCGCGTTTTAGATTTCTTGACCACGAATGACAGTCTAAACGAAGTTCAATCAAGCCTATATAATAAATATATTTACAAATAAATTCACAACTTCTTTATTATAGTATAAAACAAAATCATGGACAATATATGTAGCTAAAACCATAACATGGTGTTCAAAATAATTCTTCTTTTGTGTCGTGTTCATTCAGAACGTATGCTATCATGGCCATCCATATCTTGCCTTTTTTGTAGCTCTTAATAAGTTTGGTCATTTTATTTTCCCCAGACTCTTATCGACCATCCATTTACTGAAGCTTATGAAGTTTGTTACGCTCAATTTTCCTGTCTATTTTTCCTTTAATCGGTTCTGTGAATATAAGATTTTTAAATCTCTCCTTCCTCATGGCGTGCCTCGGAAATCTCCATTGCCTCTTTATAATTTTCATTTAAGTTTCATTTTTGTTCTCATTTTCTCTAAAACCTTGTCTTCGGTACATGCTATACTCAACACTTTTCTATTGAATAACTCATAAAGGTTGATATGCCGCTAAGCACTACTAAACAACAAATGTCAAGTTTATCTAATCATAGAATAATTGATGGGCACCTCGACGTGGTGTAATGGTCTGCAAGCTTATCTCGCGAGAACCTATTACAAGTAAGTTCGATCTACACTGAGTACCCCATGCTTTCGGCCTTGTACCACATCTAAACGGCGCTTAGAAAATCAACTGATTATAGAATTTTAGTTTCCTAGTAAGCATAAGGTTAATCAATGAAATATCCGTTTTTAATCGGATAAAAATTGTATGTCTATTTAATTTATTGATCTCTTTTTTTCTAATATGCGAATACATTTTCGCAAATTAGTTCCTCGGTATCCTTACTCATCTGTCACCTTCCTCCTGACATTCCCTATGTCTAACCACTCCTTCTCTTTACCTTCTCCTATGTAGCCCCATGCGCAATAGTGGCAGTGGAATGTCTTGCTTGGGGTGAGATGATTAAAAAAAAAAGAAGTTATTGTAGATGTGAAAAATATAGCCAAAGTTTTATTAGATTTCACGTTTCGATACGCATGAGTCCTCGACAGGGGTCTGAGAAGGAAAGAACGTCAAATATATTTTGAGCTGCGCATTGTTTTAAATGTGTCGTTATTTTTTTTTCATTTGAAAAACACTTTTTAAAATTATTTTCGAACAATGCACTTCTCAAAATATTTGCATTTCTAACAACCATGACGATGTATATTTTTTTTAAAGATATGTTTACAAGAATAATTTCTGTCCAAATAGACCGAATTTAAAATCAATAATAGTTAAATAATTAGCACTGGTTCGCTGGACAATTTAAATCCAAGAATTTACAACCGTGTTAATTTACGAGATGCTGGTAATCAACTACGTACGTACTTTTATTTTAATAGAAAATATCACGCATAGAATTTAGTCAAGATGAATATATAAAAGATTTTGTCAGGCCAATCAAATCCCATGTTATTTTCTTAAGGGAAAGTAAATAATCTTGTTGTGTTTCAATATTTGACTTCTAATTCAACAACAGATACAATTGAAATTTTCTACCTTTAACACAAATAATTTATTATTAAAAAGGTTTTTTTTATTAATCAGTAAAATTCAGGTTTTTTTTTCCTTTTTTTTTATAATTTCACTGAGCAAGGCGGGAATGTCACTAGTACGCCGTGAGTTACAGGGAGTGAATGTGAGAAAAAAGACTGAGTAGAGGGAAGATAACGAAATGGACAAAAGATGAAAGGGATTTAAGAAGATAGATGATGATGAAAGACGCTACGTTTAAATTTTTGAAAATAGTAACTATCAGAGAAACAAAGAAACGGAAGAGATTTCTGCAAGGGGGAAGTTTAATAGAAGAAACTGTTGAAGTCAAAATGGCGGTTGCATTTATCAATTTTAGCAGAGAAATAGGGGACCTAAATGTCAAATTAGTAGCGCGTTTAAATTTACGTAGTCGGGGCATGACATAAAAAAGTTTGTCAGAGCTCTTACGATGATGATGTTTATAGAAAGGAGAGAGCGAAGTGATGCTACGTCGGTGAGAAAGTGAGTAAAGTGGAGATGCGAATTCAGGATCGATTACATTCAGTTAAGTGCCATATGTGATACACGCTTTGGGTGATCATATCTCGAAAGAGACATGACTGACTGGGCAGAAGACTATCCCGCAGTAGGTTGCCATTGCTTTCCGGGGAAACTGGTTGCCAGCCAAGGCTACATAACCCATTCTATCTTATTATTTAACCCATAATTGGAGGGAAGAGACTGATTAATACCTTTCTCAAAGGTATTTGTGCGTAAGTAAACGCAAGGAATTCAACTGGAATTCGAACTCAGCTCCCCGATTTGTCGTCCCGAGACGATATCCATTGCACCACAACGCACATCCTCGATTACATTACATATCTTTTATTAGATTTTGTCAAAATATTATCTATTCAATAAAAAGACAGAATGCAAAGACATTTTCTCTGAGTCAGCTTTGAGGTAATTATTCCCAGGATGTTTTTTTACCGTGTAAAATCGGCGATACATTAGGAAAAAAAGTTGTTTCCAATATCTGATTATTAGTAACATGTCAACAATTATTGCTTTGTTCAATGTCGAAGTGAATATTTTTATTTGTTATTTATTAAAATCCAGAAAATATTATAGGTTACAGATTTACTGTAAGCCTTTTTCAATTTATTTCCATCAGAGACATATCTATAGAATTTAAATGTTTCATATATATGTATATATTGTCTGGAAAAAGACGAACATTGTATATTAGTTTAAATGCAATTTGGGAGATTGTATCTGACACAAATGTAAGAACATATATTGGTTTGTCGATCACAACATTATCAAGATGTCGTACACTTAATTTCTCTGAAACAAGATCTATTGCTTAACATAACAATTCAAAAACACATCTCTGTCCATCTTCAGTCAGTTAAATGGCATACGTGATACACGCTTGGGCGATCATGACAAGAAATGACATGACTGACTGGGCAGGGGATTTTCCCGGAGTAGGTTAACATTAATTTCTGCGGTAGATTGGTTGTCAGCCAAGGCTATATAATCTAGTATGTCCTGCTACTTAACCCATAGCTAGAGAAGGGACGGATTCATTGCTTTCCCAGAGGTGTTTGCGCGAAAGTGAATGCAACGAATTAAACAAACATTCGAACTCGGCTCTCTGATTCCTCGTTCCGAATGCCACACAACGCACATCCGTTATCTACGTCTACACATCCATCTGTACAATAAAAGAAAATACTTAACAACACCAATATGATACACCACAAAAATAATAAACAAAATCTTCCCAAGGACCTGTATATCCCACGCGACCAACGAACGTAGAATAAAATTTTTAAGATTGTAGCAGCAACGTTTTGATGTGTATTTAACCAACATTTAATTCAATATTTACATTATTCGGACTATTTTTCTAATCTTTGTTGCCATTTTCACGACGTTTCGACCATTGAACGCCCCGGCCTTCTTCAGATGCCAGGAATTTTATACCGAACCCTTATTACAATCACTAGGGTATATGAACTCCATTCTTTTTGGTAGTCAGGAGTTAATATAAAAGAGAAACAAGCCGCCACCTAAAAGTAAGTCTACGAGAACATCGCAAGGCCGTAACACGAGGGAAGATGGAAAAATCAAGCGTAGCTGATCACTTATGGAGGGAGAAAGGGGATCACTGCTCCCTATGGGATGAATGTGAAATAATAGATGGAGAACGCCATTGGAAACTACGTAAGCTTAAGGCAAATACTACCTCAACTCAGAAAATATAGACAAATACTAAATTTAATGCAGTATTTTTTTTCAATTCCGGATCTGCGTCTACATATAAAAACGCTTGTCTTGCAAAAAGAGCACATAGCTACACACATAAATATCTCCATGATAACGAACACAGTTATAATAAGTTTGTTTTTGTAATTTATCATGATGATAGTCACGGAGAAGATCGAAAGTACTTGGGTAAGAAATAACTACGGTGCCTTCCTTGATTAATTTCAAATTTCATCTTAACATGAAGAAATTGATTAGGAAATTAGAAATGATTGTTATAAATTAAAAATACTTATGTCTATATTATTCAATGAAACATATGTGGATGAATATATGCTGTCTAATTTATATATATATATATATATATATATATATATATATATATGAGTTGAATATATGGATCTGAATCCGACAAGATGAATAGAATAAGTAAAGATGACCAATGCAACTGCACCTCAATCAATATACTGTCTCTTGGATTTTAAAATCATTCATCATTAAGAAGTCTCTGAAGAAGCTTGTTAAAGTAAAACATGTTAGATTAAAGAGAGTTTTCGTACTTATACTTTACTGATTCTATTCCTATGGGTTAATTTTATCGGATCTTCGTATTTAGGGTATATATTCACTTTGTTTATGAAGAATACTAGTCATTTACATAGACTTTTCGAATTGTTGTATCGTTTTTTTTCATAATATATTATCACTTCGTGTTGAAAGCGATGTAATTCAAGATCGTGGTCACACAAACCAATGAACTCTAATTTAAGTTATTCATATTATGCAAATCCTGAGTTCGTATTTCGGGTAGATATGTAAACGATAGCATAAAATCAGGTTCTGTTGCTTAAGATCTTAGCAATTGACGCTCAGCTGACATATGAGAAACTTTGAAATTTTTAATCCACAGAATGTAGATTTTTCAACTAGACGCCATTTTCAGTCAGTCGGTTAAGCGTGTATCACGTATGGTACGTGATACACGCTTAGGCGATCATGTCTCGAAAGGGACATGGCTGACTGGGCAGAAGATTATCCCGCAGTAGGTTGCCATTGCTTTCTGCGGTAGACTGCTTGCCGACCAAAGCTATAGAACTCAATCTGTCCTGTTATTTAACCCATAACTGGAAGGAATAGACGGATTAATACCTTTCCCAAGGGTATTTGCGCGTAAGTTAACGTAATGAATTTAGCTGGAATTTGAACTCGGCTACGCTCGTGGCCTAGGGGTAGCATCGCCGACTGACGCCGATTCGGTCGGGTTTCGATCCTGGGTTAGGAAGCGAACGGAGTCTAAATCGTACTGATGAGCTGTAATACAGCGAAACGATGACTATAAACAAATATATGACTTTTTTCTTCTTGTTCATCAGAAGAGGACAATCCAAATAACAAATTTCAATTGACAATTAAATTGTTACGACGCAAGAACGAGTAAGTTTTCCCACACTGTCATCATTACGCCTTTAAAATAGAGACCGCCTCCCTCCAATGGAAAAAAAACCTTAAAACCCTGCTACAACCATTTCAACAACTACCACGATTGCTAAAAACGAAAATAACAACAACTACAACAACATTAACAGACTGATATCTTTAGTGATTTTCGGTTGCAAGCGGGCTGTTGGGCTGTTTTGTTCAGTTACAAAAGAAAGGTGAGAAATGAGGGGCCCCAAAAAAAGGCCCCGTGGGGAGGTACTGAATAGCTAATTTGAAAAGAACCCGGCAAAACTATTTTCTCAGCAAGGACGTCAACTCAATGCCGTTTACACAAACCAGCTGGGCGATACAAGAGAAACGGTCAATGGGGTGGGCTGTAACTCCCACGTCTCAAATTTACCGAAAGGTTATTCTTGTGTCTAGCGTCCGGTACCCTAGCTTGTCCCTTCGTTCGACGTTCGCAATTTTTCTGCGCCGTTCGAGGATGAGGGAGTTAGGGTAAAACGAGTTTCGTAAATATGAGTAGGAGGAGTCTGGATTTGGACCTCTTTGCTTTCTCTCTCCTACACAGAAATGTCCGTTTTTTTTTTCTTTTTCTTAATTTTCCTACGCATTTTTTCTTCCTTGATACTTGCCTCTCTTTTGTAATTTTTTTCTTCTTTTTTTTTTCTAATTATTTATGCATTTAAATTTTGCGTTTATTTATTTGTTTATTTTTTAGTTTTGTAAGAGGCTTTAGCAATTTCGGTACTAATTATCGTGTTTCCAGCGCAGACGTTTCCCGCATAGCCCTTGCTTTGGGCAACGACCTACTGGCAACGTGCTCAATACGAGTGTCGATTAGTAATAATAGTAAGGTCACAAGGTGTTATCCGGGCGTCTGTCTAGCATGATCTCATTATCTGTACAGTGTTTGCATACCGTTCATTCTGGACAATCAAAACAAGAGCTTAAAAATCTCGCCGAGGTATTGGCTATTCTTACCCTCATGACACCTTACCAATAGTAGTATAAGCTGGGAAAGCAAATCGATTTCACGTAATTTTTGTGCCTAAAGGTAGATATATATTTTACAGAAAATATTACCAGAAAGCATTTGAAAGTATTCGGTTTAAATGATATTATTTATACTCACGTATTACTTTTAATCAGAAACTTACATAATAGAAAAATAAGGAAACATTAATATTATTATTATGTTGTCATTTTTCATCATATTTCGATTTCTGCTATGGTTGCACTACCAACCAAGTCTTTTCCATAGTGTTTGCACATTGCCCAATGTAAATATTGCCCTACTGTATCGTGACATTTTTTATATTCATTTGTGGTAAGTACAGAACATCCTGAGATTAGATGGTCTGTTGTTTCTTGGTATTTATCACCGAACCTGCATTTTGGATCCATATTATTATATATAATATTTGCCTGAAAGTTCTTAGTCAAAAGACTTTGGTCTTGAGCTGCAAGAATAAAGCCTTCAGTCTCAGACTTTAATCCAGATGCACGTAACCATCGATGAGTATTAACATTATCAACATTGGATTTATTGACACGTTCTGGATATTGGCCATGCAGAGGTTTGTCTTGCCAGCGTTGTTTCATCTGTTCAAGTTATTATTATTATGTTGTCATTTTTCATCATATTTAATTTCTGCTATGGTCACACTACCTACTAAGTCTGAGGAAGACCTGAGGCAGGTAGTGGTGTGTTGTTATGGCTCCATTTCATGTTTTTTCATATCTCCCTAACATCCCTATCATTATATAGACAAAGTTCTCCTTAGTGTGAGGGCTGTAATTAACAAGACTACTTTTTGTTTATCTTTTAAGCTGGGGTTTCCAGGGATTCTTTCAATGTGTTTTTTGTTCTATTTTTTATTATTCCAAGTGAATCCACTATCACTGTTACGATATTTGTTTTCAATGTCCACATTTTTTCTATTTCAATTTCCACGTCTTTATATTTTGACAGTTTTTCGAATTCCTTGGTTGCTATGTTACAATCCGCTTGACAAGCCATATCAATTAATAAGCAAGTTTTTTTCTTTTTGATTTTTAGCAGTAATGTCCGGCCTATTTGCTTCAATTTTCTGTCTGTGTAGATGGTGTAATCCCATAAAATGCTGACATCTATTTCTGTAACCGGTGCTGGGTGATGTTCATACCAGTGTTTGTTTACATATTTTCCATAGTCTTTGTACATTGTCCACTGTAAATATTGCCCTACTCTATCGTGACGATTTTTATATTCATTTGGGGCAAGTAGAGAATATCCTGAGATTAGATGGTCTATTGTTTCTTGGTGTTTAACACAGAACCTACATTTTGGATTCACGTTATTATTTATAATTTTTGCCTGTAAGTTCCTAGTGAAAAGACTGGTCTTGCGCAGCAAGAATAAAGCCTTCAGTTTCAGACTTTAATGCAGATGCACGTAACCATCGATGATTATTATTTTTATTATTATGTCATTTCATCATGATTCAATTTCTACTATGGTCACACAAACTACCAAGTTTACGAAAAAACCTAAGTCCAGATTGTGTTGTTATGGCTATATTTAATTTTTGTCTATGTCGGTTACATAAACAAATTTCTTATTGCGTGGGCTGTACTTAAGACAATTTTTTTGTGTATCTATTAAGCTGGGGTTTCCGAGTTTTCTTTTAATGCACTGTTTTGATCCATTTTTTATCATTCCAAGTGCACATTATTATTATTATTATGTCATTTTTCATCATATTTCGATTTCTGCTTTGGTCACACTACCAACCAAGTCTTCGAGGAGGCCTAAGGCAGGTAGTGGCGTGTTGTTATGGCTCCATTTCATGTTTTTCTATCTTCCCTATCATCCCCAGCATTACATAGATAAATTTTTCCTTAGTGTGTGGGCTGTACTTAATAAGACAATTTTTTGTATATCTCTTAAGCTGGGGTTTCCAGGGATTCTTTCAATGTGTTGTTTTGTTCCATTTTTTATCATTCCAAGTGCACCTACTATCACTGGCACAACTCTTGTTTTCAATTTCCACATTTTTTCTATTTCAATTTCCAGGTCTTTATATTTTGACAGTTTTTCAAATTCCTTGATTGCTATGTTACAATCCGCTGGACAAGCCATATCAATTAATAGACAAGTTTTCTCCTTCTGGTTTTTAACAATAATGTCTGGCCTGTTTGCTTCAATTTTTCTGTCTGTGTAGATGTTGTAATCCCATAGAATGGTTACATCTTCTATTTCTGTAACCGGTGCTGGATGATGTTCATACCAGTGTTTGTTTACAGCTTTTCCATAATGTTTGCACATTGTCCAATGTAAATATTGCCCAACTCTATCGTGGCGATTTTTATATTCGTTTGGGGCAAGCACAGAACAGCCTGAGATTAGGTGGTCTATTGTTTCTTGGTGTTTATCACAAAACCTGCATTTTGGATCCATATTATTATGCATAATATTTGCCTGAAAGTTTCTCGTGAAAAGACTTTGGTCTTGTGCTGCAAGTATAAATCCTTCAGTTTCAGACTTTAATCCAGATGCACGTAACCATCGATGAGTATTAACTTTGTCAACATTGGATTTATTGGCACGTACTGGATATTGGCCATGCAGAGGTTTGTCTTGCCAGCGCTGTTTCATCTTTTCAAGAGCTTTATCTTTTGGCTTTCATTTTCATTTTCATTTCTGTTTTGCTTTTCTACAGAATCTACTAACTGTAAATCTTGTTTGTATTTACTGCCTTCTTTTATTATTGAATATTTTTTCTTTCTTTCTTCATGTTGCCTTACTAATTGTATCATCCAATCCTTTGTTGTTTCTATGTATGTTAGTAAGCCAATAGTTGTTGTCTTGTATGACAATTCCAGCTGAATAAGACCCCTTCCACCTTCTTTACGGGGTATGTATAGACGGTCTACATCAGCCTTTGGATGATGCATCTTATGCTTAGAAAGAAGCTTTCTTGTTTTAGCATCCATTCGCCTGATGTCGTTTAGAGTCCAGTTTAAGATGTTGAAGCTATATTGGACAACTGGGATTGCAAGGCTATTAATGGCCATAACTCTGTTCTGTGAATTTAATTCAGTTTTTAATATCATTCGTAGCCTTCTATAGTACTCTTTACGCACTATTTCTTTCATTTTTTTATGGTGAATGTTTTCGCTCTCATTTACACCTAGGTATTTATAAGCTTCTTCTGGTTTCAATTCTTTTATTGTTACAGCAGGGTCTAAGCTAATTGAGGATGTTTCTTGTATTGATCCACGTAAAACTGTAGCTTTAGCACATTTATTCAAATTAAATTTCATTCCAATGTCTTCGCTGAAGCATTTTACAGTTTGCAGAAGACCTTCCAGCTCATTATCATTCTTAGCATATAACTTTAAATCATCCATGTAAAATAGATGGCTTATTTTCTTTTGGCCTATTTTATAACCACATTCTGTCTTATTAAGTTGACTGGTTAGTGCTATTAATGATATGCAGAATAGTAAGGGAGATAAAGAATCACCTTGAAATATAATTCTTTTGATGTTTATTTCATCAGACTTATAGGTTCCATTTATATGATTGAGGTAAAGGGTTGTTTTCCATATAGACATGCACTGTTTGATGAAATTGATGATGACGGGCGATATCTTGTATATATTTAAAGTCTTTAAAATCCAGTCATGTGGCACACTATCGAATGCCTTTCGGTAGTCTATCCAGGCAGTACTAAGATTTTTCTTTGTACTGTAGCAGTTTTCCAGGATCATTTTGTTAATTAGCAATTGGTCTTTACAACCATATCAGCCACGTTTGCACCCTTTTTGTTCAAGCGGCATCATGTCATTTCTTTCTAAGAATAAATATGTTTGTTTTGTTAAAATAGAGGTTAGTAGTTTATATGTTGTCGGAAGACATGTAATTGGTCTGTAGTTTTTCGGGTTGTTTGTGTCACCATTCTTGGGTAGAAGAAATGTAATTCCTTTTGTCATCCATGCAGGAATTTTAGTGGGATCGTCAACCATTTCTTGGAGTTCTTTGGCTATTTTTTTATGTGCTGCATTTAAATAATATAGCCAAAAGTTAGGAATTTTATCTATACCTGGAGTTTTCCAATTGTGTGCTTTTTTTAGTGCAAATTTAACATCATCTTCTGTAATTCCAGACCATGTCTGTTCGGGTTTATTTTTCATTCGTTCTATCTCCTGCGTAATCCAATGTACTTCCTTGCTAGGTTCTTTAGGGCAAGCCCATATCTTTTCCCAGAACTGTGTGACTTCTTCCATTCTGGGGGGTTCTGTCACTTTATTATTATTATTATTATTATTATTATTATTATTATTATTATTATTATTTGCTTTGTGTTTGATTTGTTTAGTACGCGTTGGCGTACATTCTCATTGTTTTCGGCTATTTCATGTCGATACACCGGCTCTTGCACGATCATTGAAGGTAAGCTACGTCCAACCTGGTCAGTACGCAGACGTGTGATGGCATGTTGATATCAGATACTGTAAGCATGGATGTATTTGTGGTGTTATGGGTAACATTTCGGCAATCGTTACTCAGAGAGCCGTGTTTCAATTCTACTCAGGTTCGTTACATTTACTTACGCGAAATTATCTTTGGGAAGGATCTGAATTCACCTCTTCTCCCTCCCACATCTATGGGTTACTTAAGAAAAACTTGCAAATATTTAAATATCATAACAAAATTCTCACAATCTAAAAAAATGTTTTAACTTGCAATGGGTTGACAAGCCTTAAAAAACAAATCAATATGAAATAAATCTCTAAAAACAGACTTCAAGAGAAAATAATTTCTGTATCAGAAAAAGGGAAAGAGATAATGTGAGAAAAATCAGAGAAATAATTTTAGCCACCGTGCAGTGATAAATCTACTCAAGATATAAATACGCATAAATTTGTTTTTTTTTCTATGCCACATAGTTCAGTCCTACCAAGGGTTTGTTGTACAGGTTTGTTTCCTTGTTATTAATAACAACAGATAATATTATTGTTTCATGGTACATAATTATATTGATTTCTACCTCGAAGTTCTTGTATTTTTAATCATTAGAAGCAAGTCAATAATGACACTTGTTTAGTTTTCCACTTCCAGATCCTTTATTTTGATAGTCTTGAAGTTCTTCAAAGATACATTAGAATCTTCTGGGACTTACATGTTAATACGAAAGCGCACTCTGTTCCTATTGTTTATAGTTCTGTCTGTTTGTCTTGTAAAGTGTTAGCTTGTTGCAAATATAATGGCCAATTTCAAAAACATAATTTTATTCTTAAAAATTAGCTGTAGAAATGTTCAAATCAGTCAAAATAGGAGCCTAAAAGTTTTACCATTAAAAATGAACTTAAGTGCTTACAAATGATAATCAGTGGGTGAAAGATGAAGTGAATATGGAGAATGTGATAAACTCTCGTCCCCCAAGTCTCTGAATTTTATACCGTCATTTTTGCAACATGTGATCGTGCATTATTATGAAGTAGAATTGGTCCATTCACCAATGCCGGTCTCATTTTCTACCGGCATCAATGCATTTCAGCAAGTTGATTGCAGTAAAAATTCTGCAGAAATGTCCTGATTGGCTTCCAGAAAGATGTCGTGGATAATACTAATCGCAAACCTCCAGACAATCAGCAAAATCATTTGCTGATGCAAATTTGGCTTTGGTGAATGTTTATGGGACTCATCACTATTAGGCCATTGACGTGATCGTTTACGGTTATCATAAAAGATACTCTTTTCATTACAAGTGACTATTCGGCCAAGAAAGGGATCATTGGTATTATGCAGAAAGAGCATCTGTCACACTTCAAAACGCAAGTTTTTGAGATCATGAGAAATTTATTTAACCACCTTTTTCACCTTGCCAATACTCTGCAAATATCGTGAAACTGTTGAACTGCTGACACAGAACGTGTGAGACATTTCATTGGAAGTTTCACGTTGATTTTGCTCAACAACTGCATTCAGTTGTTCTTTGTAAATACTACATGACCCTATTCTACCTTTTCAACTTTAAAGCTCTAATCCTGAATTTCAGGAACTACCTTCCTACTGTCCGATCACTTGTGGTTCTTTCTTCTCATGTTCTCGTGATATTAGCAGAAGTTTCGAAGGTGCTGTGCGCAAGTTTGAACTCGTGCAAGTAAAGCAAAAACAGATAATCTTTTGTCATGTTCATAATTAAGTGCTTCTATGCTTTAAGAATATTTCTGTTTGAAAATAAGTTAAAAATTATTAAAGAGCGGACATTCATTATTACGTATACCAAAATTCACCTAATATAAACTGTAAATACTATGTTAAAATAGCTTTTCAAAATGCAACACGTCGAGCGGCCATTATTTGTGTAAGAATTTGATACCATAAGATTGTTCTATCTTTTTAACCGGATCTGAGGGATGTTCATATCATTAATTGCAGTTAACTTTGCATAAAATTTACATATTTTTCAGTGCAGATATTGGAAAGGAAATCAACACTGTATCGTCTGCGTACCTTATGTTGTTCAAAACTGTGGCTTCCGATGACAAATACTGCTATAACATCTAGTGTCCTCAAAATATTATCGCAAGTTAAATAGATCCGGTGAAAGTACACAGCCTTGTCTTACGCCCCTTTTTAACTTTGTATATCTGCTGACTTCGTTACCTCTCCGTATACAGGCAGTTTTATGCCAGTAGAGATTCGTAATTACACTTATTTTCCAAATATGTCGAGGCTACTGAGCATCTCCATCAATTATCTGTGGCGTATTTTGTCGAACACGTTTGCGTAATCGATAAAATACAGATACAAGTCTTTCTTCATTTCTATTGCCCTTTCAGAAGGCATCATTACTCTGTAATTCTAGTTTTTATATTCTCACTTGAATAATTTACAAGCTGAGATTACACAAATGGTATAATTTGTGTGTTTTGTTGGAGATATCGTGAAAAGTAATACTCTTCAATATCACAACACGCGACTCACTATTTTATCTTATATTAATAAAGTTGTTTCCGACATCATTTTGATTATCATCAGTCTTATAATGAATTACATTTGCTTTGCTTAGAATAAATTGTTGGTTTGATTTTGTTTAGCGGCATAATAAATTTAATGCCGAAATCGAAATATTGTATCCATAATTTTGTGCTTTCAACTACAGATATTTTGTACATAATTCTATCCTTTGAGAGTAACGTATCATTTTAAATCATTTTTAATTTGTTTTTTTTTTAATCATATCGCCCCAAGCAAGACATTTTTAATGCCACTGTTTTGGAGGGGGTTGCAAAGGAGGAAAGTTATGTGAAAAAGTGACTGGTTATAGGGAGTGTCAGGAACTGGTTAAAAGAAGGATGATAATACTGATGAGAGTGGAGTGGACGGAGAAAGGAGAATGAGAGAGAGAGGATGCAGGTTAGTGTGATAGGAAATGACTATTGACTTTACATTTAATTCCCTGGAGATTGTAGCTGTCGAAGAAGCAAGTAAATGGAAGGGAATTCCACAGGCGGGAAATGCGAGAAAAGAAGCTGTTAGAGTAGAATTGGCATTTATATTTTATTAGTTTCACATTAAAAAGGAGAGACCTAGTTGCTAATCTTGTTGCTTAAGTAAATTCATGTATATATATATATATATATATATATATATATATATATATATATATATATATATATATTATGAGTTTATCGATCATGAAACTTATTATTGGTAATTTTTTTCATAATGTATTGTTGGTAATTTTCCCAGAAAAATATATTGTTGGTCATTTTACTATGAAAATGCACTATAGATTTTTTGGGTGGGGGGTGTTCCTGATTAGCACGTTGCTGAGACTCTACCAGGTAATATTAACTCGTGTCAGAGTGGACCCTGGAAATAGTAGCAGTTAAGAGGTGGTTCCATGCTCCTCAAAACCTTCAATCTTCTCAGCAGAAAACATGTTGCCGGATGTAATTTATCGTCATACTCAGTCGTTTTAGTACGAGTTGCCCTCAAATCACACTCTGAGACTACAATATACGAATAGTCTTTTCTTTTATTATTTCAGAAGATACAAAGACAATAGGTACCATGCAATCAGAGATTAAAGAAAAAGCAGTGAGTAATTGTGGTCACTGTATGGAACAGAATCTAAGCAAAATGTGAGATGTTTGATTATTTAATATTCACACATTTCAGGTAAACAAGAAATCATACAGAATATTTATAATTATGAAATATACGCAAGAAATGAGATATTTGATTATTTGTAATTCGTATGTTTTAGGGCTAACAGAAAATCATTTTGAATATTTATAAATATGAAATATACGCAAGATGTGATATATGTCATTTTTTGTAATTCATATACTTCAAAATGTGAGATGTTTGATTATTTAATATTCACACATTTCAGGTAAACAAGAAATCATACAGAATATTTATAATTATGAAATATACGCAAGAAATGAGATATTTGATTATTTGTAATTCATATGTTTTAGGGCTAACAGAAAATCATTTTGAATATTTATAAATATGAAATATACGCAAGATGTGATATATGTCATTTTTTGTAATTCATATACTTCAGGGCTAACAGAAAATCATTCTGAATATTTAGAAATGTGAAATCTACACAAGATGTGATATGTTTGATTGTTTAAAATTTACACATTTCAGAGCTAAACAGGAAATCATTCTGAATATTTATAAATATGAAATATAAGCAAGATCTGAGCTTTTTGATTTTTTGTAATTCATATATTTCAGGGCTAACAGAAAAAAATTCTGAATATTTTTAAATGTGAAATCTACGTAAGATGTGAGACGTTTGATTGTTTGCAATTCACATATTTCAATGGCAATTTTTATAATTAGCCTTCCTTTTTCGTAATATGTTGGCCACTAGGTCTCACAATTTCGCGTATAATTTTATTGATGTAATATTTTCATGCTTACATTTTATTTTCTCACACATTCTAGCTTGTGTAATAAGCTTCCGTCGTGTAGCTTCCTGCATAGCGTCTTTTTATTGCCCACTCTCTTTAAAAATTGTTTTATTTTTCTTTCCTCAAACACTATCACTCTCAGTAATCCATTGCAATTTAAATGCTTAATCCCATTGCTTGGGGTGAAAGGATTAAAAAACATATTTGTTTGTTTATTTTAGTATAATGTTTTAGAGAACAAATAAAAACATATTTTGTTGACTTTCAAGGCCATATTCTACAAATTTGTATTTCGTCTCCTTGTTGAAATCCATGATCGACTACGTTTTAAAGTGACATGGCTCAAGAAGAAGAAGAAGAAGAAGAAGAAGAAGAAGAAGAAGAAGAAGAAGAAGTATCTATTCCTTTGTTTTCTTTTTCTTATCATCATCATCATTATTAATATTATTTTTATTGACCCGGTCCGTTTTATGATGAACATCAGCACGTTTCAAACTAGAGGTTGCTTGAAGATTACTCCAGCATTAGTCCATGTGTTATACTTGTCTGATTAGACATATCTTCTTCTCAATGTCAAATTCTCTCAGCCTTCCTTTGACAATTTTACGACGTTCTCAATACTCCAACAATGACCGGCAAAATATTCATGCCATCCTTATACTGCAAAACAAAGTCTCTTTCTCAATTCTTTAGTAAAACCCCCGATCCAGTATTTACTTCTGGACAGGGCAAGGTATCTGAATGTGCAGAAGGCATAGGATTTTATAATTACTTATTTTATTATTATTAGTGTTAATAACCTGGAGCAGAGTGCGATTTAAGAAAATAAAAAAAAGTGTTTAACGATATTCACACTTCCCTTGTATGCTATTCATATTGTCTGTGATGTTTGTATAAAAACATGCAATTTTAGTATATTTTTGTGCGTTTATACTTAAATGTTTAGACGTCTAATGAGTGGAAAAACGTCCCTGTCGGGAGTTCGAAATCCCTGGTAGGAGCCACGCTTGTCGGCAAGTTCAAAGATAAAGACCCAGAGTAAACGCGACCAACGCCAAAGATACCAACGGTGAAAGAAGCGGATTATGATTACAAGTCGCAACGGTCGAACCAGCAGATAAAGAAGGCTACGCCTCACAGATCTGCTATAGATGGTGACTCTCAGTCATCGGCACTCCATTGCACTTTCATAACTAAATACTGAATGTCACGTTTCATCTGTGTCACAGAGGAAGGTCAGAAAATCATGTGCGTGGGTCAATACCTGATGAGCTAAGATCCACTTTAAGTTTACGCCATTAGCAATTGTTTTACTCTGGTTTCATTTCACCTCCAACCAAAAATTATACAGCCAGACAGCAATAGAGGATGTATGATGGGAGCAGGTTTTGGTGAAACTGGAAGCTTCTAATCCTGAAATGATGGTGACGAATTTAGTTATCAACGCCAGCATCTTAAAGGAAGCTATCAGCAAAAATAAATGGAATTCTTGTACAGGAGATAAAGTCGACGACGATACATAATATCTGTCTGTATTTGAGAGATGAGAGATTTACATTGTTCGGTCTGTTCTATTCATCTTTACTGTTACATTTTTGATGAGATGAAATGGAAAATATTTGTATGTTGATCTCGACTTCTTTAAGTGAGAATGAAAGTTGAGAATGAGAGTAAGAAAAATGTGCTGGTTCAACCCACCCTATAACTACAATAAAAAAAATAGGAAAGATATATTTCAACATAATAAAAAAATACTTCCCCAAACACAACAATCATAAAACATCAACAAAAGTACAGTCTAAATCAGTTTCTCATGCATGGTAAGCATAGTGAATGTAATAAACAATCACAACAAGAAAATGCTCAATAAATCTAATAATAACGACACAAACCAACCATACAATACAAACAAATGTAACTACCCAAAGTAACAGAACTGTCTACTAAATAATAAATGCATAACCAACAACATAACATACAAAGCTATCATGATAAATAAACCCTACACAAACGAAAAGATTTATATAAGTGCAACAGAAAGGTCCTCTAAAGAAAGATTCAGTAATCACAAGCCATCACACAATAGAGAAAAATGCAAAAAAATTCACAACACTATCAAAATACAAAGAGAACCAAACAGAAAATAACATTGCTATCAAAATTAAATAGAAAATAGTAAAAACTGGCTCAACACACAGTAGCAATAGTAAAAACTGTAAAGCATGCTTAGAAGATAAACTAGCAATAATCAGCCAAAAAAACAAAAGTAAAATATTAAGTAAAAAAAAACGACATAATGAAGAAATTTAGACATACGAACAAATATTTACTTTACTAAAACATAAAAAAGAAAACAGAAAAACATACAAATAAAATATAAATATAAATGTACAAAAACTCAATCATAACAAAAACAGAAAATAACTTAACAACCACCAAACAAAAATGCCTATGCAAAAAGCCCACAAATACTAATACACACAAGGCTACAAACACCCAACCATGACCTAAAAAAATTAAGCCGTCGAACTCATCAATACGGTAAAAAAAAACAGTCAGTCAGTTAAGTGATACACGCGTGGGTGATCATGTCTCGAAAGAGAAATGACTGACTGGACAGAAGATTATCCCGCAGTAGGTTGCCATTGCTTTCTGCGGTAGACTGGTTGCCGACCAAGGCTATAGAACCCAATCTGTCGTGCTATTTAACCCATAACTGGAAGGAAGAGACGGATTAATACCTTTCCCAAGGGCATTTGCGCGCAAGTGAATACAATGGATTCAACTGGAATTCGAACTAGGCTCCCCGGTTTCTCGTTCCGAGCCGATATCCACTGTACCACAACGTGCATAGGCCAAGCCAATAAAAAAAGGCCAACTCAACAAAATGAGTTCAGCCTAAATGATAAGAACAAACCCACTAAAAAAAGCAATTAAGCGGTTAACTGTTCAATATAAATAACTATAATTAACTAACTAGTATAGCTAACGCTACCGACGGTAGCTGTTAGCTATACTATAGCTGTAATGTTATACTATAAATAACTATAATTAACTTACTAGTATACTAACGCTACCGACGGTAGATACACATTCATACAATTTACCATTCAAGATTTTGTCACAGACCTATTTAAAAAACTGACCATCGTTTAAATACATATTATTATTACGAACACATACATATAAACATACAAACATACATACATTTACAAAAAATTTTTCCAGATGTATACAATTAAATATAAATCGTCTATTGTTTTATTTCACGTGACACATATCTGACCAATACGAATCAACCCCTAAATAACTTTCCAGTATACTGCATCTTTGTGAATTTTTTTTTCAATTTTGCATATCCCATATTTAACTAGAACTCTGAGGGAGATTTAATAAAAGCGGATCATATTAAATTGAGACACGTTTCCTACCTGGTTCCTTAATTATTCTATCATTCATATATATATTCCTGCATTTTGAAAATGAAAGAAGACGAGAAGTAAAAGTGGAAAACTGTAGAGAAATGTGTGTTTTCTAATTAAAATGGAAATCTCATTGCATCGGCCATGATTATAAAAATTAAATTTATAACATTATTGAAACCAACCAATATGATCATAACAACAACAGCTGCAACAAAAAACTACAGTAATAATTTTGTTGTTGATGATGGGCATTCGTGTAAAAAAAGAAAACAAATGTGGTAAATTAATAAAAGAAAGAAATAAAAGAATATAAAAAGGGAAAAGTGTATTTTCTTCCATTTATTCAAAAAGAGAAGAATGCCTTCCTGGTTGTAAACAAAGTTGAAAGATACAATATATTTTCGAATAGCGTATCGATCGCCCCAAAATAGATCTCTAGCCAGAGCATAATCATAATCAAGTATTTTTCTTCGTTGATTTTCGTTTTTAGCGATCACAAAGATAATTGTGAAGTGCCGAAAGCCATATTCATTCATTTATTAAAAGAAAATTTAATCTAGGCTGTTTTTTTAATTCTTTCTTTGGGCTAGTTTAAAAACACTAACTTGTAATGTGATATATATATATATATATATATATATATATATATATGCTCTCACACCCTGATTGAGCACTGTGGAAGAATGGTAGACTTTGAAAAACAGTAACTACTCTAGCAAGTACGCATCGCTCATTCAACAATGAATTAGGACACTCTCAGCTATTGGGTGTGTATAATGATAATATACATGCTAAAAGGTTTGCCTCCTTCTACCGAGCGCCCATAACTCGGAGGTAGAAGTGCCGACTGACGCCAATTCGGTCGGGAATTAATCCTGGGTTAACAAGCAATCGGAGTCTAACCGTCCTGATGAGCTGTGATACAGTGAAACAGATCTGTCTGCGGATGACTATATATATATATATATATATATATATATATATATATATGCCTGTGTGTGTGTGCTTGCTTTATTCATTTATATACCATGTATATTATTTATGGACGCATGCATATGATCGTAATTTACTGTCAGATGCACATTGGTACGCGCGCACACACATACACACATGCATATAGAGAGACACAAACATATACGCTTATACATGTATGTGTTTGTGTGTGTATGTGTCTCTTTCTTTCTCTCTCTATCTCTCTCTATCTATCTATCTATCTATATATATATATATATATATATATATATATATATATATATATAGTATCAAAATTACTTCAACTAACTTTAGGGGCGGTATCCTGACACCATTTAGTAGACCAAAAGTCCACGTTAATATGTCTGCAAGTCCTTCGTTTTTAAGTTATTAAATTTAATATTTAGGTTAGACGCTGTTAAATGAACAATCCAAGATACAATCCAAAAATATTTTTACAAAATTTGAGGGTAGTTTCCTGACGCCAAAACAAGGTAAAATATTCATATAAACATCTGTCCAAAACGCCATCTTTGTCCTTACCTAGCTTCAATACACAGATGCACCTGTCGGAACATTGACTGGTAGGCATTTTCAAATACTTCTACACGGTGTGGAATAGATTCCTTGGCCCCATAGCACGTTGATTAAGCATCTTTGCATTTTTATGTCTGCTGCATTAACCAATTGTTTTAGCTGGTTCCACATAGAAAAATCCATTTTTTCTGTCTCGTTTGCATCATATCATGAATCTCATTTATGATCCACTCTTTTATCCTTTACGTTCATTTGTTTGGGTGTCGTTACTGATAACCTTCTCATATCGTGTTCCATTTCGAGTGTTCTTTTTATTTCTCGTATCTTTTGTTTATACTATTCATAAATATTTCCTTCAGTTTCTGCTCCTTCAGTTTCTGCTCCTTCAGAAGCCTGTTGTATCGCAATTTAGGTGGTGGGTTAGGCCTCTTCAGCTTCCCTAATTTTAATTTTAATTTACATATAACAAAAAGGTGGTCGCTTCCTCAGTTGGCACTGGTATAAGTTTTGCCGTCAATAATTGCATTCCTGAACGACTTTTTGATAGTTAAGTAATCAATTTGGTTTTTATTTTCTCGTCTTGGGCTTTTCCATACTTGTGCTAATTGAGTACATGAAAGTTCGATTATATCTACATGAACCAGGTTCATATCTCGCGCGTACGCTGCGGATTTTGGATTGTTGTAAAAAGACTCTCGCAGCCGGAAATGTCACGAGCCGAAAGGGATGGCAATGAAATATAACACGATCTATGTATGATCACGTCGGTGAAGTTCCTTCCAGTTTGCTATGTGGCTTAACGTAAAACTGACACAGTGACAGCGCAGATCTGAACACCCTGCTGTTAAACTTGTTCAAGAGCCTTATGTCTCTTCTACACACGAACCAAATAATCGACTCGAAATATCTACAAAATGTCTCTCTCTCATTCACACACACACTCTCTCTCTCTCCATATATATATATATATATATATATATATATATATATATATATATATAAGTAAGTAAGTAGCTAACCTAGTGCCAACGGACCTACCAAGGTTTCACCAAATGTCAGTTAGGTTCCTCGTCTCGTGTTTTTTTCTTTCGACTAGTACTTTGACTAATGTTTAAGTGCTTAGTTCGTTTCTTTTTTTGGTTCCATTTTTCCCTTCGACGTTTATCCTCGATGGGTTTTTCGAGACGTGTTTAAAGATAAATTCGCAGTTATAAA
This sequence comes from Ascarosepion bandense, assembly GCA_037127315.1. NCBI lineage: Eukaryota > Metazoa > Mollusca > Cephalopoda > Sepiida > Sepiidae > Ascarosepion > Ascarosepion bandense. The sequence continues at coordinate 8,882,409 of JBBBDQ010000872.1, forward strand.
TATATATATATATAATAAAAATTATGTATTTCATACTATCTTTAGTATTTATTGCCAAGTGGATAATTCTAAATGAAAACAGATGGTTCTTTTGTTAATACTGCACAATATAATATATATATATATATATATATATATATATATATATATATATATATATATGGGGGGGGGGGTAAATAGTGTGTTCCGTAGAAATAATAATGAGTTTCATTTAACTTTTTTTGATAACTTATCAACAAGAAAGATTTTATTAATCTATATTTCTTTATTAATTTATATATATATATATATATATATATATATATATATATTTCAACGAGAAATTTTATGTACATATATATATTTATGTATTTGCTCTCATAGGAATGAGGTCTTTAGAGAAAAAAAAATAAAAACAGTTTCCACGTCTGAGTAACCACTCCGACTCCCACCAAATCCGTTGAGTTTCGATACCGGCCAAGTGGATGTGTCTTGTCACACTGATGAGCTGTGATACAGCAAAACAGGCTTGTATGTGGATCACTAATATATTATGCTCTCATTACCACTGTGCTCTCTAGAAAAAATTTTACAAACATTTTCCATTTCTGCTATTATAAGCGTGACTCTTCAGAAATGAATTGAGTTTGTTCGGTGACTAGCGTGTGTATACACTACTGATATACAACACGTTAAAATTTCTCTTCCTGATTTCATGCACCTATGTCTTAGGGAGTAGCGACTCCGACTAACACCAAATCGGTTGAGTTTCGATCCCGGCCAGAAGCAAGTGGATATGTCTTTATTGATACGCTGTGATACAGCGAAATAGGCTTATATGTGGATGATTAATGTATATAGATAAATCCACAAGAAATATATATATTTTTCATCAATTTTTATTTATTTATATATATATATATATATAATCACTGCAATAGAATAAAAATAATAATTAATAATTTAATTCTTTTTTACCGTGAGTTTAATCCTGTAGAAGGCACGGAACTCATTCGATGTAGAGGGGTTAAGCTAGGAGGTACTTTAATTTCAAAGAGGTAGACAAAGGTTAACTCTGGAATTTAAAAAATAGGTTAATGATCGAGAAAACATAATCTTGATTGGTTCCATAGATTAGTTGTTCGCTTGAAGAAGCTGTTCGTGTAGATCTTACTTCTCGGCGATGGAATACAGGTGGTTTGCTACAATTAAAGAAACATGGCAGGTTTTTCTTTGCCATGAAGATAAGAAAATGTAGTTTGTCCAAGCACTTTCCATAAAATTACCAGTAGAGAAGCGAGAGAGTGTCTGAGATAGCTTGGGGCGTAGAAAATAATTCGTTACCCACAATGATATGGAGACGCTGTTAGAATCTATTGAGGTTTAAAAGTACTAAGAAAAAGCAGCAACCAATATTAATTTGAAATAGAAACATACCTAGAGAATTTTAAAACCTCTATTTTTCTCCTTATTTTTCCACAATTCTAAGAGAAAATTATATAAAATATAGGACGGCTAACAAGAGATAAGAGCATTAATAATAGTAACAACGACAATAATCTAGATAAAAAAAAACAAACATATAATACTAACTACTCATTCCTTAACATTTTACTATCTACAAGAATTCATCAAATCTTAGCAATATAGAAATAACCACATCCAAAGCTTTTATGGAAATTATCAGAAACATAAATGTCTGTACCAATAATAATTTAGAAGCACGTATATATAAAATAAACTGCCACAACTCTTCCGCAAAATATATTGGTGGAACTTGCAGAAATTTTCACAAAATCTATCAAAACAAAAATGATCTTAAATTTAACAACCACTTCGGTCTAAATAATGCCACAATTTATGAAAAAGAAATTTACAAAATATTCCTCAGATCGCCGCTATTGAATCTTACCATTAATAAAAATCTACGCCCTTAATTTTTCAAATATCTTATTTCTTATACATATTCCAAGTCATTAAACATGACCATTAAAAAATTTTAAAAATAGAGAAAGGTTATATTCAAAAGATTCTATTATTTAAAATATATAATAACTGAAATAATTCATCAAACTGAAGTAATGTAGATAATAATTAAAGTATAAAAACATTCAACAAGAATAGAATTATTGTTTGTTGGACATTAAATTAGATCACTTACATTACATCCATCATTACTTCGATCCATCAGAGGATGAAATGAGTCCGCTAAGATTTCCTTTTATCTTTCTTCATAATGTTATTTTAGAAATAAATTTTTAGTTATATTTTTTTTTCACAAACGCACTCACACACATACACATGTGTGCGCATGGTCGTCGCTTATGGAATATCTTTATTTGAGAAGGAATAATTGATCAATAAAACTTATCAACACAAAATATCCGTAGTCTTTAACTAATAATATTTACCTAACACACACACACACACACACACACACACACACACACACACACACACATATATATATATATATATATATATATATATATATATATATATAATAAATATACACACTACCAGCCATAATTATTAGTCGACCCCAGTATTTTAATAAAAAATATGTATTTCATACTATTTTTAGCATTTATTGCCAAGTGGATAAATCTAAATGAAAACAGATGGTTCTTTTGTTAATACTGCACAATAATATGTGCATCAAATGAACTGTTTTGGTGTCCAGTTTTTGTGTTCTCTTCCCAATGCTAGTTTCTTCTTACTGACTGGCCGAAGTAAAGGCTTCCTGGCAGTCTTGTAAAATGTTGTAAAGTAATAATAGCAAAAGAAACATTCTATTTTCATTTAGAATTATCCACTTGGCAATAAATACTAAAAGTAGTATGAAATACATAATTAAAATAAAATCTGGGTTGTCCTAATAATTATGGTCAGTAGTGTATTTATATATAGGATTAATGTGGAAAAGTTCGTCACTTAACTCAGCAGAGTCTTCGAAGTTTCGTAAAGGCACCGTTATGATGTTCTCACCTGTCAAGTCTTAATTTCAATCTTCTGTTGTATCCCGGATTTTTTCTTATTTATATAGAACTTGGTGTAATTTAAGACTTGGTATGTGAGTGGTTCTACAGGTGGTTGCTTTGTTTGCTATAGTTCTGTCGTCGTTTCAATTATACGGTTGTATTATTTTCAGGTAGTTGATTTTATTTTATTGCTTTTCTTTGTGCTAGTTTCCTTTTAGTGCGCGTGAATGGATGTCTACCCAATTAGTTTATATTCGAGTGAGGACATCATAACGGTATCACACTTTCGAAGTCGGCATGGCACAGCTCGGTAAAGTAACGAACTTCTCCACATTAAGCCTATAAACGCTCTATCGAGGACTTTACAAAAAAAACTCCTTATTAAAATATAGTTTTTATAAGTAAGCAATTGAAAAAAACGACTTGGCAGTAAGCATTATCACAACTCAACATTATATATACACTACCGACCATAAGTTTGGGACCACTTAGATTTATTCTCTAAGAGAAAGAAATAACACATTTTATGTCTTAGAAGTATAAATATAGATATATTTCATTGTTGCTCATAAATGTACAATAATTAAAACCAAAATTAACATAGAGTAATTTCAAATTTAATTAAAGTTAATTCATATTTTCTTTTCATCAAAGAAACCACCACGAGCCTTTATTACTGCAGAGCAAATCCTTGACCTTTCTAATAACTGATAAAAATAAGTTGGTGAAAGTTATTTCCAAGCATCCTGCAAGCATTTAAACAACATTTGTTAATTTTTAGGAAGTTCATTTCGAACTGTACGATCAATTTTATCCCTTATTCTCCTTCTTTAATTGTGGTTTCTTAACTGCTACACAGCCTTTAAGACCAGCAGGATGACGTCCTCTCTTAACAGTAGTAACAGATACTGGATGTTGCCGAGTAGAATTCATTTCAATTGTTAATTCCGGAGCGGTTTTTCTTCTATTCCTCTTGCTAGATATGATCAAGTGCTTATCCTCTACAATAGATGTTACTCTGGACCTACTAGATCTTTTTCTGTCAATATTTAACTCAGTTTCACGAAGTCGTTGAAGGCGATAATGCACGCCATTTTTGATGGGCTTAATATTTTAACAATAACACGTTCAGAATATCCTTCTTATGAAAGAAATGCAACCTGAGCTCTATTTTTAATGCTAATCAGTTTCTTCCTTGCAATCTTTACCGTAGCAATATGTTTTTTTGTTTTTTTTTAATCATATCACCCAGAGCAAGAGGGTAACGCCACTGATGTGCAGGGCACTACGTAAGAGTGAAAAGATTAAAAAAGAGAAAGCCGGAAACCACATCCTAAACAAGAAACAAAGGATGAGCATATTCACCCGTTCAATAGACGTGGGTGGAGTGTGAACCGGGCGATAGTTTAGTCTATCTACTCCAATTGAAAAAAAGAGTAAAAGATTGGAAAAGAGAAGTCCGGAAACCACATCCTAAACAGGAAACAAGGGATGAGCCTCTTTACCCGTTCAATAGAATTGGGTGGAGTGTGAACCGGGCGATAGTTTAGTCTATCTACTTCAATTGAAGGAAGGGGAAAAAGTGTTGGTGACCTGCTAAGTTTTAACTTAGTTAAAGTCCACTTAAAGGAATTACTGCTAAAAAAACAAAACCAATCCATCAATTAAAGTTTTAAATTAAGCAACAATTAGGCAAAAAACGAACAAAAATGGCTTACTTCAGACAATATTCATGTCAGTTGAATCCAGCCCCAAAAACATATTTCTGCCGGTGAGTTGAAAAAAAAAATTTTTAACTTTTGGTCAGAGAATTCTGGGATATGCGGTTTGACTCCAACGCCAGCCGGCAAAGAAAGAAAGAAAGAAAGAAAGAAAGAAAGAAAGAAAGAAAGAAATGGTGACTGAGACTAGGGAAAAAAATAAATAAAGAAAGATTTACAAAATAAATTATACCGTAATTATGATATCTGAATAAATCTGAATTTCGGCAAAAACTTGATCACAATAAGAGGAGTCAAGTAGCAAACTGAGTAAATGTTCATTTTAAACTTGAAAAGAATACTTTTTTTTTTACTTGACATCTGCATAAGAATAACAAAAAAATTACAGACTCGGCGAATTTGATTCGGCTAAAAATTTGTGTGGTCCCAAACTTATGGTCGGTAGTGTATATATATATACATAAATTCTGAATTCTACAGACGTTGTATAACTATTTCAACGAGAAAAATTTCGCTCCTTCTGCAACGATCAACGATGTGAATTTTAGTACCATTTTTTAATTTTAATAAAAATTTATTTAAATTCAGAATGATACGAACATTCACACAGCGGAAAGATCCCAAAAACATAAACATACACAGGAAGTTAAAAAAAGATATGTACCACATTCGAAATTAAATATATATATTTTTTATCGTTGCTGAAGAAGTGTGATTTTTCTCGCTGAATAGCTATACAACGTATGTAAATTCGGAAATTATTCTTTTGATAATACACATATTTGGATCTTTAAATAGATAATACTATTTACAACGAGCCAACAAATTGGCTAATTTATTTATATTAATAAAATTATTATTAATAGGATCTGGTTTTGGGGATTTTACTTTATGTGATTTTCCTTTTTGGGGGAGATTTAATATATATATATATATATATATATATATATATATATATAACAGACCACGTTTATTAATAAATCCGTTGTTGTTACTTTTCGCACAAAAGTTTATCAACAGTTAAAATACAAAATGCCCTATTTATAGTAAAGAGAGTTTTGTTTAATACGATCGGACAATATTTAGATTATTCGAATTAATGTCCTCAATTTTGTTGCCATTTCTACGACGTTTCAGCCGTTGTAAGCTTCAGCCTTCTTCAGGTGCTCGGAATTTAAAACCGAACCCTTTATTATAATCAGTGGTGTATGTCTTTCTCATCCCTTACGTGTTAATGCCACGTTTGTAAGTCATGAGTTATCCCCCTCTAACCCTGCAAGTTACTTGTTCACCACTGCTGTAGTCTGGTAATACAATCGGAGTTATTCAAGAAATGATATGGTGCTATATTTATATTGTGTATCAACATTCCATTACGCCTTTTGTCCCATTCTTCCATCACTCTGTATTTTTTAAAGCGTAACGCAGATATGTATTTAGAATCCAAGGATTTAACGAACATTTTCTATGTCATCAAATGCAAAAACGAATTCTTTAATCCACTAGGTTACTATTTTGTGGGTCGGGCAGTGTAAAAACCGGAGAGCAATGACTGAGCATTAATAAAAATAAGGATTAGTTGAAATATCCTTAGATGTGGGCAGTGGGACGAAAGCAGATTAATCCCCTTACATTAAATAAAGGGTCCGGTTCAGAATTACCTGGATGTTTTCCTGATCGATATACACATGAGAAAGACCGGAAAGCACAACGACCGAAACGTTGTGATAACAACAACAAAGATAGAGACGATAGTGCTAATATAAAAAGTATACATAATGATAGCTCTCCATCCCAGAAACTCAGACAAATTTATTTCACTGGTGTTGTATTTTATGTTTGTTAATCTATTTGAGTTTTTTTCATAGGTATTCATTGATTTTTATTCCACTATTTTCCTTTATGCCTCTCAGCTATGTTTGTTTGCTCGAATCGAATCAATTTGTCGACTCAGGAAAAGTTCTCTGATCGTCAAAATAAACATGAATCGTATTTTTTGCTCTCTATCTCTTTTTATTTGTAAATTTAAAAAAAATTGGTCTGATTTATTTCATAATTTTGCCTATTTTTCTCTTTCGATGTTGTCATCGTTTTCTTAAAAATATTTTTCTCTTGCCATAAGACGCTGTATTTGTGTTTGTCAAAGGTATTCAGATCATTTTAGTGTTCTTTATAATTTGTCTAATGAATTTGCGTCTATTTGTATTGCTCTATATATAATCACAAACAGAGATACATACATACACGCACACAAACACACACACATATATATAAATATATGTGTGTGTGTGTTTGTGTGCGTATTGAATATAACGCTAGATGTTTTCATGCGAAACTGTATTTATAAATATATAATTGAAGATATTTAGCATGTTAAGAAAGATAGATTGAGGAGACAGTTGATAATTTGTGTATTCTGAATCTAATGACCGCGCAAGCCGTTAATGTTTACTTTTTCAGGAAGATATTTCTAGAAAATAACGAAAATCATTACACGATCAAGGGGAAGCAATTTGATTCCTTTAGAATAGCCTTTAATCTCAACAAATAACAAGGATTCATTTAAGTGCACGTAGTAATATAACCATTGTTTTTATTTAAAGTTTATTTAATTTACATTAAATTTATAAATTTATTTTATTTTATTTAAAATTTATTTAATTTAAAATAAATTTAAGATAAAAAAAACAATTTAATTATATTATCCTCTACGATTTATGCTGTATAGAGCAATTTTAAAAAACTAAATGCCGGAGAAATCGGGATTCTAAACCTGTTAGTTCTCTTCACCTGGATATATATAAATTTTTCCGATAAAGTAACCTGCTTGCCAAAACACGTTTGACTATTTTGTAGGTAAAGTGGTTTCACCTTGATGTCAATCTAATAGCACGATTAAATGACCATAATGACTAGAGTTGTGCAGAAGATATAGAAGGACCCCTGAAGAGTGAAGGCATCTTAATAAGGCCTTCACGAAATGTTGAAGTCGGCATTACTGAAACAACTCTCCTCCGGTTAGTGAAAAACCTCTTCATATGAAGTCTATTAATGATCTATCTTGTTATCGAGTACGCTTTAAAAAAAGAAACTGCTCCCCAAACAGTAAAAATCATCAGTTCTGGCAAGAAGCAACATTACAATTCAATACTATAATATATATATATATATATATATATATATATATATATACTGTGTGAGAGGATATTTTTTCAGATACTCACTCAATAAATCTCAGACCTAACTAATAAAACAAAAACTTTTAGGCAAAAAATCGACTTTATTCATCAACATAGTCTCTTTCTAGGGTAAAATACTGACTTCAACGCTTTTCTAACAATTCGATGCCATTTTTGTACTACGATTTTTCTTTGGCCTCAAAATACGCCTCAGTTTCCGACATGATTACTTCACTAAAGACAAATGTCCCTGGAGCATAAATAAACTACAAAAAAATCGAATGTATGATCATTAGCAAACAGAGGAGCCTGAAATGCTGATTACAGGTTGGGGATACTAAAATCAAGTAGGTACAAAAATTGGGAAGTGTTCTAACGGAAGATGGAAAGTGCAACACTGAGATCTGAAGGTAAATTGACATGGCGAAGGACGAATTCCAGTAACAGCTCAATATCTTAAAAGACAGGAAAATTTCGCTAGAAACAAAGAAGATAGTACTGAATTGCCATGTGATGTCTGTTCTTCAATATGGCAGCGAATGCTGGACAGTATTATCAAAGATGATGGAAAAACTTGAAGCAACTGACATGTGGTTCTACAGAAAGATGCTGCGGATATCATGGACCGAGCATGTGAGCAATGATGATGTTTTATAAAGGATGGAAACGAAAAGGAAATTAATACTGAGCATCACGAAGAGACAGCTAATGCTTTTGGAATAAGTAATGAGGAAAGAATGCTTAGATAATCTGATACTCAGAGGTCAGACATAGGAAAAGAGAGAGAGAGGAAAGAAGCAGATAACATATTTAAAGAGCCTGAGCAGGTAGATGGCAGAGCGAGGTGTGGCTGGGGTAACAGGAAAATGCCAGCAGGGATACAGAGATCTGGACGGCCATGATCGCCTACGTCCTGAAAAGACATGGCACATAGAAAAAAAGAAACAGCCAAGAGAGACTGGAGGCCAGATCTGGAGAAAATTTGCGGAAGAAATTCGAAAATCAATTCATGTACTTTTACTATCGACTTGTGACACGGTACGTTGTTTCGGTAAAAGATCTCTTTTTTCTTCTTCATTTATGGCTGTTTATTGGCGATTTCTTTTTTCAAATGTACCAATAATGCTATATAATATTCGCTATTGAAGGTTCTTAATTTCTCAATATAATCGATAAACAAAATACCTTACGCATCACAAAATACGGTGGATGAAACCTTGCCTGCTGATGTTTGTGTTTTTGGTCGTTTTGGATTGCTTTTACCTGCTGCTGTCTACTTAGCTGACTGCCGATTTGTTGGATCCATGTTTCATCCATTATTACATATTTACGCAAAAACGTGTTCTTGTTGCGTTGAAACAGTTGCAAACAAATCTCTGAATCTTCGACGGGTTATTGTTTTTATCATGTGTGAAAACGCGGCACCCACTTTCGAAATGTCAAATGTTTCTGCAAAACGGTGTATACACTGCCTTCTGTACGACCACGTTTAAAATCAGTATACCCCCTCGTAACCGTTGTTTCCGATGGAGCCAAGTCCAAATAACACTTATCAAGCCATTGCTTTGCTTGAACAGTATTTTTTCTATCAGAAAGCAATGCTTTATCAACTCACAAATATCAGAATTTTTCCATTGCTTTGAAAATTTGCAACAGTAGCTTAACTTAAGTAACTGTAATATGTAAACTAATAATCCGAGGCCCAAATTTTGCCACGTGCCATTTGACAAAGAATACTTTATAAAAACTATATGAACTTTTTATTAATGGCGCCATGCATATGTCAGGCCCGGGACTTATTGAGTGATAGCAACGCTATAAGACATCACTAATCTCTTGGTATTTCCACGAAAAATGTTCAAGCGAGCTCCATTCTTTACACTTTTATATTCAATGCGTGCCTTGCTATATCAAGTATTCCACCGGATAAAAGTGTATTCCACTCAAACATATTCTTCCCATGGATCGTTACTTTGTGGAATCAGCACTCATGGGATTGCTTCCTTGAATACTAAAATCTTAACATATTCAGATTTTTTTCTATCGTTATCTATCCTCTACTTCACTTCATGTTTATCTACCTACAACACACCTCTTTCAATATCTCTGCAAATTGAGGATCTCTTGGGCCTAGCATTGGGTTAAGACTAGTTTTCAAAAATGAATCACTGAAGGAAACTGTGTACAGTTAACGGTTCAAATATTGTGCTATTTTTCTAACTCATTTTTGCTGTTCTTCAGGGTCTTAGCCGGACAGCAGAACAATGTCTTCCCTCAGTCTTTTTTACAAATATTTTCATAGCAACTCCGATGACGAACTTCTTTCCCTGGTGTCCCGACCACATGAATTTACGCGTGCTACTCGATTGGCATAAAGGTCTCACGCTTTGACCGTCGGAATAGTTAAATATAATCGCCGCTTTCCTTGCGCTTCCCGTCTTCCGAGCAAGTAGTTGATAGTTGTTTCATCAGCATAAATGCCGAGATGGGAACTGATGCCATCAACAAACTCATTAATGAAGATAAATAATGCAGATTCAAGGATATATCCAATAATTATTTTGAAATGATCTAAAACACACAGGTCATTCATTACACGATTTTTCAAGAAACATTAGATGAAATCAAATATTCAGTTAGAAACACGATATCGCTTCAGCTTTTAAAAAAGACCAGCATGTTATACCCTGTCGGAAGACTTTGAGATATCAAAAGCTACAATCCGAGTCTCGCCGTTCTTATCTAAAACTTGATAAATAAATATCATTATCGCTGTAAACTACCGGCCATATTTATTAGGCCACCCCAATGTCGTAAAAATGATGTATTTCATAGTATTTTTTATTTTTTATTGCCAAGTGAATGACTGTAAATGAAAATAGAATGGTTCTTTTGTTAATACTGCACAATAACTTATGTATCGAATGAATTTATAAATATTTAATAATGATCTATACTGCGGTTTCATCAATGAAAGTTTGAAAAAAATTAAGGCGATTCTTATGAGTTTGTCTTTGCTTCCTTGCCTTATAAAATTTTGCAAAGTAATAATAACAAAAGAACCATTTCATTTAATTTAGAATTATCTACTTAAAATAGTATGAAATACATAATTTCTTTAAAAAAATAACTGGGGTGCCCTAATAATTTTGACCGGTAGTGTAGCTTTCCTCTGTCTTTTCATCTGGCTACTGCTGGGACAAGATTCTTTCTCTGGTGTGCCGACCACATCTCTTTTATGCGTGCTCCTAGATTGGCATCAGGTCCTCACTCTTGTACCGTCGGAATGATTAAGTGTAACCTCCTCTTCTATTCTAATAGTTTCTCTTCTTGCACTTCCCGTCCTCCGTTTACTTGCTACGCTGATTGCTACAATCTCAAAAATTTTAAATACAACGTCAATTACTTCCTTCTGTCTTCTTGAATTCAGTCCATCTTTTATCTTTTCTTCGACAAACCTTGTTTGCTTGTTTTTTTCCCTCACTGTAATCCCTTGAGCAACAGTGACTGTTATGTCTTGCTTGGAGTGAAATTATAAAAATAAATGCACTATTAGATTTTTTAATTTCTTTTGCAATAACATCGACAAACAATATAGATTTCTCTCTTCGAGATCCACTGCTGAATTCTAAACTATCATTTAATACAGAAATAGCTAGCCATTCAATAATAAATTAATCAGAAGAGCGATCACTTTCTTCTATTTAATTTGTCATGTCTTCTCAAGACGTCGGTAATCAAGTCTCTCTACAACTTCCTGTTTCATGTAGCTATTAATAAAATATGTTTGTCTTTTTTTCTTAAGTCTATTTCCTCCAATAATTTACTTAACCTCACCAAGTATGTTATGCTTTCATTTCCTAAGTCCCACTTTCCCGCTAACTCTCCAGTACGTATCATATTTTCCAAGCCCTTCTTCCTCGTTATATACTCCAGAAATATCAAATGTTTTTTTTTGTTTTTTTTTAATCATCTCACCCCAAGCAAGGCATTCCACTGCCACTATTGCGCATGGGGCTACATAGGGGAAGGTAAAGAGAAGGAGTGGATAGACATAGGGAATGTCAGGAGGCTACATAAATTTGATTACCAATATTTATATATCTAACAAATTATTTTTCTTTACCCAAATGTTGTTGAAAATAACAAGAATCTCAATTTTCAGATCTAAAATTCCTGGTGTTTTGTAATTTTGGTATAGAATTGATAAACTTCCTATATTCCAAATTTTGGAGTAGATAATATAAATCAAAGTATTGCATAATATTAAGTTTTTTTTTTGTTTTTTTTTTTAATCATCTCACCCCAAGCAAGGCATTCCACTGCCACTATTGCGCATGGGGCTACATAGGGGAAGGTAAAGAGAAGGAGTGGATAGACATAGGGAATGTCAGGAGAAAGGTGACAGATGAGTAAGGATAGCGAGGATGAGGGTCGGGCAGATGGGAAGAGTGCTTGATAGAATGGGAGCAGGTTAGTGTGTTAGGAGGTGTGTATTGACCTTACATTTAAACTCCTGGAGATTGTAGCCGTCGGGGAAGCAATCGTTTGGAAGAGAATTCCACAGTCGGGAAGTGCGAGGAAAGAAACTGTTGGAGTAGAAGTTACGGCTGCATTTTATCGGTTTCACTGTAAAAGGGTGGGATCTAGTTGCTAATCTAGTATCTCGTGCAAATTCGTATTTAGGGGGCACCAGTGATCTAAGTTCATCGGAGCAGAAGCCGTGAAAGTATTTATAGAAGAGACACAAGGAAGCCACGTCTCGCCGGTGGGAGAGAGACTGCAGGCGGTCTGCCAAGTCGGTATCTATCATATTACAGACCCTCCTCTGAACCTTATCGAGAAGCCCAAGGAGAACAGCAGGGGCACCCGACCAGATATGGCAGCAGTATTCAATGCACGGGCGGATGGTAGATTTGTAAATGTGCAGGATAGATTTAGACAGAAAAAACTTCCGGGCCCTACACAGAGAACCGACTTCCTAATGTTAAGTATTAGTTTCATTTTCGTTTCCATGTTCTCCAAAACACAGTATTCACAGTATTCTCAGCACCCTTCTGTAGAACGAAATTTCTGTTTCTTCATCGTTGAGGATATCGCTCTGCTCTCATTGGTATATTAGAGGACATGCATTATGTAGCAGTTTAGTCCTATTTCCTTCCTTTTAGAGATTTTTTTCTATTTCTTAGCACTCCTTTATCTTTTGAATTTCTACCTTAGCTATCCCGATACACATTCGGATGTCCCTCCTGTGTTAAAAGAATTTCCCAATCACCTTAGGCATCTCAAAGGCTTTTGAAAAACGTCCGGCATAGGAGGTTGCTATACAAATTCTTCATCTATCATGTAACTAGAAGTATCTTCACAGTTATCATTCGTCACTATCAGATTAGTCAGTCAGTTAAATGCCACACGTGAAACACGCTTAGGGCGATCATATCTCGAAAAAGACATGACTAACTGGGCAGAAGATTATCCCGCAGTAGGTAGCCATTGTTTTCTGCGGTAGACCGGTTGCCACCCAAGTCTATAGAACCCAGATTGTCCTGTTATTTAACTCATAACTGGAGGGAAGATACAAATTAAAACTTTTCCAAAGGTTATTTGTGCGTAAGTAAATGCCATGAATTCGGCTGGAATTCGAACTCTGTTCCTCGATTTGTCGTTCCCACTGCGCCACAGCGCACATCCAACCAAATCGCGGATCCCACTATCAGATACGTTTGTAAAAAACGTTACTGAAGAGACTTCTGTAGTACGCACGATTAATGCAAAAGCTCAGCAAGATTCCACCCTCAGTTAACCTTCTTTCTGCTTGATATTAACGATCTCCCTGAGAGCATCCTCACATCGTTAGTAACTGTCTATACAGATTATACCAAAGTCTATAGTTGCCCACCCACAAATTAAAATGGCAGCAGTCTGGCAGCCGATCTGATTAAGCTTTAACCCAGTGGTTTTTAACCAGATTCCTTATTGCCTATGTATCATTACTGGGACTCTACTCAAGAAAATTACAAATTGGGTGTCTGCGGTAATACTTTAACGTTTCATGGAGCAATGTAACTTCAGCAGGCTAATTACAACTGAGAATTGGAATTTCTACAGTAATCTACGCTATAAATATACGAAAACAAGTCTAAAACTAGTAGAAAACGAGATCAAGCGATGTAAGTTAGCATCTCTTTAACTCTATTAGATGTTTTGTAAAAGTTGAATAAAAACCGTGAAGGACATATAAAGAAAGATTATATATGCAAAAGGACAAAAGAAAGCAAACACCTTGAAGCAGATTTATTTCAGTACGGAGAAGGACCGCATTTGGCAGTAATTACAGCTTAAATTCTACGTAGAATCAACTCGTAAGATGTTTTAATTTTTTACAGAAGAATTTTATCCATACTTCAGCTAAAACAGTCTTCAATTCATTCAGTGATGCTGGTGGGGTTATCGATTTTACGCACGTTTTATAAAAATGAACCATAAATGTTCAATGATGTTGATATCCGGATACTGTGGAGGCCAGATAAGATGTTCATTCACGTCTTTCGTGACAATTCAGCCACATCTTCAGCAGTTTGAATTGGTACATTATCATTCTGAAAGACGGGATTTCTCTCCGGTAACAGATGTTAAACCACACGGTAAAAATGATCGCTTAAAATTCTTAAGTAGTCCTCACCGTTGATTTTCCGAAATATATTTTTAAAAATATCTGTAAAACAACAATCTATTTGAAAAAAAAACAACAATCAAACTTCAAAAGCAAACGAAGTACTAATATTAAATCAACAAACATAAATGTAGACATGCTTTTGGCCGTTTAATCAAATTTTCCAAATTATGCTCTTATAGTACTAGGTGCTTCTATTGTCCACACCCTGTATTAAAAAATGTTATAAAGAGAATAGATTATTATATAAATTGATTTAATATATTAATAATACATATTAATATAAAAATTTGAATATTAATAAAAAAAATACTAACAAATATTAAGATATTAATAAATTTCAATGTTTATTATGATAAACTTTATCCTAATAAAGTTTATCCTAATTAGGATATACTCGTCCCATTTCTGAAGTATTTTTCTTTTGCTAATATTAGTGTGCCATCATTGCCTTTATACATCCTGTTGCTGAGCATGTTCTCTACCCTGTTAGTACCAAACAAGTATATCTCGTGCTTCTTTCCATTGTGTCTCCTTCCGTTAATCCGACCTGTGAGTATTAAATTCTTCAGGCCCTCCTATTATATTAATTTAATTACTATAAAATTACTATAAAATATGAATAATAAAATTAATTTAATATGTAAGTTTTATAAGGGATCTATATATATATATATATATATATATATATATATATATATATATAGTATTTTTATAAAACAATTACTATACATATCAGTATGTCTGTATAAAGGAAGCATATGCGTTTTAGTCAGTTAAATGTCATATGTGATACACGCTTGGGCGATCATTTTTTTTCTATTCATGACTGACAAAGTAGAAGATTTTTTCCGCAGTAGGTTGCCATTTTTTCTGCAGGAGACTAGTTGCTCACCAAAACTATAAAACACAATCTATCCTATTATGCAACTTATAGCTCAGGGAAAAGAGATGGATTCATACCTCCCCCAAGGGTATTTAGGGAATATATATTCATCTGCAAAATATGAATATTTGCTGGTAAGTGAATGCAACGAATTAAACTGCAATTCATTTCTCCTTCCAAGCCGATATACCGTGCAACACAGTAAACATTTGCTAGTATTATAAAACAATTACTATGCATATCTAAACTTATTTTATAAATAGAACATTGTCTGTGTGTGTGAGTCTGTGTGTGTGTGTGTGTGTGTGTGTGTGTGTGTGTGTGTGTGTGTGTGTGTGTGTGTCCGTTACCTATAGACACCGAAACGGCTGAACCGACTTACTTGAAAATTTACGCAGTTTTACTATAAGCATTTACGAGTGTACTTAGCTAGGTTTTGTGTCGAGGTACCCCTGATAAATATCGAAAAATAATAATCGAAAAAGTAAACGGGTTCTAGAAGGAGTGGTTCGATTTTAATCAAATTTGACGCACTCATAGAAAAAGACATGAGAAACGATATTCAGAAGTTTCAAGGTTGCCGTTCTTACAATAGTACAAAAAATCGATAATATATATATATATATATATATATATATACGGCAAGATGTTTGTGTGTGTGTTTGTTTATCTGCCTGTATTTCTGTATTTTTTCAGCCCTTTTATTTTAGTTTTTGCTTCGGGTTTGGCTCTAAGTAAGTAAGTAATAATTTTAGTTCTCAATCTCAGCCATGGTACCATTTACTCAAAGGACATATTTAGCCTTCAAAATTCAGTTTACGACGAAAAAACTGATTTGATATCGATACCAGGAAATCAAAATTTGACTTGCATCCATTCATTTTTCTTTCAGTCTAAGGTTTCGTTTTAACTGGAAACAACTATTGCTATTTAGTCTTTCGTGCCAACGTCAAATCTGAGCTCCAAGACCATGGATTAGTTTTAAAGCTTTCATTACACCCGAGCAACGCCGGGTTATACTTCTAGTCTATTAGTAAAAGATTAAATCAATGTGTTCTTTTTTCATCGAATGTTTATGGTGATCTACGAAAAAAATTAAGAGTAAAAATGGTCCATCATTAAAAAACAAAAAATATTGATGACCATTGTTCTAACGTTCAATGAGCGAGGAACATGCTAATACCATTCAATACCGTCTTTGAACAGTCCCTATTCCATAGACCAAAAATTTAAATTTCTCTCGCTCTTCTATCGCTATTTCCATGACAAATGTTCGGATGAGCTGTATTCCTTACTTCTATTTCAGATTTTTGCATCTAAGACCTGTATACAGGGTCGAAATATCCTTGTTCTCTTTTTATTTTATTGGTAAGTAGAAAGTTTTATTTGAAGAAGTATTTTTTACCAAAAACTGTTACTCATCGGAATCAGATACCCGTAAAAATACTTCCCCGGATCACTACAATTTTGGTCTATTCTAGTCTAAGCTCGTCCGCTATCTACTTTCAACAATTTCACTCAGTAACATACTATCTTGAGTGGCTCTTAGTGCTTGTATTAGCAGAAAAACAGTAAAAATGAGACCCTTATCTCTTGATTTTGTAATGTTAAAATGGGTTATATTCTAAATGGGTTATATAATTTGTGACAACTTGCCGTCAACTGAGAATTCATTGTTGCGGACGAATGAGGATATTTATTTGTATGCTTCATAGATCACAAAGAAAATAATTTGCTACATTAAGATTGGCGTTACGGAATCAAAAACAAATTGATTTATCAAATAAAAACCTAAATCACTTGAAGACTTTCAATAGTGACAAATATGACTGACAGGACATGCAACTAGAAGGTAAAACCAATTAGAGTGGAACCTGGTATATACGACCCTCTTCGTCAGCGACCACCTGCTATTAACGATCGTTTTTCTATGCACGGACGATTCGCTAATTTTAATTGACCCCCAGTGAGCGACCTCTTCCAAAACGCGACTACCGGCCAGCATGAAAGAATAAAAATTGCTGGTCAAGCGACCACTTTAACAAAAATTCATTTTGGCAGTACAGTCTTAACTTCTAAATTAGGAGAATTTAAGTTAGTAATCTATTTCCTTTTCCTTTAATCTCAACCAGAAATCCTTTCTCGTTAATTTGTTATTGTAGTGAAGCGTAGTTTTTTTATTATTTGTTGAAATGGCGGTGGTCTAACGGCGGCTGTTTTGTATTAACATGTACTTATTACATTTGACAAGTTCAAGAGATTTGTCCGTTTCTGTACCAACTTGGATAAATTCGGGCGTCGATGAAAAATTACATCTATTTGTAATTTAAATTTTCAATGTTAATCTTTTCATTATCTTTATTTTTCTCAATCTTTTTACTCTCCCACCTCTCTCTCTCTACCCTGATCGTTGTCATTTTTTTCTTGTTTGTTTGAATATTTTCCCATATATTATCGCAGATTCTCTTTTACTATCACTCACTTCTGAGAAAAAACTGAAAGCTTTTCTTAATGAAGACCAAGAAATGATAGACCAAATAAATAAGTGCCAACATAATTTAGAATCGAAGTGGTCACATTAAAAAAAAAAAACGCCACACACACTGCAATAACTGTTTTTTAAGCCTACACTAGTGTGAATGAATAATTTTTTATTTATTTTAACCGTTGTAAATATGTTTTTAATGTTAAAAAAATAATTGTGCTGAATAATTTTTTTCAAAGTGAGACCATCTTATGTTCTCATATATTTATGACCATATTTCATGGTAAAATACTAAAATATGTACATTCTGGAGAGTGAAATATACGATAGTGGGGAGGATGGGTCACGAGTCTTTAGTGAGCGACCACCTGCCGTATGCGATCACGTTTGATGGCAGTAGGGGTGGTCGCATACAACAGGTTCGTATATATTCAAGTTGTTAACTTTCCACACAACCGAAATAAAAGATTTGCAGAGAAATTCAACAGTAAAAGAGTGATAACAGTTACTGAAATTTACATGTCTATTTTTCTGAAAAGTCTTTAAAAAGAAAAAATTTAAAAACCTTCATCGACAGTTTTGCTAATTGATTAGTCAATGGTTATTTTCTAAGCATAGTTTAGATGTGGCACAAAGTTGAAAGTATGGATCGCCTAGCGAGCATCATACTCAATATTCAGTCGTAATTGAACTAGCTAGACAAGTTTATTAACCATTACGACACGTCGTGGTGCCCAAAATTTTTAATCAATGAATTCAGAATTTTTTACATATAGAAACGGATATATATCACCATTCAGTCAGTTAAGTGCCATACGTGATACACGCTTGGGCGATCATGTCTCGCAAGAGACATGACTGACTGGGAGAAGATTATCCCGCAGTAGGTTGCCATTGCTTTCTGCGGTAGACTGGTTGCCGACCAAGGCTATAGAACCCAATCTGTCCTGCTATTTAACCCATAACTAGAAGGAAGAGACGGATTAATACCTTTCCCAAGGGTATTTGCGCGTAAGTGAATACAATGGATTCAACTGGAATTCGAACTCAGCTCCCCATTTCTCGTTCCGAGCCGATATCCACTGTACCACAACGCACATCCGTATCACCATTAGCATTATCATAAACAGAAAGGACAATAATCTCCAAATTTGAATGTTATGTTTCTTTTTTTTTTTTTTTTGTTAATAATAAACACTTTTTATTCAATAAATGTTTTTATCGTTGGCACTTTTTATGCAGTTTTTCTATCGAATAGAAGACGTTTTGAAGATTATTTACTGCAAAGATTATCATGACGAAATTTATAGGATCGGAAATTTGTTTATTTTTAGATTATTTCTCTAATATGAAAAACTAATCTATTCAACACGTAAATATTTACGTGCGCATGCGCAGTGTATACATTCAAACGTGCTTCAAATAGATAATTTTTTTTCTGAAATAAATTATGGAACAAATTTAATGGAGGACGCAAATCTTCTTTGCCGTTTTAACATCATACAAACGATAGCGCCAATATGTTATGGAGAAATACATCGCAATCGTTTCCATAATATTATCAAAACATTAGCAATAAAATGAACTCTACCCACGTTATTAAGATCTTCCATATATGGTGTGATGATTTTTTATTCAGTATATCATAAATACTAATTTCAAAGCACAATAAATTGGGAGCCTTCCACGATAAATATGCATCTAAGTTCAAATAACGTATCATTTATTCTTATCAAAACTTCTGTCCAATCGAGTTTGTTACATTGACTTACGCGCAAATAACCTTAGAAAAAATGTAAACCCATCTCTTTCATTCTGCTATGTGTTAACTAGCAGGTATTTTATCTGGGGTGGAAATCATTAAGGTTCTGGATAAACTGTTGATTTAATATTCATTCATAAAAAAGTAATTGTGCTTCAAATACGAAAAATATATTTTGTCATTAAATAACTCACCATAATAGAATAAATCCTATTACAATGAAAAATATTTGAAAACAATCAGTTAATTTCTATAAGTGATACACCTGTTTCGGCATTCACAGTGGTCAGGTTAAGCCGGCTTTCTCTCAACCGATGGAGAAAGATTCTCAAGGTCCCAAGTCCTACATTGTATAGACCTCAACAATTATAAATTTCCCGCCACAGCTTGCCAATACCTACTGCGGTAGACTGGTTGCCAGCCAAGGATATAGAACCCAATATGTCTTGTTATTTAACCCCTAACTGGGGGGAAGGGACATATTAGTTAATACCTTTCCGAATGGTATTACTTAGCGCGTAAGTGAATGCAGGGCATTCACCTGGAATTCGAACTCGGTTCCCCGATTTCACTTTCCGAGCCTATATCAATTGCACCATAACGCACATCCAGAAATGCTTACAGCACCTGGTATTCCCAATCGGTCACCCATCTAAGTACTGACCAGGCTCAACGTTGCTTAACTTCGTTGATCGGACGAGAACCAGTGTATTCAACCTGATATGACCATATTGGGTGATTATGTCTCGGAAAAGACATGATGACTAAGATGAAGATTTGTTTCCGTAATAGATTGTCATTACTTTTTGAGGTAGACTGCTTGCCAACCCGATTTGTCCAGCTATTCAACCCAAAGCTAGTAGGAGAATAGATGAATCCATAGCTTTCCCAGTGATTTTTGCGCATAAGTAAATGCAACGAATTCAACTGTGAGGCGGCTGATGAAAAATAGATCGTTTACAAATAGGTTCAGCAAAAATGATTGTGTGGTAAGCAACATGAGTCAACATCAGCCACTCTCAAAGCATGTATTCATCCTAAGAAAGTAATGCTGTGTATCTGGTGGGATTGGAAAGAAATTATGTACTATGAGCTTCTGCCATGTAATCAGTCAATTGATTCTGAAAAGTATTACTCGTAATTGGACGAATTAAAGGAGCAAATCTAAAGGAAATATATAGTTTTCAATCTAGATAATACCAGACCTCACGTTACATTGGCGACCTGTTATATTGTTGTAGCTTGGCTAGGAAGATTTACCCAACTCGCCATATTCGCCAGATATTGTTCCTTCGTATATTCATTTATTAAGATCCTTACCAAATAATCTCTGTGGCAAAAAATTTAAATCCTTAGAAAACAAAAAAACAAATATATGTATAAAAGGGCTGAAAAAATAGACATACATGCAGATAAACAGACACACACATAAACAGATTAACTGTTGTATATATATTATCGATTTTCTGCACTATTGTAAGAACTGCAACCTTCAAAACATTTGAATATCGTTTCTTATGTTTTTGTTTATGAGTGTATCAAATTTGATTAAAATCGAATCACTCCTTCTATAACCCGATTTTTTCGATTATCGATTTTCGATATTTATCTGGGGTGCCTCGACACAAAACCTAGCTAAGAACACTCGCAGACGCTTATAGTACAACTGTGTAAATTTTCAAGAAACTCGGTTCAGCCGTTTCGGAGTCTCTAGGTAACGTACACACACACAGACACACAGACACACAGACAAAGTTCAATTCATAAATAAGTTTATATACTAACAGTTAAATTACCAACAATACCTATTTATAATACAATTTTCAAAGTATCTATTTTTAGTATATATTTATCTGAAAATATAATTTTTTTCATAATATTTAGATTTCGGCATTAAATAACCCATTGAGGTCGTGACGTCAAAATCAATCAGAGGATGTGTTAGATTCTGTCCTCTTAAACGCAGTTCTTTTATTGTTCTCGCTCCTTAATGTTTTTACATGTTTTCTTTCACAGTCAGTCATCCTTCGCGTGATAGTGGTTTTTGTTTATGGTGAAATGATTAAAACAACAATTAAATTTCTGTATATTAAGTATCACCAAAATGGGTGGGCGCCCTCTATAATGAAAGCTAAAACATCACTGTCGGTAGATTTTCAAAGATTACAAAAAGTAGGGATTTATCCAATTTAAATTAAATTTTCAATATGTTTACTTTAATCATCGTTTTTATATCTTCTGGAAATAAATTTGGTTAGTTTCAATCCTAATTTAATTTATCGTAACCAGTCAGTTAAATGTCATACGTTATACAGGCTTTGAGCGATCATGTCTCTTTCGAGACATGACTGACTGAACAGAAGATTAACCCGCTGTAGGTTGCTATTGCATTCCCTGGTAGACTGGTTGCCAGCCGAGGCTATAGAACCCAATCTTTTCTGTTATTTAACCCGTAACTGGAGAGAAGAGATTGATACCTTTTGTAAAAGCATTTGTGTGTAAGTGAATGTAAGGAATTTAACTGGAATTCGAACTCGGCCCGCAGATTGGTCGTTCCGAGTCGATATCCACGGCTCCACAACGCACATCCATGATTTATTGTAAACACGTTCAAATTAGATGTGATAGTTTTAACAGTTATACAAAGCAAAATCCCTGTCATGTTATTTCAGCCGATAAGATTTTCTTTAGTATCAACCGTGAACATTTTAAAAAAATTGTTACGATCCATAATAATAAGGAATTAAAAACTCAAAAAGTATTTTTGCTGTGTTGGTGTTTGCATAATTTAACAAAATATTTAAATTTTCATTAATTTTCAGTGCGATCATATATACATTCATTTCGATTAGGTAGTAAGTGATTTTTAAAAATATGTCTGTGTTTAAAAATCAGAAAATGTAATATTTTATGTCAGTTTCGATATTGGTCATTTTTAAAATAATTTTTTTTAAATTTTTCTAATGGTATATATTTTTTATAATGAAGTATTCAAATATTATATTTATAAATTATTATCTATATAAGTTTTAAAATATTTTCTTTTTAAATAGTAACAATACAATCTTCTACATTTTGTACCTTTGGTCTTCCATTCCTTATTAATTTAATGTTCACTTTTATAAAATTAGGCTTGACAGCAGAATATTTGTTATCGACATCAGTCTTTGTTGACAGCTCATGAGCAAGCGTGAGCAAATATTTATTATTTTCGCTATGTTCGAAGCAAAACGTAATTATTTTTACGAAATCAAATTAATTGATACTTAAATTTATTAACTTACTTTGAAAGAAATTTCCAGATATTTTTAAGGTGATTGCTTTCATTTTTCGTCAGTAATGGACGTTTGATAAGTCGATATATTAAGATGACCTTTTTTTTTTTAATCATTTCTCCCCAAGCAAGGTGACAGTGCCACTGAAGAGGAGAGTTTGAAAATGAACAATAAAATAAAAAATGAGTAGAATTGAAAAAAAGTAAAAAAAAAGAAGCAGGCTTCAAGAAGACAGAGGATCGTGATTTACATTGTCTTTATAGATTGACAATTTGAAGATTGTAGCTATCAGAGAAGCAAAAAGTTGGAGGGAATTCCACAAGTGGCAAGTTCTAGAAAAAACAAAAACTGTTACAGTTGAAAGTACAGTTGCACCTAGCTATTTCAACAGTAAAACAGTGAGACCTAGTTGCCAATAGAGTAGCACGTTTAAATTCGTATAGTCAGAGCACCAGGGAAATAAAGCTCGTTCGAGCCGTTGCCATAAAAAAAATTGTAGAAACATGGGGAAGCCACGTTACGTCGGTGAGAAAGTGACTGCAGACCAGATTCTTGGTCAGGGCCGATTTTACTGCTGACCATTCTATGGATTTTGTTAAAAATCTCAAGATGACCAGTAAAAAGACCAGGCCAGATATGGCAACAATATTCAGTGCATGAACGAATGTTACATTTATGTAATGTTAGTTGTCTTTTTATAAACGGGTTAGCTTTAAGTTATAATCTATCACATAAAAGCAAAATTAATGTTCAAAGAAGATACTAAATTATTAAAAATGCATTTTAAGTTTATTTTACTAAGTCCATGAGAATATTTATTGGCTAACATATCATAAATTAAAGCATATATAACGTGTATTAAATTGCAACATTACTGAAACTGACTATCGATTAAATTCTTGTAATTATCGATCTTGATTTCGCTTATGATCTGAAATTAATTTCCGATGCCAAATATTAATCGAATATTGTTATCCGCTAATTTCATTTTTTGGAGAGAAACACTTCTTTAAATAAAGGATGGGTGTAACCCCTGAAAAACAGTTCCTTTGAAATTAATGAATATGACTCGATCGGACGTAATTGACTTAAGGGACTGAAATCAATGGACAGTCGTCAGCAGAAACAAAGAAATTTGAATGTCGACATAACGGAAGGAAATCAAAAAATGAACATGTTGACGAAATGACAGGCGCCTGTCGCAAACGTTTACTCAAACTACACACCTGTGTTTGGAAGTTTAATATATAAGTTGAAGGCGACATCGGCTGAAAAACAGTATTTAAATAAACTTAGACTGCATCCAAGTGTGTTTGTTTGATAAATCTTTACAACAAATAGTTTTCTGGCGTCTGTCAGGCTACAACGAATATTTGAAAATATACATATATAAAAAATAATATAACCAAAGGACGTAAAATCCTGATGAATACCAACTGGCAAGTCTCTCTCTCTCTCTCTCTTTCTCTCTCTCTCTCTCTCTCTGTATATTTGGAGGGAGAAAAAGGGGATAACCTTCTCCTATGGGATGAAGTTGAAATAATAAATAGAGAACACAACTGGAAATCACAAACCTTAAATCAACGCACATGAATTGAAATAAAGAGTTCTGTTCGAAATTCTAGTCACCCGAAGAAGGCCGGAGCTTACAACGGTCGAAACCTTGTGAATATGAATATGGCAATAAAGAAGAGGACAACAGTCAGAACGATGTAAATAACGTATGTATCTCGCCCTTAGATTGTTATTATCTTGATTTGCTAAACGTAGCTTAAATTTTGCAGAAGGTTAAAAATTCGGAACAACTAATGATGGCCGAACGGACTACTGTTTTGTTACTAATCTACTGAGACAACCTTAATAAAAATAACATTATGGCATCTGTTGTTAAGTGCTGTTTCATCTGGTTTCTTTGAAATATATTACTTCTTCTGGCAGTGAATGCTGAAAAATCTCCACAAATTTGAAGAAGTAACTGAAATCTCGTTGTACAGAAGCATAGTAAGAATACCATGAACCGAACAGGTGAGCAATAATGGGTTTTTGGAGTGAATAGAAATTAAAAAAGAAACTAATTTTTAACATCGGGAAAGGACAGATCAAATTTCTTGGACATGTAACTAGGGAGAAGTGCTTGAAGAATGAAGATGCTATAATAATTCCCTCACAAAAATTTGAAGTCGGTATGACTGAAATATTATTGAAATAATACTGATTTGCTAAGTCACAAATTACTCTTCATTAATTCTTTCTTTTTATCTCTCTCTCTCTCTCTCTCTCTCTCTCTCTCTCTCTCTCTCTCATTCTATATATATTTACATTGAAATCAAAACCAAGAGGCGACGGTTTTTATCAAGCTAAATACAATCGAAATGTCCTGACGATTATTTGCTGTTTCAGTTACAGTCGTTTTCTTCGTCATAAGGTCGCGAACAGATATATAATTAGAGACGGATCTTTCTGAAAGACTGAAAATATAAAAAAAAATTCACGCTTATATTTATGACTTAAGTTAAATTTGCACAAGTGACAGATATAAAGATTTTACACATCGAGTAATATCAGTTTAAGAAGAGAGTACATGTTCTTATGTAGAAAATTAAAAGGATCAGAGTAAATTAGCAGCAAGATCCAATCAGTTTATTGTTGAAATAGCCAGATGTAATAGTAAGTTCTATGCTAACAGTTTCTTTTATCAGGCGTTTCGCTTGAAGAACTCTCTTGCTGTTTGTTGCTTTCCGGTCTAACTCGAGTTCCAAACATTTAAATGCATTGCCATTTTCTTATTTTTTTTTAATCATTTTTAATCACCCCGAGCAAGGCAGAAACGCCACTGATGTGCAGGGGGTTACATAAATGTAGAAAGATTAATTAGAAAAGAGTGAGGAGTACAAGCTAGTTAGAAAGGAACAATAGAAAGCTGAGAAAGCAGGTGCAATGACAGATACATGGGCGGAGAGAACGTGAAGATTATACAGGGGAGGGGAGAGAGCTAGAGTCCAGTGGTTAGTAGGTGAGTATTAACTTTGCTTTTAAATTTCTGGAGGTCGTAGCCTTCAGGAAAGCAAGAATACGGGAGTGAGTTCCACAGGCGGGAAGTGCGAGAGAGGAAGCTGCAGGAGTAGAATTGTCGTCTGCGTTTGGCTAACCTGACTGTGAATGGGTGGGACCCAGTTGCCAGTCTGGTTGCACGGGTAAAAACCTGTTGAGGAGGCATCAGTGACTTAAGCTCATCCGAGCAGAAGCCATGACAGTATTTATAGAAGAGACAGAAGGAGGCCACATTTCGACGATGGGAAAGTGGCTGCAGACGAGTCGCCAGATCAGTACCTATCACATTACAGACTCTCCTTTGGAGCTTGTCAAGAACACTGAGGAGAACGGCAGGGGCACCTGACCATAAATGGCAGCAGTACTCCATGCACGGATGGATGGTTGACTTGTATATATGCAGGATGGATTCAGGTGGAAAAAACATCCTGGATCGACATAGTGACCCAATCTTCTTAGCAGTAGATTTTGCTATGGATTCAATATAGTGCTTCCATTTGAGGTCTGAGGACAGGGTAAGTCCGAGGAGGCGTAGTGTATTACTCTCCGGGCGAATCATCGGGTCCATGCTTATGGGAGGCAGAAGAGGTTGCCTGTAATGGTTGACAGACAACAGCTTGGTCTTAGAGGAATTGAAGTTGACAAGCCACTTCTTGCCCCAGTTCACCACAGTGTGTAGACCCCGCTCAAGGTCAGCAGCGAGATTATGTCTGTCCACCACGACAGGTTTCTTACTTTATATTGTAGTGTCATCTGCGTAGATGCCTACTTGGGACTTGATCTCATCTGGGAGTTCGTTGATGAAAATAAGGAAGAGCGTTGGGCCCAGGATAGAGCCTTGTGGGACACCAGCATTCGTGCTGTAGGACGAAGAGGCACGCCCATTCAGAACGACCTTCATTTTGCGGTTATTTAAGAAAGATTGGATTAGGTCAAGCAGGCGACCGGTAATACCATAACCGCGTAGTTTGCATAGGAGGCCAGGATGCCAAACCCTGTCGAAAGCCTTGGAGATATCCCGAGCAACCGCGCGAGCCTCGTCAGACTCATCAAGGGCCTGTAGCATGTACTCCGTTACAGTTGTTAGCAGGTTGGCTGTGGACCTGTCAAATCGGAATCCATATTGCCTGTTGGAGAACAGTTTGTGGGCGGTGAGATGATGAACTATTTCAGCATTGATCTTCTCTCTTCTTAATTCCTGTACTTTTATTGTTCTCGATCCTTAATAATGTTTTCTTTTTTCTCATATTCTGTCACACTCAGTAACCCCCTGCATCTTTCTTCTGGTGAAATGTCTAAAGAATAATAACAGGCATTTTAAACGGTTTTGAATTGCATAGAAAGTCAATTTGTAAGATAGCTACTAAATTTCCCCTTGTTTGCATAGCGTGTGTACCTCGGTCTTCAAAGTCAATTCTTAGTATAACTTGCTTTCTAACCATGAATATTCGTCTTTGGATTTTACAAAGACGTTCAAATGTTTGCATATACCGACTTGCCAAAAAGCATATGAATGGCATCTTTTATACGGTAGTAGACTTCTCACATGAACAAGTGTAGTAACTCGATGAAGCCTCGATTTGAGAATTGGTGAGAATATCGCTACAGTGATTTTAAACCATACTATTCCGGTTGCTAATACTTGTAAGTAACGGAGTATGCGTAAGAACAGATGCCTCTAGCATGTTCTATACAATTTTGATTCGTCCCATTTGAAAAGAAAATTGTGGGTGGATACACCATTTATCTGAATTTCCCAAAATAATTTTAAAACCAATGCTGACTGCCTGACACTGTTCATTATTCTTTTGCAATAACGCTTCGTTCTTGATGATAAATGACGTTCAGGAATGAGTGCAGTAATCACAAAGAATTGAAATATACCAGTCACCATTCAGTAATATATTTATGCGGAGCATCGTATTCAGCCCGTGCTTGGTGAATATACACAATTGTATAACCACCAGCAACCTGCACAGTGCCTTTTTGGCAACAGAAATCCATAGCTTAATGAAGTTTTCGCGGCAAACATATCCTAAAACGAAACCAAAGTAACTGAAACAGTCACTCATTAGATTACTTCATTCTTTACAAATCGGCCATGATTCAATTACCCGAGGTAATGTATCGAGTGCTGTAGTGTCAATTGGGGCTCCCTGGTAGTTCTTTTGATTTCATATCTCATGAAATATTAAGAACGCTGAACTGACATTCTGAATATGCGTATTGTCTCCTCTATTAAATGTACATATCAGTATCTTTTTTTTTGTCACTTTGAGTAATTCTAGTCGAAAGTAAAAGGCTCGTGATCCGCCACTGATTTGTTTTTACTTTTCATCTAATATCTATGTGATCATATATCGAGGAAAGTCAAATGGACCCACGATTTCAGAAACGGTTTGAACCATCCGTATGGCACTTATTCTCATGCCCTGTTCAAATTTTAAAAAAATTACGTATTCTTGTCAACTGCAGCCTAGCCGGTATTTACACTGACTCAAAAGATATCAGCTCACAGCTTATGTAGATATTGGTATTTCTATGACGTGGATCTAGCGACTATTGTATACGTATAATGATATCTCATTAGTTTTGTATCTTCGAATATTCTAACAGTTATTTGATCAAAAACATTGAAATTATAGAAGATTATCAAAACTATTTACATTGTTCAAACTGTTGCTCTCATATTTATTATCCTGTTCACGATGTTTCGGCCGTTCTATGCTCCGGCCCTTTTCAGGTGATATACGTCGGAATTTCGAAATTAACTTTTTAGTTCACGGGAATAGATTGTTCTAGCTCCATACCTATTCTCGATATTTCATTTTTCACTTGGGTACTCAATTGACTTAATTTAATATATATTTTTTACCCATGGCTCATATTAAAATTTTTGTTATCTTTGTCTTTCTCTAGCTCTCTGTATTACTGATTCGAAGATTGTAATTTTGCCTGTGATTGGAATTTCTTTTAAGGCAAGAAATCCTTATGACTTTGCATTTATCATATTCTCAGATTATTGATCAACCTCCTCCTTCAATATATAGTCGAAATTCTAACGTATACCACCTGTACAAAGTTGTTGCTGTATGCTTGGACGTGCGGGTGGCGTGATGGATGACGACTTGTAATTGGAAATCTGAAAACCGAGTTTCAGTTCAAATCTGATGGGTTATATTCTCTGACGTGTAAATATCCTTGGAAATAGTATGAACTAATCTTTCCTTCCGCAGCTTTGGGCTAATAATAAAAATTGTATCAATAATTAATCATTTTCCCTAAGGAAACTAAAAAACATCCTACAGAAGGTAGTTGAAAAACGTGATAAGAAAGAACTCCAAATAAACTGCAAGAAAACCGAATGCATGGTCATCAGTAAAAAGAGCAGCCCAATATGCCAAATACAAGTCGGGAAATGAGCAGGTACAAAAATTTAAATACCTGGGAAGTGTTCTAACAGAAGACGGAAAGTGCGACACAGAGATCCGAATGCGAATTGCATGGCGAAGGAAGCATTCCAGAAGTTGAGTAAAGTATTAAGAAAAAGGACAATTTCGCTAAAAACAAGGAAGTGAGTACTGGATCGCTACTTCAATAGGACAGTGGATGCTGGACAATATCATCCAAGAGGAAGGAAAAACTTGAAGCAACTGAAATGTGGTTCTCTAGAAGGATACTGCGAATATCATGGATGGAGCATGTGAGCAATAATGACGTCTTAAAAACGATGGAAACAAAAAGGAAATTAATACTGAGCATCAGGAAGAGACAGCTGAAGTAGCTGGGACATGCAATGAGGAAGGAGGGCTTGGAGAACCTGATATTAACAGGCCAGATAGAGGGGGAAAAGAGACAGGGGAAAGCAACGGATAACATATTTGAAGGACCTAATCAGGTATATGATGGAACGAGATTTGCATGGTGTAACAGGAGAAGGCGTGCTAAAAGCCACCAGGGATAGGGAGAAGTGAAAAGCCATGATCGCCTACGTCCTGAAGGGACAGGGCGCATAGAAGAAGAAGAAGAGGAAGAAGAAGAAGAAGAAAAAGGATTCTTGCGATCTAAAAAGTATTTCTTGCAATCTAAAAATATTTTCTGACTTTAAATAGCATATTTATAATATTGATAATCCGTAAAGAAAAAACAATTATTAATCATTTACTCTGATATTACACACCTCACACATTGTGTGATTGTTTCTTTTTTTACGGCTTACCAACTCTTTGTAGGTTATTTAAAACCAGATATTATTTTTAGATTGCAAGATTTTTTTTGCTGGGAGATAAAAATTGTTTAATGATACAAGTTTTACTAATTAACCCATATTTGGGAGAGAAGAGGTGGATTCATACTTTTCCTAAGGGTAGTTACGCGTATGTAAATATAATGAACACAACAGAATTTGTAACTCGGTTCCCTGATCAACTATTCCAAGCCATTATCCATTACAGATATCTGTACATCATAATCTTACAGTACCTGGTATTCCGAAACTCTCACTCATTTAGCGACTGAGCAGGCTTTACTTTTTCAAAACTTCGGCGATCGTTCGGGAACCCTTGTTCCGAGGCCATATGTCCATACGTCCGCTCCTCATTCAGTAACACACTACCTTGACTTTGCTCTTGCATCTTGTATAGGGTAAACTTTAGTAAGATAAAAAATATTAATATTATCATGCACTTTCTATGGATCATTGGTTAAAAATTATTTTTCTGAAGTTAAAATGTAAGTCGTGATTTCGATACTCAATTGGTACTCCAGTTCCATGACTAAGTGCCATTAGTGCCATTGTTACTCGGTTTAACTGGGATTTAATATTTTATCACTATTATATGAAACTATTTTATTGAAATTGCTCCAGAGTAGGCGCTTCTTCAGAACTTAGGGTATATTACTGCATAAGTGAAATCGTTGTGTGTGTGTGTGTGTGTGTGTGTGACTATAGATATGCATATGTGCGTAAGTCTGTGAACGATTTCTATGAACAATCGAGGGTCCATTCGGCGTTGAACAAAGTCCGCTCCGGAAAGCAAATAACAGACAGCCCAAAAGGCCAATATTAATAATAATAACAATAATAATAATAACCAAACAACCCGACGTCATAGAACCAAACCGAATGTGCCAGTTAACAACAAAAAGCAGCTAGAAAAGAGAAAAAGTCAAATACGACGAGAAAGGAAGAAAGAAATGGCGCACTCCACGAGTTAGTTGGACACTCCTTTCACACAAGTTCACTTTTCTTCATCCTGACTATTTGACTTCTAACCTAAGATCTGCAAAAGGTGAAAAGGAAAATAAACAAACAAAAAAGAAATATTCGGTTTGTTTGCAGTGAAAGGTTGTGTCGTACCCTTAAATAAGATTAAATAAAAAAACGTAATGCATTGTGTGTTTGCGCGCTTATGCATGTGCCGCTGCCCATATATATATATATATATATATATATATATATATATATATATATATATAAAAGTGTGTGTGTGTGTGCACGCGCGTGTGTGTGAGTGAATGAGAGAAATAGAGTGAGAGTGTTTGTTTTTGTGTTTGTGTTTAATCAATAACCCTAAGCATGGCAGAACTGCTACTAGTATGCAGGGGGTCAAGTGATAGAAAGGACCGGGTACATTGGGTATTGAAGAAAGGATAAAAGATGAACAGTATTCACGAAGACAGAAGATAGCGATTGACGTTGCATTTAATAGTGTGTGTTTGTGTGTTTGTGTGTGAGTGTGTGTGTGTGTGTGTGCGTTTTTGAGAGAGAGAGAGAGAGAGACAAAGAGAGAGATAAAGAGAAAGTGGGTATTTTTGTTTGTTTATTAGTTTGTTTGTTTGCTTGTTTGTTTATGTTTATTTTATTCG
The DNA here is from genome assembly GCA_037127315.1 of Ascarosepion bandense. Lineage (NCBI taxonomy): Eukaryota > Metazoa > Mollusca > Cephalopoda > Sepiida > Sepiidae > Ascarosepion > Ascarosepion bandense. The sequence goes on from JBBBDQ010000872.1 coordinate 8,914,269, forward strand.
TCATTTCACCTCCAAACATGGCGGAACCGCCACTAGTGCGCAGGGCGTTACTGAGAGAGAAGAGACCAGGTAGACTGGGCAGTAAAGAAAGGGTAAAAGATAAACGGGGTTCAAGAAGATAGAAGATGGTAATTGACGTTGAATTTAATTGTGAGTGTTTATGTGTGTTAGAGAAGGAGAGAGAGAGAGAGAGAGAGAGAGAAAGAGATCGATAATGAGAAAGAGAAAAATACTATTTTCTTTCTTTGCTATTTTTTGTTTATTTTATTAATCATTTTACCCCACTCAAGGCTAAAAGTGCCATTAGTGCACAGTGGATTTAAAGAGACAGAAAATACCAGGTATATTGAGTATTGAAGAAATGATAAATGATGAATGGTCTTCAGGAAGTTAGAAAATTGTAAATGACGTCGCATTCTTTTTGTGTGAGTGTGTTTCTGTGTATTTCTGTGGGTGTCTCTGAGTGTCTGTGCGTGTGTGTGAACATATATGTGTTTTTATGAATCAAATATTTAAATTAAATCCGGTATTTTAAAATTAGTTTATATAATTCTAATAAATTATATCCGGTATTTTAAAATAAGTATCTATAATTTCAAAAATTAAATCTGGTATTTTAAAATTAGTAGCTATAATTCTAATAAATTAAATTTGATATTTAAAAATTAGTACCTATAATTATATCCGCTATTTTAAAATTAGTATCTATAATTCTAATAAATTAAATCTGGTATTTTAAAATTGATATTTATAATTCTAATAAATTAAAACCGGCATTTTATAATATTAGTATATATAATTCTAATAAATTATATGCTGTATTTTAAAATTAGTGTCTATAATTCTAATAAATTAAGTCCCGTATTTTATAATTGGTGTTTATAATTCTAAAACATTAAAATTTAATTCTAAAAAATTAAATCTAGTATTTTAAAATTAGTATCTATAATTCTAAGAAATTAAATCTGGTATTTTAAAATTAGTATATATAATACTAATAAATTAAATTTGGTATTTTAAAATTAGTATTTATAATTCTAATAAATTAACTTGGTTTTTTAAAATTAATATCTATAATTCTAATAAATTAAGTTCGGTTTTTTCAATTTAGTATATATTTTTCTAATAAAAATGTAGCTATTAAATTAAAATAAAAATACACCAAATTAAAAAGAAAATTACAATTTGTTAGCTTGTGTTAGAAACCTAAATTAAATGTGATATAGAAAGTACAGGGAGACTAATCTATACATAAAAGACACATAAAAAAATACAAAGAAGGAGTGAATAGACAAGTTCGTCACCCCAAAAAAAGGTTTTCGCGATAAAAAACAAAAAAGTATTTTGGAAGCCGTTGAGAATAATAAAAAACAAACAAAAAATAAGAATTCCTTCTAAAAAAAAGAAGTTAGGGAGGGGTTGTTGTGGGATCGCCCATTTTTGTATACAAGAATGAATACGCCTGATGTGTTCATATAAACCTGCCTGTACAGAGAGCGGCAGTTGAGTAGTTGTACTCTACTATTGACACTGTCAGCTCCCTGCTTCCGGGTGAAGAGCACCCTCTGAGGGTTTTTTTTCTTTGCTGTGAAGTACTGTATGTATTGTCGGTGCTCCGCAGTTTTCTTTTTTTTCCCCTCATTGTCCAAAGCTTTATAGCGGCGGGCAATAACGGACTTAGATTCTGCCGGTTATTCGTGGTCCTTAAAAATTACCTGTGTAAGATTTTAAGATTTGGATACGTACAGAGTCGATTTTATTATTATTTTATGCTCTGGATTTACCCATCGAGCACTCTTTGCCAATTAGTAATGGAGCAAATAGCTATAGACTGTTCCCTTAAAGACATCCCAATCCCCACAAAACAATTGTACGAACACCAACTACTCCATAAAATCGAGCATTTTATTGGCAGATTAAGATGGAGGGCCTTCTTCTTTTTAAATAACTTAAACAATAAAGAAGAAGAGAAAACTTACGGATTTAAAACATATAGGCACCCACCATATTCTAAAGAATTGAAAGCTTTCGAAAAAGATTTGATTAGCATTATCCGAAAAATTAAATATAGGAAGTTAGGACAAAACTCTTTTCAAAAGCAGCTAAAGGATACGTTAAAGGCATGTAAAAATACTAGTAATATTTATGTTAAAAGCGATAAATCTACGAATTTATATTCTATACCTAAGGAGCAATTCAACAAAGAATTAAAAAATTCGGTAATTAGGCATTATAGAAAAATAGCGCCAAACGTTATGTCTAGCATAAATAATGAAGCAACCTCATTGGTAGCTAAATTTAACCTGCATAACAGAGTGGAAAAAATAGCATTAAAGAGTTGTTTCCTTACGGTTAAGGACCACAAAAATTCATTTCCAAACCATCCCGAATTTAGACTTATAAATCCAACTAAAACAGAGCTTGGTAGGATAAGTAAAATTATCATACAAAATATCTGTAACAACATGCGCATGTACCTTAACATTAACCAGTGGAAATCAACTGGTGACTGCATCAAATGGTTTAATTCTATAAATCCCAATAAAAAATCTACATTCATAAAATACGACATTAAAGATTTCTACCCATCCATAACAGCTAATTTACTTTCAGAAGCGTTAGAGTTAGCGAAGGAATATAATGAGATAAAAGAAGAGGAACTAGAAATAATTTGGCACTGCCGCAAAACGCTATTATGGTTTAATGACGAGATATGGATAAAAAAAACTGATGCCCAGGGGTTTGATAACCCAATAGGGGCCTATGATGGAGCAGAAGTGGCGGAACTGATAGGGTGCCTATTACTCCATAGACTTAATGAAATAATAGACTTCCATAACCACGGTTTATACCGGGACGATGGATTGATAGTAATAGAAAATTGTACACCTAGATTAGGAGATAAAATGAGAAAAGAAGTGCAAAAATTTTTTAAATCTCATAAACTAGACATAGAAATAGAACATAACATTAAAATTGTCAATTACTTGGACATAACATTAAATATTAATAACGGAATTATAACACCATACGTTAAAAAGAATTACACTCCGAATTATGTTAATAAAAAGTCTAATCACCCTATACATATCCTTGAAGGTATCCCTAAAGGTATAGCTGTTAGATTGTCCACCAATTCGTCTAATAGTGAAGTTTTCGATAAATACAAAAAAATTTATCAAGTTGCAATAAAAAAAAGTGGACATCAACAAATGCTAGAATTTTCGGACCAAAATGCCACTAAAAAAACCAATAATAACAGATCAAGAAATATTATATGGTTTAACCCCATCTACAATAATGAAGTCAAATCTAAAATAGGAAAAATGTTTTTTAAGTTAATAGATAAACATTTCAATTCAAATAGCAAGCTTAAAAAAATATTTAATAGGAACACTATTAAACTGAGCTATTCTTGTTTACCTAATATCGGTAAAATAATTAATAATACCAACAAAAGTAAATTGAAAGATAATATTAATGCCTCTAGTAATAATAACGTTAATAAACATAAGTGTAATTGTAGAATTAAAAAGGACTGCCCTATTAGAGGTAATTGCAATCAGGCAAGCGTAGTTTATAAAGTTAAAGTTTACGTTAACGAAAATGACAAAAACCCTAAAACATACATAGGATCCACCCACGATAATTTTAAAATTAGGTTTTACAACCATAAAACCTCTTTTAGAAACGAGAAATATAAGCATAGCACAGCGTTATCTACCTATGTATGGGAAATAAAAACCAAAACTAAAAAGGACCCCATTCTGAAATGGGAAATAATAAAAAAGTGCCCTAACTATAACAAAAACAATAAATTTTGTAGGGTATGTGACGAGGAGAAGCTAGCAATAGCTAAATTCGAACCTGCCAACAAACTTATTAACGCTAAAACAGAAATACTAAATAAGTGTAGAATCCACAAAGCAAAATTTCTTGCTTAGTGTATCGGACCTTAATGTGACTCCAGAAATTTGTTTTTTTGTTTGTTTTTTTTGTTTTTTCTCTTCGAACACCCACTTCCCCAGATGGGTTAGTCTTTAATAGGTGTCTATTTATTTGATTAGTCCTTGGTCTGCCTTTGCCCTGACGAGCCGTTGTGCGAAACCGCGGTAGGTCTTGGCGATCTTGTGATTTTTTCTCGTATATATATATATATATATATATATATATATATATAATTAAGCATTTTAATACATAATAATATCCACTAGTATTAAACGTTCGAAAAATTTTATTTGCAAAATATCTCTCTTGCGGCAGGAATCGAACCTTCATACTCCCAACACCGTGGAGATGATGTCTTTCGACCAAATGTGTCTTACTACCAGAATACGAAAGATTTCATGGCATACATGATTCTATCTAACCTTGAAATAGATGTTATCCAGATTTATTTTATCGAACGATTAATATCTGCTCAGATTGTATCGAATGTAAACAAGTTCATCAACTGAGTTTGGTTTACCTATAAAAAACAGTTTGGTAAACAGGTTTTTTCTCGTAAAATTCTTCATGTCGATATAGAAATAGAATGTTAATAGGATTAATGTGGAGAACTTTGTCACTTAACTGAGCAGTTATGCCAACTTGGAAGTTTCTGTTGTTGCAGATGAGAAAAAATCCCTGAGGAGTACAATGTTGCCTTCATATAATCTTTGAAGTTAGCCTTATTCTACTCAATTAAATGATAAATTTCTGTATCGCACCCCCCCACACACACTCATATATATATATATATATATATATGTATGAGAATAATATAAATCACATTGTATGCTGGTGATAATAAATTAGTGCTCGCTGTTATATAACAGAGCTATTAACTATTTATTTCTTAATGAATATACATTTCTGTTCTCACGCGTAGAATGACACAGAGTTTCATACACGACGCAATGTTCAAATATTGAGTAGAGTCTGATCGTTACATCATTTAACTTTTAATAAAAAATTATTTGGTCAATGCAATGTCAGCACAGATTATGTATTATACGGGAATACTTGTTTTAAAAAATATGTATTTAAAATAAATTAAATTTTATATTTTATATTTAAAATTATCGAGGATTAGTGCTTTTAACTTTTTATTTTGTATGAAGACAAACATACCTATAACTAGGAGAGTTTTGTAATTTGTTTGAAGTATTGTGTATATTATGTGAATGGTTAGGTTTTGAAGGCCATCACAATGTGTTTAGTAAATTAAATGAAAGTAAAGAAGGTGTTGAGTATTACCTATTTGTTATCCATTATGATTTCGAGATCATAGTCTCATTTTCAGAATGTTAGGAGAGCTTAATTTCACGTCCGCTCGTGGTCCATGCCTTTCGTCGAATGTTCATTTTTCGATGTTGCTGCTGCCGTTAATTTTAGTATGTGTGCGTGTGTATATGTGTTTATACCTCTGTGTGTGTGTGTGTGTGCGTGCGTGTGTGTGTGTGTGTGTGTGTGTGTGTGTGTGTGTGTGTGTGCGTCATTCATATATGTGCGCGTTGGCCGTTAGCCGGGTTTGGCGTTTTCACGACTCTGTTAAAGTGATAGTGGGCGTCGTTTTACGATCTGATGTTAGGTCTGTCTACTTTAATTGGAGGCGTGTTTATTGATATATATTTTTCAAAATGTCATCCGGTATTTGTTCACATGTACGTGTGTGTCATACGTGCGTGTTTAAGCGCGTTGTTCGACAGAAGATAAGTATAAATAGGAAATTAAATAAGTAAATATAATAATTTACAAAAGAAATTAATTTGGATCAACGTATTTAAGCCAGTATTTATACTTATGACGATCTGTAGCCATCAATTCATTTCTCATGTTTAATAAATTACAGTTTTTCTTGGGTTTGAAGATATTTTTTCTACAAGGTATAATTTACATCTTTCATTCCCACTTCTTGTAAGATTTGCTTTCAGCGATTTTATTCCACGTAATTATGAATGTATTACCACCATTCTTTAATTGCGATGTTTTCTTAATGATGTTTTACTGAGTTTTTTTTATACTTTGCTATTTTTAGCCTAAAAATTTTGGCTAAGTGTTTGGCTAGGCAATTACGTAACGTATTGTGATGCCGGATGTGCGTTCTGGTGTAATAGATATCGACTCAATGAATAATCGGAGAACCGAGTTCAGTCCCAATTGAATTCATCACATTCACTTACACGCAAATACACTTGAGTAAGGTATTGATGAATATCATCTCCCTCCAGCAATGGGCTGAATAGCACAACAAATTGGGTTCTATAGCGTTCGTTGGCAACCAGTATACCGCAGAAAGGTTATAGCAACCTACTGCTTGGAAAATCGTTTGCCTCGTCAGTCATGGATCAAAAGAGACATGATCGCCCAAACGCATATCACATGTAGCACGTAAGTGGCTGTTAATAAGATGCCTTCTTTTCCAGTAAAATATCTCTAAAACCCGCCCAGCGACAGATAAATCGAAAGTCGGTGACGGGAGTTATCATTTTGAGATACAGGTGAGCTTTGGCCACAAATTACAACCAATTCTCAGCCTATTAATTGCAAATCCAGATTAGTGTTTCGAAATTAAATTAACAACGTTTTGACGGAATATATATATATATATATATATATATATATAGTCATTTCACCCCAAGCAAGGCAGTACTGTCACTGGTGCTCATGGGTTTACATAAGAAGAGAGTGATGAGAAAGAAGAACAAGTTATAGGGGGTGTCAGAGAATGGGTAAGAGAAGGATGAAAACACTGGTGTGAAGAGAGCTGAGAAGTGTAGAGTAGACGGGGAAAAGAACATGAGGGAAAGGATGCGAGTCAAGGAGATAGAAGATACCAGTTAACCTTACATTTGAATTCTTGTAGCTGTCAGGGTATCAAGTACACGAAAGGGAATTCCACATGGAGGAAGTGCGAGAAAAAAAGCTGTAGAGTAGAAGTTACGTTTACATTTTATCGGTTTCCCTGTTAAAGGGTGGGACCTAGTTGCTAGTCTAGCAGCTCGAGTAAATTCATACAGAGGAGGTACCAGGGAGCTAATTGATATGAATTGAAATACCTGCTATAGTATAATATGCTTAACACCAGCCTTCCATTTTTTCTGAAATTACAGATCACAGCATTATTTGAGGTAGATAATTTAAGAATAAAATTATGTATATTACGCATTTATTACCACACGCGGGCAAATTGTCATGGTTAGCAAACTTGTTTCGCTAGAACAGTTACAGTTTAGTAGTGAGTTCGATCCTGACTGAGTGCCCTATACTTTCGGCTTTGTGCCGCATCTCATAGAAAATCACCTTTCGTTAGCACATGCTGAGTATTTTTTGCTTGATTAAATAAACATAATTACATAAAGATATCTGGCTTACAGCCACGTCACGTTAAAACAATGGTTGCCATACGATCACTGAAGTTAAGCAGTCAAGCCTGCTTAGTACTTAGATGAGTAAGAGAGAGCAGAGTTCCAATTCCTGTTACATCACTATAATCATTTACGCGTAAATACACATGGAAAAAAGTATTCAATTCAACTCTTCTCAACCAGCTATGTGTTAATTAACACGATTTGAAATAATAAAGCATAAAAAAATGAAAAATAAAAATATCTAGAAATTTTACCTGCATTTAAAATATGCAGTGTGTTGATAACCTGTAAAAAAGAATCAGTTTAGGGTGTTAAATATTGCCGAGCAATTACAATTGGTCATTTAAGTGCCATACGTAATACACGCTTGGGTGATAAAGTCCTGAAAGAAACATGACTGACTGGGCAGAAGATTTTCCCGCAATATGTTGCCATTATTTTCTGCGATAGACTGGTTGCAACCAAGGCTATAAATTGAATTTTTTCTGCTATTCAACCCATAGCTAGAGGAAGAAGCGACACATTCATGTCTTTTTCAAGTGTATTTACGCGTATGTGAATGCAAGGAATTCAACTGGAATTCGAACTCGGCTCTCCGATTTCTCATTCCCAGCCGATATCCACTGCACCAAAACGCACATTTAATACAGCACAACGTAAATACAACAGCCGCCCAAAAGCTGAAACAGCCATTTTGCTTTTGTCACTGACAACGGCGCTTCCATATCCGATCTGAGATTTTCACTAATTATTATATTCGAAATGGTTACCATAAATTTGGTATTTCTCTCTCTGTGATGATTTTGTCATGCTTAGCCAGTTTGTTATGCTGAAATATTTTATTCAGTGGGAGAAATTGGGGACATTTTTAGAAAACGATAAAAAGGTTTTTCTTTGTAGTTCTAACGTACTGCAAGGATTTTTTTTTTTTTTTGCTTTTCTTCTGTCAATTTTTTTGGTCTAATACATCAGGACGTCTTTTAAGGAGCGAAACACAGTAAATAACCATCAGCTGTTAATTAAAAAAGAATATATTCCAGTTTTTATCAAAGTATCCAGTAAAATACTGAGAGCTGATTCTTTGCACTTGTGAATGAATACATTCATGTTCTTATAAAACTCGGTGATGCTGCCTGTCGGGAATCACATCACACTTTTTTTTTATTATTTTAACTTTTGGAAAAATCCCTTTAACCGAAGGAGAAAAAGAAAAAAACAAAGAAAAAACTAGACAAACAGAACATAGCCTCCCCTAAAACAAGGAATCGATAATCGGCTCCATGTGGTGGATCACGAATTTGCACATTACGGAAGACGTGTATTTTAAATTCAAAATTTGTGCGTTCTCCGTAGCTGCACGAACAACGACGGGACATGCCGTGATGATGGCGTGTAAGTTACATCGAGAATAATACAGTGAAATGATTCAAGAAAAAAAGGCATGACATCATGAAATATAAAACGACCCCGGTTGTGACAAAGAGAGACACTTAAAAATGTAACTGAATTAAGTAGAGAAATTACTAGTTGTATTTGAGAATCTTCTTTAATGATGTCAAAATATGCTGACTGTTTAAGGTCTTTGAAGATGATAGAACCAGGTTCATTACTGTACGCTTGGAGGCTGAGCACAGTTTTCCTAGAAAAAGAGTTTATTATTAATACGAAATAATTGTATACCTAATTCAATAATATATTATACTGAGAGTTTATTTAAACGTAATCTCATTGAAATGATTTGTTTATAAAATATTTAAAACCTTCATTTACTCAGACAATAGTATATATCCGAGAATGATTCAGTTAAGCTGCAAATCTATAGTGTGAAATAGTATAAGAAAATTTCAATTAGACTTGCTTAATTAAATGAATTAGCAAAGAGGTACCACTCTATTGAAAATTTATTGTTTTTACATAAAATCAGTATATTTATATAATAGCATAAAAGACCTAATTATTCAAGAACATTCGTACATAGCAAAAAAAATTTAAAATAATCATGGGTCATTTCGGTTTGAGATGATTTAATTTATTTGAACTCTTGTTTTCATTTTAGATTTTTTCCATATATTCAAAACACAAAGAAAATATGATTCCATTGCTTTTAAGTAATTTACTAAAAAAAACCAAAAGAAATAACGGCACAATTACTTTCCAAATACTAGTTTTTCTGTTTGTATGAATGAGTGGTTTATTTGAATGATTATTGTTAATTACTGTGTCACGCATTAATTTCGTCCAGTTAACGGAATTTTCCACCACAATTTTATGAAAAATAAAAACGAAGAACGTAATAGCAAGTACAACTAGGTATTAAACGAAAATCATCACTAGGATTGCGTTTTCATATGAATATTACTTGGTCCATTTCAGAAAGCGTAATGAGAATATTACAGACGCGATTTTTATTATCGTTATTATTTTAGAGACCGATCTGAAACAGGCCACATTGCAAAAATGTAAAACTCAAAAGAGTAAAAACACCGCCTCACCGCCGACTCAGCACCGGCCAACTCATCACTGTGAAAATTTAACTCCAGGACAACTCACTTCAACCGACTTAGCGTGAGAAAAATTCAACGCTGGCGTCGAATTCATAGCTTCAAACCGGCGATGGCTGTCCTAGAATGTATGTATCTTAGATCGGCTGTGAGTCATAGAGATTTTGAAAGTTTGGTTTATTTGTAAAAACAGCCTATTTGGCTGACTGATGTTTAATTTTCAAACTTTCCTCAAACCGAAAATGGAAATACGTAGTCAAGAAGTCTACGAAGGTAGATGAAAGAATGTTGCAGATTGTTTCTTGTAGATCTGAGCATGAATATTTGAGGACACTTGCATACAATTTTGCATACAATTTTCAATAAATATTTAAATTAAATGAATTCATGTATTAAGAAATGACGTTTAATGAATTATTTTTAGTCGGTTTTAAAATGCAATGTTTTATATAAATTACTTTTTTTTTAAGTCGACAAAAAATTGAGAATTTCTTCGATTTTGGCGATATTTTAATCTCTATTTATTTTATTTTGTTTTATCGACCTGATTTATTTTTTGCTTTCATCGCAGATTATACACCTAAAAAAAGCTTAACCAAAAATACCGAATAATGTATAGATATTAATTTTAATATTCATTTGACTTGAGTGATTTGCCGTGTTAGTGCAGTGGATATCAACTCGCGACGACAAATCGAGGAGCCCCGTTCGAATACCAGTTGAATTCCTTTTATTCACTTACGCACAAATATTCTTAATTAATCCATCTCTTCCCTCTAGTTATGGGTTAAATAATAGAACACATTAGGTTCTATAGCCTTGGTTGGCAACCAATCTACCGTAGAAAGCTACTGCGTGATAATCTTCTACCCAGTCAGTCATGTCTCTTCAGAGACATGATCTCCCAAAGCGTGTATCACGTATGGCAATCAACTGACTGATTTGACTAGAAATTCTTACAAAATTATATGCATATAAATGAAGAAAGGGGCACCTTGACCTGGTGGGTGAAATGTTCAGGAATTGGAGTCCATCACTCTCCCATGAATTGAAAAAGATCTATGAAGGCAGATGAAAGAATATTGCAGATTGTTTCTTCTTTTTTACAACGATATCCAACTGAATACTTGAGGGTATTTACTTACAATTGTAAATATGTTTTTTAAATTATATATATAGTTATCTATTCCTTAATAAATTACTTTTATTCGGTTTTAAAGTTATAGGTTAAAATATCCATTAATAAATAACTTTTATTTGTTTTTAAAATGTCGACAAAAAATTGATGGTAGCCATTTTGCACGACGTTTCGGTCGTTGTACACTCCGGCTTTCTTCGGGTGCTAAGAATTTGGAACCATTCAGTTGAATAACTTCCAAATATTCAATTTTCGTACAGTTTTAAAGAAAGCTTATAATTCTTCTCTGCTCAGGCTTATATCGGTTCTGTTTCCAGACATTTTAACGAATTGTTTGACTAAATGCGATTGATTTAGATTACCGAAAAAAACGCTGATGTAGTATAAAATTCGAAGTCGACACTGTTTATTATGGGAACGTTTCAGATTGCAAACATTCACTAGCAGTTTGAGAAATTTGAAAAAAACTATATAATCACAAGAAATTGAAACCGAACAAAATTTTTGTAACTGAATAATGACGCTATGAATTTCTATATACATTTTCAATCCCAATACTGCTGTAAATATCGTTTTAATCGTTTTAATAAGCATAGTAATTATACTAATGCGGGTGTTTGGGTAGTGTAATGGTTAGCGATTCGGAATTAGAAGTCGAGAAGTAAAGTTCAAGTATCAATTGAGTTCGTTACAGTTACTTACACCTTAATACTCTTGTGAAATGTATGTATTAATCTCAAAGTTTCCCCTAGCTATGGGATAAATAGTAGAGCAGACTGGTAGTCGTCTAACTAGTCTAAGAGAAGGATAACATAGGATTCAAAACTTGAGAAGAGCCGTTTTATAGAGTGGATATCTGCTCGGAATAAGAAATCGGAGAGCCGAGTTCGAATACCTGTTGAATTCATTGCATTCACTTACGCGCAAATACCCTTGGGAAAGGTATTAATTCGTTTCTTCCTTCCAGTTATGGGTTAAATAACAGAACAGATTGGGTTCTATAGCCTTGGCTGGCAACCAGTCTATCGAAGAAAGTAATGGCAACCTACTACGGGATAATCTTCTGCCCAGTCAGTCATGTCTCTTTCGAGACATAATCGCCCAATCGTGTTTCACGTGTGGCACTTAACTGACTGACTGATATATCATGCTAATTAATTCTTTGTATTCGCTTCTTTCTTTATTCGTGAACGAGATTTCGTGTTGCGGGCTGCGATACGTAGTGATTTTGAAAACGTAGCTTATATGTCACACAAGGCCAAACGCATGGGCCCCAGTGAGAATCGAGATTTTTGATTTTCTAAACGTCGCTTAGATGTGGCATGAAACAGAAATATGAAGTGCCCAGTGGGGTGGATCTCACTACTTAGTTGTAATATGTTAGAGCGAGACAAGCTTGCTAACTATTAGAGCATATCGAGATCGAGGTACCCAACATGCAGCTACATGTCTAGGACAAAAGAAATACAGTGTTGACTAAGTGATTTAATCTTTTTACACATTTTATTATGGTTCATGATAATATATATATATATATATATATATATATATATATATTAAGAGCTTGTGTAAGATTATAACTAAATATATCTGGAAAAGGACACTATGAATAAAGAAAAAGACATAAATATTTTGTTAGAAATATAATCTTTAAGTTAAAGTTAAAGTGACGAAAGACTTCCATTAAGCTGAGTTTGACTATTGTTCTATTCACATATATAAAGTGTGCTGTTCTAAATTCAGAGTTATAGCACCTGATATATATATATATATATATATATATATATATATATATATATAAAATAAAATATAAAAAATAAAATATAAAAAATATAAAATATAAAAACATTATAAAAAAATAAAATATTAAAAAATAAAATATTAAAAAAACCTCCAGCTGTGTGTGTGTGTGTGTGTGTGTGTGTGTGTGACAATGAAGATTAGGACAACCCGAACAATGTAAATAGTTATAAACCTCATCTTAGAAATATAAACAAATATCAGGAAAATGTGGAGAGCTATAACTTCAAATGGATGTCAGTTAATACTATACGTGGTACGCACATGAACGATCATATTTCTTTCGATGCATGACTTACTAGGCAGAAGGGTTTCTCCAACTAGCTGCCATTTCTTTCGACGAAAAACTGGTTGCCAACCAAAGATATAGAACAGAAACTGTCATTCTATTTAATCCATAGATGGAGAGAGAAATGATGGATTAATACCTTTCTCAAGAATATTTGCGCATAAGTGAAAGCAACGAATTCAACTTGAATTCGAACTCAGCTCACCGAGTTCTCATTCCGAGTCGGTATTTGTTGAACCACAACGCACGTTGCAAATCGATACGGCATTTAATAGTAGTAAATATTAAAGATTATGAAAATATTTGCTTAATTAGCAATATGGTCGTTTCAATAACAATATCTGATTTTACATTTTTTAATTTTTTAAAATCGTTTCACCCAAGTAAGGCGTACCACCACTGATGCGCATGGGGCTACATAAGAGTAAAAGTTTAGATAGAAAGAGCGTGAAGAGAAAGACGAACCAGTTACAAGGGGTGTCAGAGAAAGGTCTAGAGAAGGATGAGAACAGGTGTGAAGAGAGTTGCGAAGGTAAAGAGAAAGGAAAAGAACAATTTATAAGGGGTGATGTTGGAAGAACTGGCGTCAAGTGGATAAAAGATGGGTATTGACATCGCATTTAAATTTCTAGAGATTGTAGCCATCAGGAAAGCAAGTATATAGTAGGGAGTTCCACAGGCGGGAAGTGCGAGAAAAGAAGCTGAGGGGTAGAATTATCGCCAGCATTTGTTTGATCATTTTTTTTTTATTTCACCGCATGCGTTTGATCCTGATTTGCCCACCGCTAGTTCATGTTTCATCAATCGACATTCTTGTAAAAATCGTGCTATTGCAAAATACAAATGTTTACAGATAAATCTGAATTTCCCATGATTTTTTCGTCAGGCTTTTGCCACCGCCGCGATCCTTCTTCGCAGTATGAGGCCAGGCACTTCTAACCCAACTAAAGCGGATGGGGAAGTGTGTAGACGCGTATTACATGTCACCAACTGATATCTGATACTAATTTGTGCACTCGTCTGTCAGTTCCCCCTCCTTTCGTTATTTGTTCATATCAGTTTTATCAGCAATAGAGAATTGAAATATCCGAACTCCCGTGAGTCCATGTGTCACAACAAATTACCGTCTCGATTTTCCTACTCCCTCTCTTCTCATTTCTCTCGTTTCTTTTCTCTCTCCTTCTCGTTGTATCCCCTTTAGATTTGATTAGTGAAAAGAAAATCACGTTCTTTAATTGTTTGGGCGGGACCGAGGTTTTGCCATTTGTTTTCGCAAGATCAACGGCTAATCGCTTGGCGCGAATCACGATTAATTATCGAGTAACATAAAAAGCAAACAAAAAAATGACGGGGATGGAAAAAATGAAGAAGCAAAAAGACGTTTGTATGACCGCAGAAGGCGAGAAAGAATTGACAGCATTTTGAGAATTAAGCTCTGTATTTGAAAGAAGAAGAAATATTCTTACGATGTACAGGCGGCTTAGCGGTTATCGGCGTGGACTACGAAATTGGTGAGCCGAGTTCAAACTCTGACCATGTTTGTTCAATTTACACTAATAACAGGAATTTCACGAATTCATCCAGTTTCCTTTATTCTTCGATGTGCCTTATCCTTTCAGGACGTAGGCGATCATGGCTTTCGACGTTTCCCTATTCCTGGTGGCTCTTAGCACGCATTCTTATATTCGGTCAGTCAGTTAAGTGCCATACGTGATACACGATTGGGCGATAATGTCTTGAAAGAGACATGACTGATTGGGCAGAAGATTATCCCGCAGTAGGTTGCCATTGCTTTCTGCGGTAGACTGGTTGCCAGCCAAGGCTATAGAACCCAATCTGTCATATTATTTAACCCATAACTGGAGGGAAGAGATGGATTAATACCTTTCTCAAGCCTATTTGCGCGTAAGTGAATGCAACGAATTCAACTGGAATTCGAACTCGGCTCTCCGATTTCTCGTTCCGAGCCGATAACCACTGCACCACAAACGCACATCCAATTTCTCCTATTACCCCACCCAAACCTCGTTCTGCCATCCACCTGCTAAGGCACTTCAAATATTTTATCTACTGCTTTCTCCTGTCTCTCTTTCTCTCTGTCTGACCTGTGAGTATCAGATTATCCAAGCCTTCCTTCCTCATCACATGTCCCAAGAACTTCAGCTAGTAATCACTAATTGTTAATTGGTCTTTTAATTTGCACTGGAGACAAGGTATTCTGACATTGGTTACTGTGAAGTTGGACGAGGATCCAAAAGCCGAAGTACTGTGAAGACTAAGAATCAATATAGATTGTTTCATAATTTATTTGGTTCTACTTTTTTTCCCTTCTTACTATCATACAGAGAAATTTGGGAGGTATCTGCAGACCTTCCTGGTTGGCGTAATGATTACCCCAAAATAATATCAAGTAAAGATCTGCGACCAGATATTGTTCTTCTCCCAAGGGTGAACTATAATATCATCCTTGTTGATATAACAGTACCATATGAAAGCTGGATGGAATAAATCCACGATTATAAAACTAGTAAACATGAAAATATAAAGTCATAGCTGATAAAGGATGGGTAATTGTTAGAGCAGTGGAAATTGGAGCCATGGGTTTTGTTGCAGGCACTCTGTACCAATTTCTGGGCCAAATTCTTACACCACGCAACTCAGTACTGTTATCCACCTGCTCAGGCCCTTCACCTATGTAATCCGCTGCTTTACCCTGTCTCCTTTTCCTTCTATCTGGCCTGTTAGTATCAGGTTCTCCAAGCCCTCTTTCCTCGTTGCATGTCACAGGATCTTCAGTTGTCTCTTCCTGATGCTCACTATTCTTTTCGTTGCCATTCTTTCCAATACCTCATCATTGCTCACATGCTCGTTCCATGATATCAGCAGCATCTTTATGTGTAAAATAGTCTCAATTCAAAATCAGAAAACTTGAGTGGTTCCTGACAATTTTTGAATCGTCTGGATTCTTACACGAATTAACTTTTCTCCAGACAGGAAATAATGTAAATAAATCTTCGAATTGTTCCAATATTTTTACAAGGCGAAAGGAGACAATTTCGAATGGTGTTATAATGTTTATAAATTTTACATGATTTTAATGATTTTTTGTTTTTCTAATGACTGATGGTTATAACAACTTTTGTAAAAGGAAGATGAGTTATTGGCGCGGAACATTCATAGTTAAAACATAAAATTATGTCGCGCCAATGAAACTAAAATCAAAGAATAACTTAATATTCATATCAGCACAAATAAATAGCTTTGAAAACCGACTATAAATGTCAAATGGAAGAATAACATACAGTGGAAACATCTCTTTACAACTATAGTATACACACTGAAAAACGACATTAAAAACTATCAAAAATGTATGGGTAGGTATTTGAAGGCTATCACAATGCGTTTAGTATAATAAAGGAAGTTAAAGAAGGTGTTGAGTCAGAATGATATGAGAGCTTGATTTCAAAGCCGGCCGCTGTTGGACCGTGCTTTAAGCGAATGGTCCTCTTTCGCTGCTACTGCTGTTGAAAATGTAGCGAATATGTGTGGGTGTGTACCTGTAAGTGAGTTTGTTCATATGTGTGTGGATGTTTATGGTTTATATAAGTGTGTGCGGTAGTAGAATATGGTTTTTGTCGCCTCTTTATAAAATGATAACGAGCGACGTTTTACGATTTGATGATATTTTTAAAATGTCTATCAAAATACTCTTAAAAGTGTTTCATCACACCCCAAATAGACTTGAAGATCTGCAACACTTCCCTGGGTTAGCAAACGTCAGCGATTTTTGGTGAAGATTGATAAGAGTTATTTACAATTTTGGTAATATAAGAAATCGTACTGATGTGCAATGTACCATCGACTCAAAACGGCTGTTATGATCATGATAAGAGTTATACTTAAGGCGGATGAAGTCCTTTTAAAGAAAGAAACGTTTTTCATAGATAAAAAGAAATTAAATTCAATTATGCGAAACGGAAATCTCAGCAAAAAAACACCTCTAAAATCTGGCAGTCCGTCTTTTCTTCCAAGATGATCTTATCTTGTCATCAGGGTGGTTTGTCTGTGTCACTAAATCACTGAATATACTTTTTTTTAAACTATGATTTAAAATTTTAGTTTTGTTGATACCGTCTGTTCATTTGATCGAACCGAAGCCCTTTCGAAATTTCCCAGTATATCACAAACGATACCAATACTTATCTTTTGGCCCAGTTTTCAGCATTTTCTTCTTAGTCTTTCGTCATTCTTTTAAAAAATGCGGCATTTTTTTTCGGTTTTAATATCTTTTCACAGTCTCATTTCTTTCATTATAAAAGGTTTATAACTGTTATTATCAATCCATTCTTTTAATTGGTCATTAGCTGAGATTTTTTGGTTTATGTTAAGCTACTGTTATTCGATGTCTGTTCTCTTATATGGAAGCGAATGCTGGACAATTTCCTCAAAGAAAAACACGAAGGAAGTGAAATGAGGTTTTACAGTACTTTTGAGGATCACATGGACCGAACATGCGAGTAAGAAAGAGGTTTTGGAGAGAATAGGAACGAGAAGGAAACTTATATCTAATATCTGGAAGAGACAGCTAAAGTTTCTGCGACACGCAAATTAGGAAAGAGGGCTTTGAGAATCTTATACTCTCAAGGAGGATAGAAGGAAAGAGAGACGGGTAAACAACATATTTGATGGGCTTGAGCAAATAGATGACAGGAGAGTTTTGGCATAAATAATTAGAAAACATGTGTTAAAATCCACAAGGAATAGGAAACATTACTGTGCCATGAATGTCTACGTCCTAAAGGGACACGGCATATTAAAGAAGAAAGAAGTAAATTCATATTTTTTACATTGATTATACTCTACAACGGAGATGAGCAGTTCCACACAGAAAGATATTTTGTCTGTATTTTTTACCGTTCCAAGTATTATTAAAGCCATTTTGATTTGTTACGTAATTTATTTTTCAACTCCAAAATCCTTTTCTCTAGAAGCAAAAGAGTACTGGACTGTTATGAAATATCAGTTCTGCTATATGCCAGTGAATGCTGGAAAATCTCACAGGCTAAATATGGAAACTTGAGTCAAGAACAATGTATTATCACAGAGGCATACTGTGAATACCGCGGACAGAATATGAACGTAACAAGAACTTTTAAATAACTGGGAAAACAAAATGACACTTATTCTTAGAATCAGGAAAAGAAACACATGAATTTTTTAGTAAATATAATGACAAAAAGTTTTGGCAGAAGAGTTTTGGCGTAATTAACAGGACAACATACGTTGAGAGCCACAAGTGACAAGAAAGAGTAGAGGGCCGATTTTTCTAGTCTTTAATTGCAATGTCTAATCTTTTCGCGATTTTTATCTGTCTATAGTTCTCATATGATGTATTTTAACTATTTCCATTGTTCTAACGTTGTCCTTACCTTTATTGTCACATTAACAACGCCCCAGCCTCCTTCAGGTGATAATCATTGTAATTTCGAACAGCAAATTTTATTTCGTTCACTAGGTTAGATTGTTCATAATTCTACTATGATTTTTGTATATCTCAGTGGCAGTTATCTGTCGCAGGTTGATTTTCAGATAAAAAACAAACACATTTTCAGATTGTCAACCGAAGACATGGGTAAACATCTAATCGAAAAGGATATTTATACTTATGAGAAAGAAACAAGTGGAATTTCTGAGATAAATGATGAAGAAAAACGGCTTGCAAAATTTGACACACACAGAAGATATTGAAGACATGAAGTACGGAGGAAAACAGCGAATACCCTACCTGACGAGCTTGTATTTATGGTTGTTAAAGCTAGACGAGGTGAGACAGCTAAATGACCAAAATCGCGAAGGGCTACAACTGTCTTCACTTCAACCTTCGCAAATATCTTCACACCTGTGTTCCCATCCTTCTCTTGCCCTTTCTCTGACACCAACTGTAACTGTTTCGTCTTTCTCTTCACTCTCCACATGACTAAACCTTTACTCTTATTTTGCCCCCAGAGCATCAGCGGCGGTACCGCCTTGCTAGGGGCAAAATGATTTAAAAAATAAAGGGACAGAACGATATGGAGAACAGTTTTCGCCTACGTTCTAACAGGACACTGCGCATAGAACATGAAGATATTAATATTTTCCTTAATCTTTATTTTACAAATGTTCTTATTGTACAAGGACCGAGAGCCACTCGATGTAGGGATTACATGGTACGAGTTACTGCTTAACCCTAGAACACTAACCATGGATATATAGTACCCAGCGCAAATTTCGCCATTTTAATTACAATTTAATTAAATTTTGACTACCTGATTTTTTAAAAAAATTTGAGTACCTAGAAAAGATGTTTTTCAGTTATTATTATTTTTTTTTATAATCCTATCGCCCCAAGCAAGTATTTTACTGCCACTGTTGTGCAGGGGTTACATAAGCAAAAATTTATGAGAAAGAGTGACAGGTTATAGGAGGTATCTGAAGGTCGGTAAGAGAAAGATGAGAATACTGATAAGAGCTGAGTGGATGGAGAAAAGAGCATGAGAGCCTCTCTCTCATGCTCATTTCTCCATCCATGCAGGTTAGTGAGATAGGGGATAACTATTGACTTTACATTCAAATTCTTGAAGATTTTAGCTGTCATAGAAGCAAGTAAAAGGAAGAGAATTCCACAGGCGGGAAGTGCAAGAAAAGAAGCTACTGGAGTAGAATTTCCGTTTACATTTTATTTTTTTTACAATAAAATGATGAGAACTAGTTACTAATCTTGTGGCTCGAGTAAATTCATATATGGGGCGCACCAGTAAACTAAGTTCATCGGAGCAGACGTAGAAGAGACACAGGGAAGCCACATTACGCCGGTGAGAAAGTGACAGTATCTGAGCTGCCAAGTCGGGATCGATCACATTACAGATTCTCCGTTAGATTTTGTCAAGGACCCTATGTGGATAGCAGGAGCACCCGATCAGATATTTTTCTTTTTATAAGCGTTTCACCCCGAGCAAGGCATGTCACTGCCACTACTGCACAGGGGGCTACGTAGAGTGGAGAAAGGATGATTAAATATAGGAAATGTCAGAGGGTGGGTGATAGGCGTGTAAGGATACCGAGAATGAGGGTTGGGTAGATGAGAGTGTTCTGAGAATAGTTGGGAGTTAGTGTGATAGGAGGTGTCTATTGACCCTACATTTAAACACCTGGAGATTGTAACTGTCGGGAAAGCAGACTTGTGGAAGGGAGTTCCACAGGCGGGAAGCGCGAGAAAAGAAGCTGTTGGAGTAGAACTTACGGTTACATCTTATTTGTTTAACTGTAAAAGGGTGGGACCCAGTTGCTAATCTAGTATCTCGTGTAAATTCGTGCTTAGGCGGTACCAGTGATCTAAGCTCATCGGAGCAGAAGCCATGAAAGTACTTGTAGAAGAGGCACAGGGAAGCCACATCACGCCGGTGAGAGAGCGGCTGCAGCCGGTCTGCAAAGTCAGTATCAACTACGTTACAGATCCTCCTTTGTATTTTGTCAAGAAGCCCAAGGAGAGCAGCAGCGGCACCCGACCAGATATGGCAGCAATATTCAATACACGGGCGGATGGTAGATTTGTATATGTGCAGAATAGATTCAGGTGGGAAAAACTTCCGGGCCCTGCACAGGGAGCCGACTATCATAGCAGCAGATTTGGCAATGGATTCAATATAGTCATTCCATTTGAGGTCCGCCGAGAGTGTAAGGCCAAGGAGGCGTAGTATTTTACTCTCTGGGAGGCTAGCCTGTCCCATGCTAATGGGAGGTAGATGCGATTGTCTATGGTGGTTAGTTGATAACAGCTTTGTTTTAGAGGCATTGAAGTTTACCAGCCATTTCCTACCCCAGGCTACTACGGATTGGAGGTCCCTTTCAAGTACGGCGGCGAGGTTCACTTTGTCGTCCAGACCTGGTTTCTGATCGATGCGAGAGTAGATTGTTGTGTCGTCGGGAAGATCATTAATGTAGATCAGAAATAGCGTGGGGCCTAGGATAGAACCTTGAGGGACGCCCGCGTTCGTCTGGTAGTTTTGGGAGGCATGCCCATTTAATACCACCTTCAATGTGCGGTTAGAGAGGAAAGACTGGATGAGATCAAACAGATGTCCAGTTATCCCATAGCCCCGCAGTTTGCACAAGAGGCCAGCATGCCAGACCCTGTCGAATGCTTTGGAGATATCCAAGGCAACGGTTCGGGCTTCACCATTCTTGTCGAGGGCCCGGTATATGTACTCGGTAATGGTCGTTAGCATATCAGCAGTAGACCTGGTGAAGCGAAACCCGTACTGTTTGTCAGAGAGAAGCCCGTTATATGGCAGCAGTATTCAATGCACGGGCGGCTGATAGATTTATGTTAACTGAAAGTACAATTTTCGAAGTGCCTGCATGTATAATATTTCAAATAAAGATGTATATATAGTATTTTTTTTATATTTTCAAAATCGGGTAGGATATACCTATGGTTAGTATTGGTGTAACTTTAATTGATGATTAATGTTCCAGAGTTAAGCTGATATTTGGGGAAGATGACGATTAAACCTCGATATGAACAGGTTAAGATTGTAGTGATTTAGAATGCATCTAGCATCTAGGCATTTTTTCTAATCTTTAATTGCAATGTCTAAAGTTTTTGAGTTTTTATATCTGTCTATATTTCTTACAGAAGGTATTGTAACTATTTCATTGTGGTACAGTGGATATCGACTCCGAACGACAAATCGGAGAGCCGAGTTCGAATTCCAGTTGAATTCCTTGCATTCACTTACTCACAAATACCCTTGGGAAAGGTATTAATCCATCCCTTACCTCTAGTTAAGGTTTAAATAATAGAACAGATTGGGTTCTATAGCCTTGGCTGGAAACCTGTCTACCGCAGAAAGCAATGGCAGCTTATTGCGGGATAATCTTCTGCCCAGTCATCCATGTCTCTTTCGAGAAATGATCGCCCAAAGTGTTTATAACGTATGGCACTTAACTGACTGACACTATTTACATTGTTCTGACTTGTCTTTACCTTTATTTTTCACGACTTTAATTGATGATTAATGTCGTTTAATGATTAATTAATTAATAATGATTAATGGTCGTTAGCATATCAGCAGTAGACCTGGTGAAGCGAAACCCGTACTGTTTGTCAGAGAGAAGCCCGTTATATGGCAGCAGTATTCAATGCACGGGCGGCTGATAGATTTATGTTCTTCTTCAGGTGATAATCGTTGTAATTTCAATTAGATAACTTTATCGTGTCCAATGGGTAGATTGTTCTAGTTCTACTATGATTCACTGTATATCTCAGTAGCAGTTGTTTCTCTTTAAAACACATTTCAAGTCTCCATGTTTTGTATACTTTTTTTTTAAAAATCTGCTTTGACCAGGTATTGAACTCACAACTCATGGTGTTAAGTCACGGGATTACTTCGACCATCGCTTTGCTGACATGACACAGTGGGCAAAAACGTTGGTTGAAGTATTATGTTTAACTGTTTTATGTGTTTTGCAAAGTCCCATAAAATTGTTACAGGTTCTGTCTCTGTAACCGAGTCTGGATGATATTCAAACCAGTTTCTTACAGTTTATTTACGGTAAAAGTGACATATTTTCCTGTGTAGATTGATATTGTCTCACTATATTAATCCGTGTTTTGTAATAAGTGGGTCCTAATACTGTGAAACCTAACAGTAGTAGTAGAAGTAGAAAATTGTTATTATTATTTCCTTTGATTTCTGTTGTATACTAATAGTATAATATTTCCCACTGGGTAATTTCAGTATTAAAGATAAATAAACAACCTAAGATTACACACATTTCAAGTTGATAAATCCCTTCGTAATTGGTAAGCGGTACTTGTGAGTCTTTGCGTGTTGAGTGCAGCTGGAATTCTAATAAGCATATTTCTATTTTTTAAAGTTTAAAACTCCATTCCCACTGTCGAGTAAGGTGAGAATAATTGTAGTTGAGAGGTGTTCAATATATCGAAATGTTTCCGGTTATGTGATCTATATAAGATTTTAATGTTTTAGACAACATCTTTTCTTAAGTGTTTGTTTTGGTGCCCTCCTACGAGTAATGGACTCTTCCCCTTTTTATCTGTAATTACCTGCGTGACTTCAGGAGAGCAGTTAACAAAGGCAGTTAACAGCAGTAGACGACAGCTATTAGTCAGGCAATAAGCAACGTAATAATACCTTCGGATTTACTTTTTTCTAGTTACTGATTATTAACACTTCCTTCGAATATTATGTGTTTTTTTTTACATTAATACACTGTTTTGAACCTATCAACTTGTCCTGAGTTTTACTTTGCCCCAACTTCACAACAGTGTTCTTGAAAGTTGTGAGTAGGTAGATGTTTTTTTATAGAGTTTTGATTGTATACGTGACACTTGAGGCGTCTTCTCAAGGAGCTGATGACATGTTTTCATACTGAGAATATTTGTCAGTAAAACTTTTGGTGTCTGTTATTTCCGATGGAACTGCTCTTTCGTAATGAATTTATTATTATTATTAGTAGTAGTAGTAATAGAAGTAGTAATAACAATAATCATTGCTGTTGCCTTCGCAAGTGCTCATTATCACAAGACGAAGAAAAATCGGGGGAAATAAATCAAAGACGACTCTTAAATGAACAGGGATTTATAGAATGCTAAAATATTAACCACCGATCGTTTAAGTGATATTGCTACATCCATAAATCGTTTTAACAAAATATTCCTCGAATCACGCTAATTTCATCACGCACGATAAATTGCCGGACAGGAGTGGCATCAAAACGAACGGATGGCAATCTGTAAATTGAATACAATTGTCAGAAATGAACGGACGTGAAATTTAATATTGTTTCGCATTAAATCACAGTTGTTTATTGGCCGCGTTAATGAGGCATCGAAAAAGAAAAGAAAGAAGAAACAGAGTCAAGGGGATATGTAACGACGAAGAGGAAAGAAAGTTTAAGCCTGATGGTTGAGAAAAAAATGGCCACATTACAAACAAGATGAGAAGCATTAAACAAATGGATGGTTGGAAAACTCAAATGACAAATCAGTCAAAATAAATAATAATCCGATAAATTTCAAAGCACTTCATAATGAGGTGGGGCGTAGCTACATCTATGAGTCTGTAGACTAATTATGAAGAAACATATATTTTTCGCAAGAAATATTTTACAAGATAATCTATCACCTTATCTATTCAGTAAAATTAATGCTTGATGTTATTCAAAGATAACAATTAATATCAGGATCATTCAAAATCCTCATTTCTAATATCTATGATACAGGCTGTGGATTACTGATTTGATTTCCGTTTTACTTAATGGTTTTTATTGGATATACAAGTGGAGTAACAGTTATTAGCGCGGAAAAGAAATTCAATTTCTTACCAAGTCTATGTTGTTCTTCTCATACAACGACTTTGGAAAAGGTATGAATATGGATAAAAGAACAAGCCAGATTTAGATCTCATGTTTTATTTGGCAGTCATATAGAGAAAATGAAACGTAATTATTCGAATAGAAATGGAGCAGACTAGAAACTATAGCCTGGTTTGGGCAATCAGCGTAGGAAAAGAAAAACTCTGAATTATAAACCAGTGAGATTGGTTCCTCCCGGTTCTCTTGTTCTGGATACACCCGATGAGTTTAGTATATGTGGTAACCTAAATATTATAATGGTTTACAAAACATGCGATCTTTACTATGATCGTGATCACTCTGGGCAGCTGAATGCAGATAAGATTTTATTCCTTCTATTTTTCAAGAGTTTTCTTTTCGCATGGACGAAGAGAATACCATTTACAGAACATGTGAGCAACGATGGGGTTTCGGAGAGGTTGAAAACGAAGAGGAAACTAATGCTTAACAGCTGAAAGGGATCTTGGAGAATCTAATACTCACAAGTCAGATAGAGGGAAAAGAGACAAGGAGAAGCAACGCATATCATTCTTCATGGACTTGAGCAAATGTATGGCAGAGCAGGATTTGGGAGGGGCAACAGTAGAAAGCGTGTAAAGAGCTACTAGGGAGAAGTATATGTGGACACGGCACATGGAAGAAGAAATTATAACACATTTATGATTGGGTGACACAATCGTACCAATAAAAGGTATGCAGGCGCCACAATGTTGAGATCAAACAGCGAAAAAATCTGCAGAAACTCCTAGAAAAGGTAGTTAAAGAAAGGACTAACGATCAATTGTAAGCAGAGAGAAATTATTGGTGTTAGCACAAGAAAGATTTCAAGATGTGAGCTATAAATTAGAAATACATGAATCGATTTAGCATTAAATTTTAATATCTGTGATTTTTTTAATGGACAACCATAAATATGACAGCGAAATTCAAATTCAAAATTCGAAATTCAATTAGAATTGCGAAATATTTCTCCAAAAATCTAAGAAAACTATGAAGAAACGGTAAAAATTCGTTGGAAACTAAGACAAATTTGTTGAATAATTATGTAATTCCTCACAAAAAAAGAATAGACTTGAGGTAACACTAATTAGGTTCTACAAAGGGAAAATAAGAATACCATTGATTCAACATGTGTGTAACGAGGAAGTAACGAAAGAGTTTAAATGGAAACAAGAAAGGCACTTATCCGTAAAATCGAAAAGACAGTAGAAAATTAAAAGAATCATAATGAAGAAAGAGAGCCCGGAGAATGTGACACTTACAGGCATACTTGAGGCAAGTGGAAGACATCAAAATAACAAGCTTGTGTAAATAGATGACAAAACCTTGAGCAGAGATGGTGGCGGAAAACTTGCAAACTGCTATAAAGAACTGGAAATCGTGGAGAGACAGGTTCGCCCACGTCCTGAAGAAACACGACCCATAGAAGAAAAAGGTTACTTTTTTTTTTATAAGCGTTTCACCCCGAGCAAGGCATGTCACTGCCACTACTGCGCAGGGGGCTACATAGAGTGGAGAAAGGATGATTAAATATAGGAAATGTCAGAGAGTGGATGATAGGCGGGTAGGGATATCGAGAATGGTTAAATATAGCAAATGTCAGAGGGGGGTGATAGGCGGGTAAGGATACCGAGAATGAGGGTTGGGTAGATGAGAGTGTTCTGAGAATAATTGGGAGTTAGAATGATAGGAGGTGTCTATTGACCCTACATTTAAACACCTGGAGATTGTAGCTGTCGGGAAAGCAGACTTGTGGAAGGGAGTTCCTCAGGGGGGAAGCGAGAGAAAAGAAACTGTTGACTTCGGATACAAAAGCTTAGGAATAAAAACCCAATGAAAACTGGTAAGAGAGATAACATTTACTGGACTAGACAAAACTATTTTTACTAAAAACGTGTTTTTAACATCAGTTAGTTAAGTGCTACACATGATACTCGCTTTTGTCGATCATTTCTCGAAAGAGACATGACTAACTGGGCAGAAGATTATCCTGCAGTAGGTTGCCATTACTTTCTGTGGTAGACTGGTTGCTAGCCAAAGATATGGAACCCAATCTGTCCTATTACTTAACCTATAACTAAAAGGAAGAGACGGGTTAATACCTTTCCCAAGGATATCTGTGCGTAAGTGATTGCAATGAATTCAACTGGAATTCGAACACGGCTCCCTGCTTTGTCGTTCCGAGTCGATATTCACTGCACCACAACACACATAAAGATTTCATAAATTTCAACTTTGGTCAATGAATACCGTATGTTTCCTTGTAATGATACAGCTAATAATCCATTTGTACAAGAATAAGGATTTGTCTATATTGCTAAGATAACGTACTGTAAATATTTAATTTATTTAAATGGTTCGGACTTTTGTTTTTATTTTTATTATCACATTTACGATATTTCGGGCGTTGTACCCTCTTGCTATTTTCAGGTGTTACTTTTTGGAATTTCAAAAAAATAACCTTATGGATATTTGAGTTTTAGTTAATACTTCTTTCTAATTCAAGTCTCCGAATGTTGTTCTCTCTGTTTAGGCTAGGAATTGAACTCACAACTCTTTGGTTTAAGTCACAATTTAGATCAAATAACGTTTTTATCTATGCAATCCTGGTGAATTTAGTGGATGAATTTTGAGGACTTATAAAACTAATGTCTCGTTAAGAATTTATTATCAAAGTTCATATTACAATTTTTTCTTATCTGAAGTATCAAATATCACCTGAAGGAAGAAGAAGCGTACAATGGCCGAAACGTCGTGAAAATAAATATGAGTATAACAGCCCAAACAATGTGAAAAGTTTAAATAGAATAAAGTCATCAGCAAAAAGAAGATAGCAAAATGTCAACTACAAATCGGAGAAATTGAAAGGAAACAAGTAAAGAAATTGAAATACCTGGCAAGAATTCTGACAGAGGATGTAAAGTGTGACGTTGAGATCCGAAGATGCATTATCATAACCAAAGATGCAGTTCAAAAGCTAACCTGCGTACTAAAAGATAGGAAAATCTCATTGGAAACAAAGAAAATAGTGCTGGATTGCTATCTACGTTTTTGTATGGTAGTTAATGTTGAACGTTCTCGTCAAGTACGAAAGAGAGGCTTAAGGCAACAGAAATTGGTTTTTACAGAAGGATGCTGAGGATATCATGGACTGAGCACCTGAGCAACAATGAGGTGATGGAGAGGATCTAAACGAGAAGAAAACTCATACTTAACATCAGGAAAAGAGAGATAAGTTTCCTGGGACACGTAATGAGGAAGGAGAACCTGAAGAATTCAATACCCACAGGACGGATAGAAGGAAAGAGAGACAGGGGGAAGTAGCGCGAGATACTTGATAGACCTGAGCTAATGGATAGAAAAGTGGGGTTTGAGAGAGATAAAAAGAGGAAAATATTAAGAATGACAAGTCAAGTGGAAGTCCATGATGACCTACGTTGTAAAGGAACACGGCATACGAAGAAGAAAAAAAAAGAAAGTCATGCTATTAATAAGTTATATTCTTAGCAGAATTTGCTGGTTTGTCTGAAGACATTTGCATCAATTTCATAATTTTTAATCTTTTTCAGAATTTTTGGTTTTCTTTTGCCTTTCAAGTTAGTATTTAAGAACACTAATATTTGTTAGCCGCCATTTTAAATTCAAATATTTTAACACTTGCAGTCGAATTAATCAATTTTGCAGGAAATTAATATTAATAAAGAAATGATAATTGTTTTCCTTATCTTTTTAAACATACTTTGTTCACCATATTAATTCATTTTGATTAATTAGGCTGAGATATGGTAAAATAAGAAATTATTTTCTAGGCATCATAATATACAAGATTATCGATCTTTTTTAGAATAAATGATATCCCACATAATGTTCACAGGAACACACACACACACACCCGCGCGCGAAGACTGACAGAGAAATAGGGAATTACGGTGCGTTTTACACTGGTAAACTTACTCATTCGAAATCCACTATTCCCATTTATCTCCATATTAACACTCATGCATACACAAACACACTCACCCACGTATTATCCCACATGCACACACAATGTCAAAATTACATACATAAGCACGAACACAAAGAAAGTAATTCTTACACAAACATGATTGAACGCGTACACATACACTACCAGTCATAATTATTAGGCCACCCCAGTTTTTTAAAAAAATTACATATTTTATATTATTTTTAGTATTTATTGCCAAGCTAATAATTGTAAATGAAAATAGAATGATTCTTTTGTTAATATTACACAATAACTTGTGCATCAAATAAATTTATATATATTTCATAATTACCTATATTGCAGTTTCATCCGTGAAAGAATGAAGAAAATTTAGGGTGATTCGGACGAGTTTATCTTTGCTTCCTTGCCTTGTAAAATTTTGCTAAATAATAATACCATTTTATTTTTACTTGGCAATAAATACTAAAAATAGTATGAAACACATCATTTCTTTAAAAAAACTGGGATTACCTCATAATTATAGCCGGTAGTGTACATGCATATACTCAGAAATACACACAGACACAATGGCCGTTGAACCCCTAATTGACAGTCGTGACAATAGTGTCTGGTTGTGATGAAAATCTGTTGCAATCACGAATGACGAATATTTTTCAAGGCCAAACAAATTTCATCATACACCTGGAAAGCAGATTCATATAACAGCACAATACTGCAAATGATTTAATCTGAGGAAAAAATAGAAATTGATTTTATCCGGTCACTCCAGCGATTCTAAAACTGACCGTAGAATGAAAGAAAGAAAATTAAAGCAGATGTTTCAATTAATGTTCACAAGGGTATCTATTTAATCGTTTTAATGTTGCAGTATTGCTAATTTCCTCGGTGCAGATGGCCATTCCTGATAATAAATCTCGTTTCACTCTGACAATTGTCAGCGCGTACGACAGAATCATGCATCAAACTGTCAAAATCTACAGTCCTCCTCGAATATTTTCGCACCTATCGAATTTCATTGGTAAACCGCTGAGAGAAGTCAAGCCGGAAGCGCAAAGATGCAGTCATAACAATTTGATGACATTAGGCACATTAAACAAGGAAGTATGTCCATGCTGCTGACATCAGTGAAAAGCTGGTTTGGGTCTCAAGAGTTTCTGTGTGTGAAAATAAAGGTTAAATATCATAAAGGCGTGAACCCAAACGAGGACATTTTGAAACAATTAGCAGTTATATTGAACAACATACTGGATAAATGGCTATTTATTTTACAGTATAGAATTTCGTTGTTGGAAGAAAGCAGATATTCAGACATAATGAAATATCTGTTAGAAGAAATTCGATGTCACTGTGACCATAAGACAAAAAATAAAAAGAATATCTTTCGATAAAGTAACACAATTACGCGTAAACATATGATTTAAAAAAAAGAATATGAGTATTTCGACCCACACACATATAGATATACTGTTTAATTGTGATAATTTTTAGCGCAATTATTGTTGTTTTTCTATGAATTTGCCTATAAAATGTATTTTATCAAGCAGGTTATATATATATATATATATATATATATATATATATACACACACACACACACACACATATATATATATTGTCATCTGCAGACAGATCTGTTTCGCAACTCATCAGTACGGTTAGACTCAGATCGCTCCCTAACAAAGGCTCGAAACCAGACCGAATTGGCGTCAGTTGACGACTCTACCCCTGGGCCACGGGGCGTTCGGTGGAAGAAGTATGGTCCTTTACGGCCTTTATGGCTAGTCATTTGGATTTAACAAAGAGAAAGAAGTAAGGAAATGTATATGGGGTGGGAGGGAGTAGGAGAGGATGGGCTAAAAATGGATAGGAACAGGTATTGGATAAACATGTCTGTATTAGTGAAGTATACATTACATTTTACTAATAATCTGTCAGTAAAATTTTCAACATGTTCATTAATCACCCTTTTCCTCTACCTCTTTCCTCCTTTTGTTCAAATACTAATTTACAACTTACAACTCTGATTTCCCATTTTCTTCCCCCATTCACCTCTCACACAAAATTCACCAATAGAAGGTAAAGAATTTTCCATCTCCCTTCACACTACCTGATGAGACATTGTCTTTGTAGTAGATGGCAATTGGTACATGTTCTAAACTATAGTTTATAATAAATATTTATAGCTCTATCTTTATATTGAGCACTGTTTTAAATTAATATTTTGAACGCCGTTAATATTTTCTTCGTTCCTTATTCACTTGTATATATATATATATATATATATATATATATATATATATATGTGTGTGTGTGTGTGTGTGTGTGTGTGTGTGTGTGTCTGTGTGTGTCTGTGCGTTCACGTATGGGTGTGTGGGTGTGTGTTAGTGCGTTTGTGTGTAATACTAGTAATACTATAGCTATCTCTAATACACATAATGCACACACGCATATATAAATATATTTATACAGAATGAGTATTTAAATTCATACATTATATATATATATATATATATATATATATATATATATAGATAGATTTAATACAAAGAATTTCTCAGTTTAACTGAGCAGGTTCATGTCGACTTCGAAGTATCTTGGGAACATCGTTGTGAAGTCGTTACGCTCTATCTACAGCCCGATGTCGTGCAATTTACGATGAAAAATCCAGCTTGCCAAAATAATTTTTTATCAGTAAAATCCCTGGAAAAAAAGTCACACTTTTGGCGCCTAACATCATCACAACTCAACACTATATATATATATATATATATATATATATATATATATATATATATAAGAGATAATAACTATACTCGTGTCGAAAAACTTTCCACGTATCTACGAAGAAGGGAAAAATGTTTTTTAAAAAAAAGCTCAGTACATGAAAAGAGCACAGACCGAGTCAGGACGTAGCCCAAAGAAAAAGCCCCGACACGAGAAATCAACTAACAAAAAAGCGCTCAATACTTAGATAGAACAGAATAAATAAAGAATACCTAGAGTTACAGAAAAGCTACCTTGGTTTCACCTCAATGGATCGTCAGGGAAAGCTATCCCACCTTTATCATATAGGTCATCCTATATCGCAATAAATGCTGGACAACGTCCTCGTAGACGAAGAGACTTGAAGCAATAGAAATGTTGTTGTAAAGATGGGTGCTGAAAATGCACTCTATGCAGATACGAACTTATAGAGAAAATGGAACCAAGAAGCCATGTATGCTTAACGTTAAGAATATTCAGCTGCAAATTACAGGGCATATAAAGCAGACAGATGGATTGGAATATACGATATTTCACGGGATAGAATGAAGACAATAAGGACAGAAGAAAAATAAGAATAAATTACCTAGCTATGTAGAGTAAATGTATCACAAAACAAGTCTTGGCAGAGATAATAAAAGAAAAGAAAAACATATATTAGTAGCTACAAAGAAAAAGAAATAGTGAAAAGCCAAAATTATCAATGTCCTGAAGATACACGGCGCACAGAAGAGAGATAATCAGAGTATGAAAATTATTTATTTTCATGATCATGGCTAATCGCTCGTACCTGATGTGGCTAGTCAATTCCTGTTTCAGAAGCTTGCTCAAGCACATTTATTTCAACACCGGTAGCGATCACCTGTGGTTTATTCCCCAACTATACTGAAACGGCCATAGTTTGGTGATCTCAGTATTATGAAAAATGCCTTCACGCTCAAACCCTCGGTCACGATGACTTTTGACTTCATGCTATCACATCCATCGTCGGCTCTCAAATAGATTCTTCTACCCAATTAGGAGACCGTAGTTGAAGCCAATGGCGATTTTAGTGTACAAATTTACTCTTTAGTTCTTCGGGTTATTTTATGCAGGTTTAGTAAATATATCAATATATCTGTTAAGACGAGATGTCAGTGTTATTTTTATTTGTACGCAATTTAGACGAAAATTTTTTCATCGCATCATATATATATATAGATATATATTGTTGAGTTTTAATAGTTTTTTTTACACCAAGATTGTTATTTTTCAGTTGTTTTACTGTTAAAAAAAAAACATTGGCATGCAGGTTTTTTTTATTGCAAAGTAGAGCTAGAGCATTTATAGTTTTAGTGGAAAGAATTTGTCACTTTAAATGAGCAGGTAGGTGGTGACTTCGAATTCTTGTGCGGAAACAATTATGATGTCGTCATTTTGCAGAAAAAAAAACCTCAGGCCGATGATTGATGACATCTTAACGATATCCTCACTAAAACTCGAATCAAAGTCGGCATGAAATTGCACTATTACAGCGACAAATTCTTTACACTATAATTATATATACACTACGCTACCGTGTTGAAATAAATGTACTTGAGCAAGCTTCTGAAACAGGAATTGACTAGCCACATCAGGTACGAGTGATTAGCCATGATTATATATATATATATATATATATATATATATATATATATATGTTTGTGTGTGTGTGTGTGTGTTCTAAAATATTTATTGTACTGAGTACTTTTATAAAAAAAACAAAGGAAATTCCAGAAAACTCGGATTTGTAAAACAGTTGGTTCTCTTTACCTGGAGATATATATATATATATATATATATATATATATATATATATACGTGTGTATGTGTGTGTGTGTGTCTGAGTGTGTGTGAATACATGTATATACATGTTACCAAAGAAGGAAAAAGGGAGATAACTTATCCAATATTGGGTACCTTTACATTGTTAGTTGTTTGAAATGTAACAAAATTACTCAGAAACTGTTATAAAAATGTTCATTTCAAATTAGATTTTCAATTGTTAGACATTTCTCTAATTAACTAAACTTTTCCTAATTAACGCAAATCCTGTAATAATTGTGACACGCCGAGAAAAAAAAGTCCATAAATTATTTCTTCGACAGCATTTGTTGCTAAATATTATTGATTAATTTACTAATAGCCTGATGTGGTCTATTTATTTGTTCGTTCCTCGGTATAATTGCATATTTGAAATTTTATTTTCATGAGGACCCGTCGACAAAATAGCTAATTAGGTGTGTTAATGGCAGATGATGTTATTGGCATCATGGGATTTTGGTCAGAGGGCACCAAGTGTATGGAGGTAGTCGGTTCAAATTGTTAAACAAGTTTAACTTCAACAAACAAATTAGCCAAGTCATTAGGGAAAGTCGGCCATTGTTTATTTGTTTGTATAAATGTTTCACATGCACATCGTCCAACCCCTTCTCTATCTGTCAGTATCTCTCTCTCTCTCTCTCTCTGTTCCATTTTTTTCAGTTTTAAATCTCTGCCTTCCTCCCCGGATATGCATATTTCAATATTTCATTCAGAAAATAATCACATACATATAAACAAAAATTACTATATAGAACACTTTCGAAATCACGGTAATAAGTAATAATTACACAGCAATTATATTTAACAAGATATGTAATTTAAATGTACAGCCTTTCTTACAGTCTTATTTAATTATCTGTCTATTTAGTAAAGAAAACACGATTTTTTTTGTTTATGAGCTTATACGTACGCATTGAAAAAGTGAAAGGATATATAGATGGTGAAATGGATGAATTGTCGTCTAAATTATGCAGAAATGAAAATAACACTATCATCTCATTTTAACAGATATATACTTACCAAAATTCCATAAAAATATCTTGAAATACAAAGAAGTAATTTTATTCAATATATTCGCTATTGGCTTCAATCACGGCCTCCAGATGACTTATGAATCTGCTGCAACTCTTCTGGACGGTCTCCTTGTTTAATTTGCCAGTGCTGCCCTAAAACTTGCCTTGAATTTATCTTTGGTGTTACAAGGAGTTTTGCTCGATTCTCGCTCAACTGCACCCCAAAAATTAAAATGAAGGAGGTTACTGTCTGGGGTGTTATGTAGCCAGACGTAAGTGTGATGTACACACAAACAATGTCTGACCGCCATGTCTAGATTCTCTTGTTTGTTTTGCGCGCGTTTCCGAACTATGTTGCCAAACATAGGGCCTAAAACAGCCATCCTGTTGGTCCAGGGCAGGTCTCGCTCAGAGTTGATTCTGAAGCCACGTGGGAACATGAATGAAAGTATAACGTCACCATCACTAGCTATCACTCCCCCTGTGTAATCATCATTAGACTCATTCATCAGCACTATTCTCAGATTTGCACCTATACACACTGAAATGTCCGTATTGGAGCATCCGACGCTAATGTCAAACAGTATATCAGGCCGTTTCCAAATTTCTGGCGGAGCGGATTACGTCATGGTGCTCTTTTTCTCACTTGCGGTTCCCAACTGACCCTAATATATTCTTGAGTTGACAAAATAAAAAAGAAACAACGAGCATGCGCAAAGTTTACCCATCGCATCCTTTACTCGTCTACGCTTAACCAGATATTAGATCATATGCAAAACATTGAAGCCTAAGATTTGATTTAATTTACTTTTTTAACAGCATATCAACCCCTCATAAGTTAATGCCGAAATTTAATTTTCTTGAGTGTTTGAATCAATAAAAAATGTTATTCTGTTTTCACAATTGAATACATGGTAGATGATACTCAGCTTTTGTGCATATGCATGTATGTATGAACATAATTACGGGAAGCAGTGATACTTGTGTTTTTCGTCGTAGTTTTGTTGAAGTTATTTTGTTGGAATAAAGTTTGACTTCTTTAAGAAGTAGAGGATACGCACACACACACACACACACACACACACACACACACACACACACACATATATATATATATGTATGTATTAGATAGATAGATAGATAGATAGATAGATAGATAGATAGATATTATATTATGAAAATAGCGTACAGCAATGCAATAGCTATTAAGTTTTGGTATTCAATACACCATCATCAGACAGTGAATCATGATGGTGTATTGCCAACCGAAACTTAATAGCTTTTGTGTTGCTGTATGCTATTATTATAACAATAAATATGACTATGTCTATAAATGCTCTACTTCTGTATCGAGCACTTTTTACAAAAAGTCAATATTAAACTGTGGAATATATACACATTAGTTTAAACCCATTTTATGGCTTCAACTAAAATTATTTAGAACACCATTGTATACCTTCAACTATAGTTAAAATTTATTGCTGGTCTTTTTGCTTTCAAATTTTCTTGTGGGTAGTTTTACTATAAATATGTACTGTTAGTTTTTTATATATAAATTTATGATATTTTTTATGAAAATGCATTTTTATACTTAATAGTATTGTTTGCTTGGAGCTTCATTATTTGCCCACAGCTGGGATATTAACAGAAGCTATCAACCAAATTTTTGCACGCCATTGCCGGTAAACTCAGTTTATATTTCGACCTTGCGACACCTTCGGTAGCGACAAAGGTACGCTGAAAATAACAACCTACGTAGAAAGATCTTGAGCCGCAACCTTCTTAGACTTTAGAGCCCTAGGTATGAGAATAAACTTCAATGTAAGAAAGCACTCTAATCCAGAGATTACAAGTTTTGATAGATGTGGAGCCACCTTTTAATTGCTGTTATTCCAATGCACTGGTTCATCCTACTTTCTTATCTTCGTGTCTTTCTTCCTGGCCCTAAGAAGGCCACAACATTAAGTAAGGTTTATGCTTATGTAAGGTAAGTATGGATATAATTCGGGTTCCTAACAAGATGGCTCTGTAAAATTAGCTAATGATATGCAGTTGATCATAATTTCTAAATGTCATGTTCAAAATATGGACAAACATAATTCTGTACAGATTATTTTCTTTATTTTCTGTGAGTCGACATGGCTTTTAGGAAAGATAGTTCAGTTGTTTCCTGTTGCTTTATCCACATTAGTGAATCCACAGTAGATCCCACTCAAAACTATAATATTATGTCTACATTAATATTTAATCAGTAGTTGATGGTATAAAGAATCTGTTCCCTGCTTTCCCAATGATATTAGTACAAAATCAGCAAACTTAGCCGGAATTTGATTAGGACTCGTTATTTCTCATTCTCATTCTTCTATGTGTCATGTCTCTCCACAACTTCCTCTCTTTGTAGCTCCAAAGAAAGTTTTATATTTTTATCACCCATCTTATTCTCTGTTTTGCTATCCATTTAACCAAGTTCGTTAGGCTAAACGCTGTTTCACTCTCTTTTGTGCATTCAGCATGGCACGTGAGTGTCAAATTCTCCAAGTCATCTTTCCTCGTTATGTCTCCTATATATTTTAAGTTTCTCTTTATTCGTTCGCGTTCATATTTTTCCTAACATTTGCTTGTTAGTCACGCGTAGACATGCATTTCTCTTTGTGATGACGCAGTGCAACATTCGCTGATATCTAGGAAGACCGTTATTACAACATTAAAAGAAGAAACAGAAAATTTTCTTGATAATTAAAATGTACAAAATTCTCACGCACAAAAATTTGCTTTTAAATCAGAACGATATAAGTTTTACTTAACTCTAAATTGGTTATTCGTCGCACCTGACAAGGCATTCTTCCAGATAAACAATATGGCTTTCGTTTATCTTGCATTTTTGGTGATTTATTAAAGGTTATTATTGATTTGTTTTTCTTCTATCAGTCTTTAGAGAAGGACGACGAGTTTCGGGCTGTTGGTTTAGATATTGCGAAACGTTTGGCAGGGTTTGGCAGCATAATGGTCTTTTCCATAACCACATGGGCTATGTTACCTCTAGACAGATAAGTGAATTATTCTCATCAGTCCTAGCAAATCGTCTAATGAAAAACGTCCTGAACAGCTACGCCTCTATAACATTTCTCATTAATGCGTTAGTCCCTAGGACTATATCCTATGATCTCTGTTTTTTTATCTTCATCAAAGACCTTCCCAATACCATCTGTTTACAACTCGGTCGTTATACTAAATACGCAGCTATTTACTTCTGTTGTAATATTAAGTCCGATAGGTCCGGCAAACTAAAACTGGCGCAAAAATATAATTTAAATTTTTAACGTCTCCAAAACCAAAGGTTGGGTATACTAAAATCAAGCCGGTACAAAAATTTAAATACCTGGGAACTGATCTAACAGAAGACAGAAAATGTGTCACAGAGATCCGAAGGCGAATCGGCATGGCGAAAGACGCGTTCCAAAAGCTGAGTCGAGTTTTAAGAAACAAGAAAATTTCGCCAAGAAAATACTACTAGATTACTATGTGATTTCAGTTCTTTAATATGGCAGTGAATGCTGAACAATATAATAAAAAATGAACAAAAAGCTTGAAGCAAATGAAATGTGGTTCTACAGAAAGATGCTGCGAATATCATGAATTGAGTTTGTGAGCAATGAAGAGATTTTGGAAAGTATGGAAACGAAAAGGAAATTAATACTGAGCTGAAGATACTGATAAAGTCCCTGGGACATGCAATGACGGAGAAGGACTTGGAGAACCTTATACTAGCAGGCCAGATAGAGGGAATGAGAGATAAGAGAAAGTAGTGTATAACATATGTGTAGGGCCTGAGCATGTGGCTGACAGAATTGGGGTTGTGTGATGTAACAGGAGAAAGCTTGCTAAGAGCCACCAGGGACAGGGAGACATGGAAAGACATTATCGCCTAAGTTCTGAAAGGACATGCACACAGAAGAAGAAGAATCGTTATAGAGAATCTTTTTGCTCGCAAACAGCATGACTGATGCAAACCTCTTGAGTTCACGTTTTCTATTGGTATGAATTGGCGAGAATATATCGAAAATTGTTTGATTAGTTTCTAATGAATTTGATTCACTGTGACGTGCCGCGCATTTTTCTCATAAAAATTCATCTTGCACATTCGTCTGTACATTAAATAATTCTGCAATATCTGGTCGTGGGGCCACGGTTATTTATCTCCTAATTCTTAGCAGAATTCATACTTGGGTCTGTAAGCCAATTGCTCCTAAACTGGTATGACGGCTTTAGTAACTTTTACACTGCAATGGTGTATCTCTCCTTTGTCCTTTCAACAAATATCTTCAGAGTAGTCGCTCTGATGTTCTCTCCTGATTCGTGCCTTGATCACTTGAATTTAAGCGTAATGCTATATTGGCTATTAGGCCTCATCGTTTCACTGCTGCAATCGTTATATGTAACGGTAAATTCACTTATAATGGTTTCTACTAACACACCTATTACCTTTTTAGATTTGTTGTTTTATAAATAGTCATCTTCTGTCTTCCTGAATATCGAACTTTCATTGTTCTTTCTCTTCACTAAATTCCCTTCCACTTACAGAAACCCCTTGCGTCTTAGTGACATTATCGCCTTGCTTTAGGTGAAATAATATATATATATATATATATATATATATATATAGAGAGAGAGAGAGAGAGAGAGAGTTTATAAAGGAAAACTCAACACGTCATATTAGTTATAAACTATAGTTCATTTAAATGAGCTTAAATAGCTCATCTCATCGGACCCGTTTACAATATTTCCCCATCTGGCATAAAATTTATGCCGGTATGGGCTTTTTCTTAAAATGAAGAGGGAACATAATAAAAATAATAATAAACATAAGATTACAAACAAATAAATAAATGACAATATTTGTGAGTGGAAGGAGGAAAGAAAGAAATGAAGGAACGGAAGGGAAGGGGAGAAAGAGATGTAGTCCAGTTCCAAATATGTGTAGCGTCCGTTTGAAGTTATTTGACTGACTTAGATGGTATGACCTCTGAAAAAAAAATTCCCTTGTCTTTGTGCGTATATTTGACCCCATCAGGTCAACCCACTTACTTATATTAACTTAAATTCACATATACCATTGTATATATTCCCACATATACTTACCCTGTGATTTTGTTTAATTTTACATATCCACTGATTTCTTTTTTTATCTTTTTAGGTTTTAGCGTTTTCAAATATACTCTTCATAAGCATAGGGCTTCCGTGCGCCCCCGTAGTGCGGTGTATATACGCACTCACATAACACGTTTATTAAATTGTCGTATTCTCAATGTCGCATATATTTATATACACGAGATATACACGAGATAAGTAAGTACATATTTAAGCTCACATATCCAGACACAACTAAATATATATATATATATATATATATATATATATGGGGGGGTGCATACGTACACCAACATGACCACATATGCACGCACACACCCATATACATAACTTATAACTTATTTAAGTTCACTAGTAGTTTACTCTGTCCCCATGTATAATGATCCAGTGCATTTGTGTACGTTTAATTTCTAAATGAATTGGTAAATTTATTTTTTTATTTTTTTAATTCGTAATAAACAAACCTACAAACCCCCTAGCAGAAATTGGAGCTAGGGGGTTTGTAGGAGCGTCTGCATACAGCCTCATGAAACAGCTCTCAGTTGCAGGGAGGGAAAAAACCAGAGCCCTGAAAGCAATGGCAGAAGCGGCAGAGAGATGTTCAAGCTGGATCTGGTCAAGGAGCAATAAAAGTGAACTCCATAAGGCTTAACTTTCCTACAAATATCAGGTGTACCTTTGGCTAAGTGGTTAGTGCGGGAGTCTTTGAGTGAAAATGAGCATATCCAGAAGGTCGCGGATCCCATCCGTGGCTCGTCCCAAAAAAAAAAAAAAAAAAAAAAAAAAAAAAAGGCAGCAGAGGGACATCCGGAGTCATGAACCGGGTGTGGCCCAACCCCCCTAGAGTGTCAGGAGATAAGGGCCGAAACACTTGCTTGACGGGGGCTTCTCTTCTGAGGTCTCTCTGCTGCCACGCTCTCCATGAGTTTCTTTCTACTATTACTTGTTATTCTCTATTGATACCATATTACTTTATTTGGGTGTTGATTTATCCATATATTGGTGGAAATACATCACACTAGGGAAGTTACGGTTCGAGCCTGTATAATTGATTTTATCTAAAGTTGACATACTTCGCCTCTAATTAGGTTTTCTCACATGATGGAAAAATATCTATTTTACCTGACTGAGTTTGTTCCTACTTATAGAGTACACATCTTTTTAGGTGCCCATTTTTCGTACATTAATGCATCCAATGATACACAATACATAAACCATGATACATAAAAATGTGATACATAAAACATAATACATAATACATATGAATTTTCAAAAGTTTTCTAGGATCATGCATAAGTTTAAGTGGATCCCGTTTTTTTTTTTATAAAGAGACATATCTCACCTAATATTTGGGTGTCTCTTTTCTCCCGGGGAATTGTTTATGTTGAAGTCAATATTTTGAGTAGTTTTCATTTCATAGTTTGAGGTAGGATATTTCTTTTACATATATGTATACTAATCATAATACAAAGTTATTGTTTGCCTAGATGGGTACGTCCTTCTATTGAATGGTGTGTTCTAAACCTCTTTACAATTGATCTGCACATTTTTCCAACTAATGATCTATCAGTTTAGGAGGGTTGGTAAGGGTGTTGGAAGTTGGTGATTCCGGGATTTTATGTGTCGGATAGTTTAAATTTATTTCTATGACGGCACTTGTAAACTACATCGTTTCTCTGATTTTAATAATTGGCGAGATTCTCTGAACTTGATAATTCTAATCTACTCATCTAAGCATAAGTTGCATCTACTTCTAAAGCTATTGGGGCTTAGGATTTCCCTATAATCATCCATTCGATCTGAGGGGAAAGATTTTTGCTTTTTAATTCCCATAAATATTTCGAGACGGCGGTTTGATATTTTAGATGGGTTTTAGAGAAAGATTGTGTGTGATTATATAGGTGTTGTTTCTATGGACCAGCGGATATTCCTATATATGTTTTTTGTGGTTTTTATCCACGCTAGGATAGATGGTGGCTTGGTTAATTTACTTTTTCTGATTTACATATGCCTCCTATTAGACATTTATTTTTTATTCTACAGTTACAGAGTGTTGCACGTTCTGTCTTTCCGTTGCTATGAAATTTCTTTAATATATTATTATTGTGGGAATTGATGCTGTTATTAACGTTGTTGGTACAAGATATGAATGTATGTATCGGAATACGACAAGATGAACAGAATAAGTAAAGAACAAGTAGGAAAAATTGTCTTTAATGTAACATGTTTTATTTATAACAAGCTTCTTCAGAGATTTAAAAAAGGACGAATGATTTAAAAATCTTAGCGACAGTATTTGTAAATGAGGTATAGTTTCAAAGGTTAGATACGTGTTTCGTGTTATAAAGCAACGTATGAATGTTAAATGTAGAAGATAAAACTTGTGTTTGTTTAACTGTATGTGTCAACGCGTTCTTTTTAAATAAAATAAGAGAAAACAGTAATGAATGTATGCTTTGAGAGAAATCAAATGATGGAAGAATTTTCATTCTAAATAACGTGAACGTCATGTATGAATCATATATATATATATATATATATATATATATATATATATATATATATATATATATATATTAATTGTTACTGAAAATACGTTTGAAAAACAGTATATTTAGTTTACATAACATTGTATATCACAGTAAATCGCACCTCAGATTTTCCTGTATAACTAAAAAAAAACTTTAATAACTGACAACCCATATGCGGTCGTGTAAGAATCGAAACTTATGAGTATAACTTAACAATTGGTTTCAGTTCGGGAAGACTCTACCTGGTGTAATGGGTAACGAGCTATTTTGATAGACAATTACTATTGAGCTGTCTTTTTTAATATCACTAGGTGTCTCAACCGTATATAAACAAGCATTTACACAGGTACGCCTTTGGCTAATGCTTAATTAATAGTTTTAAGTCATTAAATCACGAAATAGTTAAAAGTTGAAGAAGGTGAAATGAAAGTAGTTTCTGAATTAATTATGAAGTTTTAGTAGTAGTAAGATAGTAGTAGTAGTAGTAGCAGTAGTAGTAGAAGTAATAATATTTTTAGGGAAAATCGTTTTTGCTTATGAACAAAAATAAGCTTTTACCTTTCATGGATAAGTATGCAGCAATGGTTTAAACTTAAAAACGTTTAGAACAAAATATTTCTATACCAGTTTAAACTCTATGCGTGCCCAGTGACATCCCTAGACTTGTTGACACCCAGAACAAACTCTAACGCCCTTACAAATATATTTTTTTCATTTTCACTCTTAGAATTAAGTGTTTATTAAAATATGCAGCTTAAAGCAAGCTAATGAAAATATTCATTATCCTATCTAATCTAAACTTATTTATAAATGGAACTTTATCTGTGTGTGTGTTTGTGTGTGTGTGTGTTCGTTACCTATAGACGCCGAAACGGCTGAACCAATTTTCTTGAAAATTTACACAGTTGTACTATAAGCGTCTGCGAGTGTTCTTAGCTAAGTTTAGTGTCGAGGTACCCCCGATAAATATTGAAAATCGATAATCGAAAAAGTCAGGTTATAGAAGGAGTGGTCCGATTTTAATCAAATTTGATACACACATAGACAAAGACATAAGAATCGCTATTCACAAGTTTCAAG
Organism: Ascarosepion bandense; assembly: GCA_037127315.1. Lineage (NCBI taxonomy): Eukaryota > Metazoa > Mollusca > Cephalopoda > Sepiida > Sepiidae > Ascarosepion > Ascarosepion bandense. The sequence continues at coordinate 8,957,114 of JBBBDQ010000872.1, forward strand.
GTTGCAGTTCTTACAATAGTGCAGAAAATTTGATATCCATACCAGGAAATCAAAATTTGAATTACATCAATTCATTTTTCTTTCAGTCTACGGTTTCGCTTTAACTGGAAACACCTATTGCTTTTTAGTCTTTCGTGCCAACGTCCAAAGTGTCTGAGCTGCAGGACTATGGATTAGTTTTAAGCTTTCATTACATTCCAGCAACGCTGGGCTATACTGCTAGTCTAAAACTGTTTTTAGTCTTTAGATCTGCAAATCTCTTCATGATATATTCGATGCCTATCAAGGTCAAGGGCGACATCATGCCGCTATGTAATATATTTAGGATCTTCCAAAATGAAAGTTTATGAGCATATACTTGCAGTTGTCAATGAATCAAGACAGATTAAATTGTTTAGATGTTTTATCAATAGAAAATGATCTTGCAAAGAAGATAAACAAAATTTATTGTAAATAAATGAAGCCGGTAGAAATAAATATACTGTTTGATTAAAAAATAAATATACTGTTTGATCTAATACGAGTATCGATTAAAAAATGTTCAAACAATAATTTCATTTATTAATGTGTAATAAGTTTGAAACCACATTTGCAGCTTCGCGCACAATCTAGACTAATCTTAGGAAATAACAACCGGCTGAAGATGAATGCAATTCTTCAATGATAGCGACAGGACAGCATTGATTGTCTTCATAAAACAGTTCTTTATTGTCTCATCGGTTAATGAGATCGGTACTACTGCTGGAATATTCCAAGAGACGAAAATGGAGCTTCTTTAGGTGTTTCCATGGCAATGTCAGGAAAATTTGAAAAAAGAAATGGGACTGTTACACGCGCACCAGCAATTGCATAGGCAGGTCTTTTGCGTTCTTCTGATGTGTGCTTAATTGCTTGAGTCATTAAAGTACGACCGTGAAATAGCCGAAAGGTGAAGAACTGGTCGACAAAGAAGGTTTTGAAATAAATATGATATTAGCAATAACATTAATAATAATAATAATAATAATAATAATAATAATAATAATAATGAGAAGAAGAAGAAGATCATCAACAACAACTACATAAAAAACGGTAACAGCAACAACAAAAACAACAAAACAAGTGGTATTAAATTAAAGAAAAATTACGAAGAGAAATTGCTAAAGGTATCGATAGAGTGAATAATTGATACTCAGGATTTAGCAAAGTAAAATACTCAAAGTAAAATACTCAAAAACCAGTTTTCAATAATAATGATAATAATAATAATAATTATTATTATTATTACTATTATTATTATTCTTATTATTATTAGTAGTAGTAGTAGCAATAGTAGTAGTATTAAATGCTCTTATACAACACTAAGCACAGCTATCGTGGCTTCTAATCTTTATAGATTGCAGGTGTTAAAATTTTTATCTTTTGTCTTGTTGAATTAAGATGAAGTGCGTTGAGTACCATTTACACTAGCCCTAGCAAAACACATTCTATGCTACTCAGGAAGGATTACATCGATCATCCTGATTACATTCGATATATATATATAGTAGCACTTATTGCAGTAGGTCATGTATGAATATTGCGATTCGTCAAACTCTGTATTTGTCCATTTAAAAAAGATGCTGTCAGCAGGCAGTAATCCTAAAACATCATGCAATATATGCACTCGGGTAATAGAAATTTAAGCAAATATGTCTGTCTTAATAAAAAAAAATTAAGTTTTCTAGTTATATTTTAACAATATATTGATAAAATATAACTAGAAAACTTATATTTTTATTAAAACAGACATATTTGCTTAATTTTTTATTACCCGAGTGCATATATAATGTTGACTATTGGTTTGATTCCATTAGTCCGATGTGTCAGGTGTAATAAAGCAACAGACGTTTATTTTAGAAGCAAGTGTATGTATGTATAGGAACGTTTGTCTACTTATATGTATGTGTGCGTAATAGTGTACATGCCAAACATACAAACTTTTTTTATATTGTTGGTCACAACGAGATGCATGGTTTGTTTGCTTATATATATATATATATATATATATATATATATATATATATATATATATATATATACACGTGCACATATTCATAAACTTATGCTCGAACACACACGCACACATACACATATATATTATAATTGTTTTGGTTTGTAGATTTTTAAATCAGACTCATCAAAGTAGGTCCTTGTCCTCACTAGCAATCATATATACCGTAATGTGGTATTATTGTCTTTGCGATGGTCGGTAAAATAATGCATGTCTCACTGTTGAAAACTGCAAGATTGGTGCGTTTCGATGCTTTCTTTCCCCTAAGGAATATATTTTATATAAAAAATGTAGTCAAATGTGTTAGGGTGAACAACCAGTGCTTTTAGATTGACGTTATAGTGAATACATTCAAACTGTGGTGTAAATCCCATCTAACCCCTCATATCCACCACTTATCCTTTCTTACGCATCCACTGTAGTCTGTTATTTTTTACCTCATTGTAAACTCCCGCCTACCAGTGACGGTCCAGACTTGCTTGGGGTGAAATGATTATATATATTATTATTATTATTATTATTAATGATTACTTTAGAACATGTACAAACTACTACAAAATTGTACATTTGGTTTCGACATTGAAACAACAATGTCATATCAGATAGTTAATAATGATGGTAATAAAAGTTCTATAGAATTTTTTCTTTTTAATTAAAAAAAAACAAACAAACGCCACTTCCTTTTATTTTTGGAAATCTTTTTGTACGAGGTAAAAAGATATTAAAATTGAGGGAGAAAAGGAGGGTAGCAAATATGAATGAAAAATAAGATGAGAAATAAAAAAAGTGAAAAATACAGGAAAATAGAAAGTAAAGAAGAGAATAAGTGAGAAAGTATTGAGAGGAAAGGTCCAATGAAAATGGCTAAGAGAGAGAAATTTTAAATATATCAGTATATATGCAGGATATATATTGTAGATAGATATTGATATCGGTTACATAGTGTTTGGGTACAAAACTTTTAGCATTAAATAAATTATGCTTCTATGATGGAAAAGAAAGACTCAAAGGGAGTAGAAAGTGAAAAGGAAAATAAATTATATATATATATATATATATATAATTTTTTTTTGTTTCTAGATGTTTCGCCGATATACATGAGTTGATGAGAGTGCGTTGAGAAGTAGTTGTTATCTGCTCGGAAAAAGAAATAGAAGAGTTTGAATTCTAGTCGAATTCGTTGCATTCACCTACGCGCAAATACTCTTGGGGAAGATATTAATCCATCTTTTCTACATCCAGTTATGGATTAAATAGTGGGACATATTGGTTGGTAAGAAGTCTACCCCGAAATTAATGGCAAACTACTGCGAGAAAATTTTCTAGCCAGTCAGTCATGTCTCTTTCGAGACACGATCGACCAAGCGTGTATCACCTATGGCAATTAACTGACTTCCATCAGTGGGTATTTTGCATAGTATGTTCGGCATATTTTTGCCCCGGTTCGCTGCCATCTCGTTTGATACTAGCTAAAACTCTTATTGTTTTAGGAGTGGTTTTGATTATTTTATTTGATTTGGTAAGCAGTGATTTTGTTATATTTTGAGCAACAACTTTTCACTTAAACATGTTTCCTTGAATATGACAGACAAGCAACATTTTATCAATTCTTATTGCCTTTTCTTTGTATTCTGAAATTTTTCTGTATATTAGTGGTACGGATTGTAAAATTTGTTCTTGGTGTCGATTGGCCCAAATGATTTCGGACATGTTTTTATATATTTTCAAAGGATAGTGTTTGTTCAACACTCACAGAGCTAACAAATGGTTTTAACCGCAACCATGCTTAGAGGACCTTAGTTAGAGTTTCTTGGAGAGAGCACTATATCTTGCATGAACAACTGCACAAAACCAGGAGGCTCACACCCTCAATCATGATAACTTGTGGTTTCGAGCTAGCTTAGAAGTAGTATAAACAAATAGGTTAACAATTCAATGTTTGTAGTAATTTACTGAAGAGTTCTCGATACTTAGTAGAACAATATTTATAGTAATGTTTTTATTATAAATGTTCATAATGAAAACATAGTTGATTGTAACACAAAGCTCTTGTGTTTTCGGAGCTACGTTTTTATTTTAAACAAATATGATATATATATATATATATATATATATATTATAAGTGTTTAAAATAAAAATCTAAAAATAGACATTGACTGCTATCTACTTATTAATCCCACCCATCTACTTTTTTTCTGTGACGTAAATTTTTTAACTTCCGCCGGTAATATCTTATTTTATTTTGAGTATTAAAGTTGCCGATGAAATTTGAAATCTCTCTTAGAGACTTCGTGTAGAAATGATCATACAACGTTTTTCAACTTCGAAATTTATTTTATTTTATATATATATATATATATATATATATATATATATATATATATATATATATATAGACACTTTCTAGATATTTAACTCTCTTTTTTACAGAATTCATTATAAAATCTTGAGTGGTTCCTTTCTCTGTCATTCTTTTTTTTTGTTTCGTTGAGTTTTTTCTTTCTTTTGATGTCTTTCATTTTCTGTTATTTTTCTTTCGTTTATTTGGTCGTTCATTCTTTCTTAATTTTTATGTTTATATTATTCATTCATTCTTTCTTTTTTATTTTTGTTTACTTTCATTGTTTGATACATTCCTTCATTATTTTTTCCTTTGCTTCATTCTTTCTTTTTTTATGTTTCTTATACTTATTCTCTGTTTATATTTCTTTTATTCCTCCGTTCATTCTTTATTTATTCATTTTTCATTTTAATATTATTAATTATTTAATTTTGTAAATTTCTTTTTCTGTATTCCTCTTTTCATTCTTTCTTTACTTTTAAATTTAATATTATTCATTATTTCATTTTAAATTTTTCTTCATTCATTCATTCATTTTTTCTTAATTCCTTTCGTTAACTCTTTCTTTCTTTTATGTATTTTCTTTACTTCTATTTTTCTTTTGCCTTTTTCCTTCATCAATTCGTTCGTTCATTTTTCACTCTCTTTCGCATTCTCGATCTTTTTTTTTGTTTTGTCATCACAAATTGTGTAAGTTCTTTCACTCGTTCGAATCGACTTTTTTAATAATATTTGCTTATTTTTCTTTTATGTTTATAGACACCACTTTGAAATATATTTGATACCCAACTTTGCTATCTGAACTAATATATATATATATATATATATATATATATATATATATATAAAGAGAGAGAGAGAGAGAGAGAGAGAAAGAGAGAGAGAGTGAGATTAAAATATTCTTAACTATAAGTTATACTCGGTAAATGGGTCTGTGTTTCGAAATCAGGTCTTCCGTATATTCCTTCCAGTCTCAGCGGGATTGAGATACCTTAAGGCGAAGTAAAAATTAAGAAATATAGAAAAAAATCAATTTGATGTTAATTAAAATTTCTTCATATTTTATACGATGCCATAATTTTTCTGCTAATTATACAGGTTCGTTACTTTGCCACTTGTTGTATAGCGATCCTCATCCTGATAGAATTATATCTTTAAGTTATAGTTGCAACATGAACAGGGATTCGTTTATCTTCAGTAATCTTTTTTTCTTTTTTTAATTTGACAAAGTATGCAACAAAGACTTGATAGAGACGCCCGTCAACCTTGACATATTCGGGAAAGACATGAGAGTAATCAAGACCCTGTACTGGCAGCAAACTACAGGAAACGAGTTTCGCAGATACACAAAAATAAAAAGCAGTGTAAGACAAAGATGTGTCTTTACCTCTACAGTGAGGTAATTTTGGGAGATCGAGAATGCGAAAGAGAGTGAAAAATGAACGAACGAACTGATGAAGGAAAAAGGCAAAAGAAAAATAGAAGTAAAGAAAATACATAAAAGAAAGAAAGAGTTAACGAAAGGAATTAAGAAAAAATGAATGAATGAATGAAGAAAAAATTTAAAATGAAATAATGAATAATATTAAATTTAAAAGTAAAGAAAGAATGAAAAGAGGAATACAGAAAAAGAAATTTACAAAATTAAATAATTAATAATATTAAAATGAAAAATGAATAAATAAAGAATGAACGGAGGAATAAAAGAAATATAAACAGAGAATAAGTATAAGAAACATAAAAAAAAGAAAGAATGAAGCAAAGGAAAAAATAATCAAGACCCTGTACTGGCAGCAAACTACAGGAAACGAGTTTAGCAGATACACAAAAATAAAAAGCAGTGTAAGACAAAGTTGTGTCTTCTCAGCAGATCTATTCGACCTCTACAGTGAGGTAATTTTGGGAGCTCTAGAAGTCCTAGCTGGATTAACGGCTGGAATCTGAACAATATAAGATATGCAGGTGATGCAGTACTGAGAGTAGATGGAGAAAAGAAACTACAAGACCGCCTACAGAAAGTAGTATTGAGAGTCAGGAAAAGCTCGCTGGAAATAGGGTACAAGACTGCTGTGATATCTGTCGTTCAATATGACAACGAATGCTGGACAATCTCTTCAAAATTAAAGAAAGCCGTGAAACAATCGAAATGTGGTTCTACAAAAAGAAGCTGAGGATACCATGCACGAAACACATGATCAACGACGAGATTTTGGAGAAGATCGACACAAGAAGGAGACTGATAATTAACACCAAGAAAATACAGCTGAAGTTTTTGGGACATGTTGGATTATTACCTTTCCCAAGGGTATTTGCGCGAAAGTGAATGCAATGAATTCAACTGGAGTTCAAATTCCAGTTGAATTCATTGCATTCACTTACGCACAAATACCCTTGGGAAAGGTATTAATCCGTCTCTTCCTTCCAGTTATGGGTTAAATAACAGGACAGATTAGATTCTATAGCCTTGGCTAGCAAGCAATCTACCGCAGAAAGCAATGGCAACCTACTGCGGGATAATCTTCTGCCCAGTCAGTCATATCTCGAAAGAGACATGATCGCCCAAGCGTTTTCACGTATGGCACTTAACTGACTGAATAAGGAAGGAGAGCTTGGACAACCTGATGCTCATCAGACGGATAAAGTAGAAGAGAGACAAGGGAAAGCAATGAATGACATGCTCGATGGACCTGAGCAGAGGAATGAAGGAGCGAGTATTGAGTGGGATAACAGGAGAACGGGTATTAAGAGCGATAAGTGATAAGGAGATATGGAAGGCCATGATCACTTACGTCATACAAGTCGAAGATGAATCTGATGCACCTATGCGTGAGTGATTTTACCAATCTGCAACTCTATGTATGCATATTCGTATGTTTTTTATGTGTAAGTGTAAGAGATTTAAAGTGTTAGGAATTAATTTGTGCGTGGGAGGCCAAACAACGTGTGAACGTTTCACCCTCCAGTCCATCGCAAGGCTTGTGACTGAATTTCCCACCATGCCTCGTTTCACTTCATGTTCAACTTTCAGACAAAATCCTGATGCGATTGATTTTCTCGCCGTCTGGAGATAGATGTGTGCAAATGAATGTCAATTAACTTTCGTTTTCCGCTTTGCTGTATGGAATATTTAACGACCACAAACAACAAAAAATGAAAATATATACAAGCATGTGCTGATGGCGTTAAATTACTAGCCAAGAAATAAAGAACTCGAAAAGTCATGTGAGATCTTTCTTCATTAGGAACGCACTTCAATGACCTTTAAATTAATTGTGTTAATTGTGTGTCGGTAGTGTGCGTTATTGTTTCATGACTTTAAATTAACTTTTGCCTCACATATTAATTTTATTTTTTTAATTATTTATCAGTTTTTTTTTTCTCTTGTTATTAGCTCGTATATTATGGTTTGCTAATGAAAGCCTGGGAAAATATATTTTAGTTATCATACCAAATGTCACATTTCTTGAATGGGATTTATATGGAGTAAAGTTCAATTTAATTTTTAAAATTACATTTTATTAAAATCTTTTTTTAATGACTTTTTTCAACGTTTTACTGCGTCGGTTAAAAATAATATTCGGAATAAAATTTCAAATTGTATGTATTTAACAGAAATGGAAACAAGACTATAACTTGAATGGGATTTATATGGAGTAAAGTTCAATTTAATTTTTAAAATTACATTTTATTAAAATCTTTTTTTGATGACTTTTTTTCAACGTTTTACTGCGTCGGTTAAAAATAATATTCGGAATAAAATTTCAAATTGCATGTATTTAACAGAAATGGAAATAAGACTATAACTTGAGGGGAACACAAATAACATTACTCGAAGTATTTCAACTGCAGCAATAACAACAATGGACGGCATATTATTCGGAGGATAAATAATGATAGATACAAGATGCTGATTTTCATTCTACGTTCAACAATTATATTCTCAGGAAAACTTCCAGCAGTATAATTTTTAAAAAAATGAAGCCCGAGTGACTGTACCAAATAAAAGAAACCAAATCATTTGATGATTACCAACAGCAGCAACAATTAAGATGGACAGTAACTCGAAGAGAAACTAATAATATACTAAAGATGTTAGCTTTTACAGTCAGTCAGTTAAGTGCCATAGGTGATGCACGCTTGGGCGATCCTATCTCGAAAGAGACATGACTGACTGGGCAGAAGATTATCCCTCGGTAGGTTGCCATTCCTTTCTGCCGACCAAGAATATAGAACCCAATCTGTCCTGTTATTTAACCCATAACTGGAGGGAAGAGGCGGAGTGATATCTTTCCCAATAGTATTTTCACCTAAGCGAATGCAACAAATTAAACTGGAATTTGAACTCGGATCCCCGAATTCTCGTTCCGAGCCGATATTCAGAGCACATCCTTCACTGCTTCAAAGGAAAGGTTGGGAACGAAATATACATCGATACGAGGAAGAGCGATAAAGGTGACCGGCTCGAAAGCTCTATTCTCCTAAAGAAAACGGTTTTATGAAAAATATCTTTTAAATCTTAACTGATATTCATTCCAGTAATATTGAAAAAATTGTCATTATTATTGCGATGTACTTAGTTTGTAGCTCAATTTACTTTTCAATAATTAACATTCAAACAAACATATTTTATATAATTAATTATAATAACTAATATACTAGGAACGTATGAACCCGTACCTTGAAAATATGTGACGAGGCAATTTTAAAATATAACTTGGGTTGATACTTTATTTTTTATCAATTTGCGGTGTTTGGCGAAAGTATATTTGGCAAAGCTTATCTTATGTTCAATTCCCTTTTCTACTGTACCAAGTTTGTTATAACTGATCCACACGCCTTTGCATTTGAAGTGTTTAATATTTAGTAATTCCACGTACTGGATCTTTATGATGTATTCTGCATGTGCCATCACTGCATTCTTTGCAATTCCATATCATACATTTTGTTTTGGAAATGTTTATTTGTAAAGATTTTAGTTTAGTTATTCTCTGAATAACTCGTAGACGATGGTTCTGCATTCAAAATCATTCTTATCCCAATTATAAATGGATATGCCATCAGCATTGCTTCCCTCATCATCCTCTCTGTTTTAATAAAAACCATTGTGCATTTATTTGAGTATATATATATATATATATATATATATATATATATATATATATATATTATCGGCCATAATTATTAGGCAAGCCCAGTTTTTTGAAAGAAATATTTTTCATACCATTTTTAGTATTAGTGCAAAGTGGATAATTCTAAAACAGAATGGTTCATTTGTTATTATTACTTTGAAAATTTTTACAAGACAAGGACGCAAAGATGAACTCGTCCGAATCAGCCAAAATTTATTTCATTCTTTCATTGATGAAACTGCAATATAGATAATTATTAAATATTTATAAATTCTTTTGATGCGTTGTTATTGTGCAGTATTAACAAAAGAACCATTCTATTTTCATTTACAATTATTCACTTGACACTAAATACTAAAATTGAGTATGAGATACACTGTGGTGGCCTAATAATTATGGCCGGTTATATATATATATATATATATATATATATATATATATATAGTTTTTATGCAGAACGCCAAACTAGTTCAGAAATATCTAAGCGGAGAGTTATATACAGCCGCTTTCTAAGATTAATTATTCAAAATGAGCGAATGAAACCTGAGGTAAGTCATTGATACACACTTGGGCGTTCATGTCTCGAAAGAAACATGAGTGACTGGGAAAATGATTTTCCAGCACAAGGTCCCATTATTTTCTACTGTAAACTGGTTGCCAACTAAAGCTACAGAACACAAATTCTCCTGCTATTTAACCCATAGCTGGATGGAGAAGAGACTTTCCCAAAGGCATTTGCGCATAGCTGAATGCAGAAAATTTAAATGGTATTCAAACACGGCCCTCTAATTTCTCGTTCCTAGCCAATATCCAGTGTACCAAATCCATTGAACGAATTGGAGACAGTTTTTTACTTGAAATTTTAAGGTGTTCCATTATTTGGTTCACCTCCTATATATATATATATATATATATATATATATATATATATATATATATATATATAATTAGCTGGGTTTTAGTCATAATTCAATTAGACTAGTAAACAATTCTATTAAAAATATTCATTTATAATGTAGAACTTTTGAATATTTTTCAAATTGAAATTAGTTATTTCCGCAACCTATGATTCAAACTTTCGGTATTTCCGGGGGATTTTAAAATAACTGATTTTTCTGTTTTTCAATCGCACGAACAGGGATACGAACGTGCGACTGGAATTTACAAACCACCGAAAATTATATATATATCTATATATATATATATATGTATGTATCAGTTATGAACTTGACAACAATTCGGCGAGTTGTCGAAAATAAGAACATTTCTGTTAATATTAAGCCTACATATTTACACAAGGAAAAACTATTTTTATGATGGCTAATATATTATTCGAAATCGCTCAGATTCAATGATCATTTGGAAAGTTCTTAAATATAGAAATTTGCTGTAAGCATGCAAGAATAATATAGTAAAGGTTTATTGTAAGTCCTTGTAAGATTAATTCACTGAAATCTATCTAAAAAAGAGATTGCTGATCAAGTGCACAAGATATATATATATATATATATATATATATATATATATATATATGTGTGTGTGTGTGTGTGTGTGTGTGTGTGTGTGTGTGTGTGTGTGCGTGTGTGTGCGCGTGTGTGTGGCGATAGATAAATTGTCTAAGTAGCGCAAAATGAATAAAACCCAACATCACGGCCTACAGATGACTTATTAATCTCCTACATCTCTTCAACGGGGAGCCGAGTTCGAATTTCAGTTGAATTCCTCGCATTCACTTAAGCGCAAATACCCTTAGGAAAGGTATTAATCCGTCTCTTCTCTTCAGCTATGGGTTAAATAAAAGGACAAATTGGGATCTATAGCCTTGGCTGGCAAACCGCAGAAAGCAATTTTCTTGAATGTGAATTGTTTGTCTGCAAACAGTCCGTGGCGAATTGTCTTTCGGCGAATTGTTCGGCAACGATATATATATATATATATATATATATATATATATATATATGAAAGTTTTGTAATTTGCTTGAAGTATTCTGTATATTAGGTGCATGGTTATGTCTTGAAAGCTACCACAATGCGTTTAGTAAAATAAAGGAAGGTAAAGAAGTTGTTGGGAATTACCTATTTATTGTACATTAACATTTCGAGATCAAAATCTCATCTTCAGAATGGTAGGAGAGCTTGTGTTTGAGTTCGTGCCTTTCAACGAATGATCATTCCTGGCGGTTGTGTGTAAGTGTGTTAGGGCATGTATGTGTTTGTGTGCTTATGATATATAAATATGTGTGATTGATAGTTGGGGCCTTTTGACGGTCTGATGTTATCAGTCTACATTAATATATGGTTAATCTAAGAGTGCGTTGGCTTGACGTTAGTTTGATGTTTGCCAAAGTGGTAGAGGGGTTTGTTTTATGACTGGCGTTATATCTATCTGCTTTGATTGGGGTGTATATTGTGACTTTTTCTTTCTTTTTTTGTTGACTGGTATTCGTTCTCGTGTGTTCTCGTGTGTGCATGTGCGTGAGAGTGTCAGGCGTTTGTTTATTTAAACACCTCCCTGATGGTTTGGCTAATCTTCTAATTTCAAATGGAATTCATCACTTTATAAGACACGGATAATTTCAAAACAAAATGGCTAATATTTTACTGATATATATATATATATATATATATATATAGGCAGCAAACTTTCTTTTAAGCATCTTACGTGTGTGTGTGTGTGTGTGTGTGTGTGTGTGTGTGTGCATTGGATATCGGTTCGGAACGAGAAATCTGGGAGCCGAGTTCAAATTCCAGTCGAATTCATTGCATTCACTTACGCGCAAATACCCTTGGGAAAGGTATTAATCAGTCTATTCCTTCCAGTTATAGGTTAAATAATAGGACAGATTGGGTTCTATAGCCTTGGTCGGCAACCAGTCTACCGCAGAAAGCAATGGCAACCTACTGCGGGATAATCTTCTGCCCAGTCAGTCATTTCTCTTTCGAGACATGATCGCCCAAGCGTGTATCGCGTATGGCACTTAACTGACTGATGTTGAAAATGACTAGTACGGAAGATTTTATTAATTTTTGATTTAATTTTTTAGTATTCTGTCATGTTTCTATTTTACTGGAGATAAGGGATGAAAAACTGTTCGGTAATTATTTTTTAGGCGCTTTCACCCACTTCTCTGTCTATTCTCAAGAGTGATATATTCCTGCTGTTGTTATTTATTGCTTATTATGTTGAGGGTAAAAAGAAAACAGCGTAAAGATATCACCCTTGAAAATGGCCACAGAAGTTCCTGAAAGCACTTGGAAAAATCACTGAGGAACAATTTTATATTCTTTAAGTTCAGCGAAAAGGAAAAAAGTATAATGGAAAAATTAAATTACAAATTAATAAAATCTTCGTTGTCACTCTTTTTCAACGAAATACTTACATGCATACATATATATATTTAGTGCATCGAGGCAGCAGATAATTTTCTAAACATATAGTGTTAAATATAAGAGACAAGGAATGTTTATTATGCTTAACCATGGGCCGTTCTAAACATCGTATTTTCGCTTTAATTCCAGGTGAAAATAAAGACAAAAATTCTCCAACATTTGAATATTATTTTATTAAGTAGGATCTAGGCTTTCGGCACGCATGAGCCATCTTCAGAGAGGTCACAGGGACGTTGACATAAGAACAACCACCATCAAAGACGTTTTTACGTTGTGATAACATAAATCTATGCTAAGCAGCGATAAGAGTTATCAGGTAGCAAAAGTAGTTCGTAAATTTGTAATGCGCTTCTGTGACGTCACACCGTGTGAGAGCTCGAAATGTTAACAGAACCGTATATTTAAATGCAATATAATGTGTTATGCCCAGATTTAAACGTTATTTTATTAAGTGTGGGTTGTTTTGATTTAATGTAGATGGCCTCCAATATCTGAAGGTTTTTTAATGTGTGTATGAGTGAGTATTATTGTATTGTTGACTAAAATCTGTCTGATATTACCTTCATGGCTATGTTCTTTAAAATATGTTGTTTAATTGAACTCTGATCAGAAAGGTGAAAGGTAGGTCTACGGGAGAGCGTGGTCGTAGTAAAACCAATATATGTAGTGAGTTTATTATTAGTACCAAAGATACAATCTCTGAACGAGCATGTATTCATATATTGGAGGCCATTTACATTAGACATAATAGACATTCATTGTCTCTTATATTTAACATATATATATATATATATATATATATATATATGTGTGTGTGTGTGTGTGTGTGTGTGTGTGTGTGTGTGTGTATGTGTGTATGTCAATTCTTGCAAAACTTAGCCGAAACGCATGTGTATTGATAGATGCAAAGCTATTGTATACAAATATATATTTATGTTCTTGTAAATGTCAATATGACATAAAAAGCAAATGAATGGAGAATGCAAAGTGAAAATGTCCGTCTCCCTCGGCTATTCAAATCATTTGTGTCCATTATAGTTTTGCGGCAATCGGTTTGGCCATATTTCTTTATTTTCTTTCCTAATAACCAGCTCGTTTCCGAGTGAAGACATTTGTTTTCTCTAGGCTTTCAAAGAAAACACTTAATTACACTAACGCAAACACCTATATGCACTCTAAAAAAAACAAAAAAGCAGAAAACGCACACATGCATGAACACGTACATACATAAAGATATATTTACATATCTATAATTTTTTCTCTCTCTCTCTCTCTCTATATATATATATATATATATATATATATATATGGTTGTGTGTGAGATTGTGTGTGTGTGTGTGTGTGAGTGTGATTGAAGCATTTTTTGTATTCATTACATGGAATTTACAAGATAAAAGACATATATTGAAGCGATAGAATTGCGTAACTATTGCGAGTAAAGGAATTATATAAATATAAAAGAAAAAAACATTTCGGAGATGCTAATACCAAAACTCATATACTAAATAGGTAAGTCACATTTTGGAATATCAGTAAAAGAAATAACAGATGAAAATATATATTTTAGTGTAGTTTTAAACCAAAGAAAAAAAAAACAACAAATTAATCGCTTGCATATAAATATGTTTACCTATGCAAAAACCTCATGTAGACAACATCATATATAGACGGTCAGCTAGATAAAATGGAAAAATATACATATATATTAATGTTTATATTTATAAACTATGTTTCTATTTTTCTATTTCTATTTCTCTCTCTCCCCCCCTCTATGACTCTCTCTCTCTCTCTCTCTCTCTCTATATATATATATATATATATATATATAATAATTTTTGTATTTTGTGTATAGATGATGCTTGTATTTGGGTGTATCGGTTTTCATATATATATATATATATATATATATATATATATATATACATACACTAGTACTAATAATGATAATAAGAATATTTTGTTCCGTACTATTTCCTCAATTGTCAGATCCGGTTTGAAAACTAACCCTAAAAAAGAAAAAACTTAAAATGTTTATATATATATTTAAATTTTACATTTTTATTTATATATTTAAATTTATATAAATATTTAAATTTTGCATCGGTTCATTTTCAAACCGAATCTGATGATTGCACCATGCATGAAACTCATGATTACACAGATAATAATGCATTTTTGGCGAAAAAATTAATTTAAATACAGAATTACACTTCTAATACATATGTTTAAATATAATCATATTTCCACAGATATCATTCACATATTCTCATATGCAAATATACAATAGATATATATATATGTTTTAATGGATATCGATAGATGCATGCAAATCCTTTATTGAATTTTTATACGCGCATTAAATCATCTTTGTTTTTTATTGCTTTCTTTCTCTCTCTCTCTCTTTATATATATATATATGTATATATATATATATATATATATATCTGTCTGTGGATGACTATATATATATATATATATATATAGTCATCCACAGACAGATCTGTTTCGCTGTATCACAGTTCATCAGTACGATTATCCTCTGATTGCTTTTTAACCCAGGATTGAAACCCGACCGAATTGGTGTCTTTCGATGATTCTACCCCTGGGCTATGGGCGCTCGGTAGAAGTACGCAGACTTTTTAGCGTATACATTATCAGTATACACGCTCAATAGCCAGAGTGCTCTAATTCATTACGGAATATATATATATATAGTGAGTGAAAGAGAGAGAGAGAGAGAGAGAGAGAGAGAGACATAGTTAAAAATATATGGGTCTAATCCTGAAGCCATTCAAAATGAAAATAAATCTTAGCTTATATTTGAAATTGATTTAAGAATGATTCGGAATGGTTTCAGTATTCGCAAGGGATGTTCGCAGTGGATATCGAATCGGAACGAGAAATCGGAGAGCCGAGTTCGAATTTCAGTTGAATTCATTGCATTCACTTACGCGCAAATACCCTTGGGAAAGGTATTAATCCGCCTATTCCTTCCAGTTATGGATTAAATAACAGGACAGATTGGGTTCTTTAGCCTTGGTCGGCAACCAGTCTACCGCAGAAAGCAATGGCAACCTACTGCGGGATAATCTTCTTCCCAGTCAGTCATGTCTCTTTTGAGACATGATCGCCCAAGCGTGTATCACGTATGGCACTTAACTGACTGACTACCAACAAGAATAACCTTATTAATTTCTATTCTAACCGCTGTAAAAAGATCAAACCTGGAATAATTATAGTATTCAGTTTAAGAGCAGTAAGCGCTGCAGCCACTAAATCTTATCCCAAGAAGAAATATACAGCGAAATCTTTTTAGAATATCTCCTATATTCCTATCATTTTATCTACAATGGTAAGAGAAAGGTACACAAAATATACAGCCACAAAGAATAATAACTTGTTTAACAAAAAATATCATTGACAATAAACTAGATAAAAACACATACATAATACTACCTACTAACTCTGTAACATACACTATACAAAACAATTAATCAAAACATAACAGCATCACAATAGATGCATCAACATCAAAAATTATAGATCTGATCTGTACCTAAAATACACATTATAAAGATAATTATGAAGCATTAATATGTAAAGTAATTACACGGATTGTTCCTCACAATACGTTGGAGAAAATTACATAAATAAATAAAGAATGTATTTACGAACACAAAAGTTAGGTTTTAGTCATAATCAAATTAGTCCAGGTATCAGTTTTATGAAGAAGTGTTCTATATATTTATATTGTAGAACTTTTGAACATTTTTCATTTGGAAATGAGTTATTTCCTCAAACTAGGTTTCAACTTTGGGGTATATCGCCTGAAGCTCCGGAAAGGTTGAAGCCTATGTTGCGGTAGGAACTCATTTCCGAATGAAAAAAAAATCATGTATATATGTTTTAGATTTGAAATTGATATATATATATATATATATGACATGTTTATCGAAGAAATAATTGTTTTTTCTTATATTGCATCAAACTTTCTCGCCGATGAGTTCCGGAGACTGCGTTCGCAATTAAAATTCAAACGGATTTGATAAAAGAACGTAGAGCCGGAGATTGATACTTTACTTTCCCAATTCGAATTCCAGGTTTTTATATTGCCCTACAAATAAAAAAATATACCATTTCCGATTTCTGACTTCCCATACACGATGTCAACATTCTTATCATGAATAAAGACATTAAAAGGTAGCTTCAGGCGAATGTAAGCAATAACAAATTTGTATATATGTTGAGTGTTTTATAAAACAAATGCATATATGAAATCTCTCGTTCTACTCATCGATGCCTGTTTCTCTTTATATCTCACATACTCTCTCTCTCTGAATATATATATATATATATATATATATTACAAAAATTAACAAAGATTAACGAAACTGGTTATAAACAACCGACAATTTGAAATGATTTGTTTGAACATAATTTACCATTCATACTATATATATATATATATATATATATATATATATATATATATATATATATATGTGTGTGTGTGTGTGTGTGTGTGTGTGTGTGTGTAAATCTATATATACATATATTTATACAAATGAAACGATTTGCTTGAACGTTATTTTTGATCGATACTCGTATTTAAGTAGATTTTGTTTTTATAATCAATCAGTATTATATATTTAATTCTACCGGCCTATAAATGACAAACATTTTCGTAACAAAAAATTATCGTAAATAATCAGGCCGGTAGAAATAAATATATAATACTGTTTGATAAGAAACAGAATATCTACTTAAATATGAGTATCGATTAAAAATAATGTACAAGCAAATAATTTCATATATTCATATATATATATATATATATATATATATATATATATATATATAGTATGATGTGTAAATTTTCACCATTTTATATTTTTAATTTCACGCGTAAGCTTTGTTTTTGTTGGCTGCATAGTAGATTTAGGGTGAGCTGAGCACTAACTGTGAGAAAAAATTGCTTTGAAGCAATTCACTCCGACAGAAATTTCGAAATTACATGCTGTATTGCGTAGCATTCGCAACAGAATCTCAAATACAATCATTTCAGAGTGTTTAGGTGTCAATGTGAGGACAGTGTAAAGGATTCGGAAAGAGTTGGATGAATCTAATGGTGATTACGGAGGTACATATCTCAGCAAACTCACTTTGATCCTTCTGATGAGAAAAGAACACCCGAACTTTTGAGTGAGTGCCTCAGAGCAAGCATAAACGCCTATATCAAATGTCTTGATGTGTTTGTGCTGCCCTGCTTGAAGAGGGAAACCCTGTGTATGGTAACTGGGCATCTTCATTATCATGTGTAGGGCACAGTTGAGCGAGAGACCAATAAAACTCTTTGTAACGCTAAATATGACCTGAAGGCAAGCATTATGGCATCATTCAGAAACTTAAACAAAGAAACCGCCAAAATGAGTTGCAGTACATTCCGATTAACAAATCCACCATTTGCCTATCCATTGTTACAACAACTAGTATCACCAAGCTGTCACCGATCTAATTTAGATATTTCGGCAACCTGTGTTTCAACGCTTTGTGGCCGTAATCGCCAGTGTATATCTCTGCATAAATATATGCCGTATATCTTTATATGCGTTTATGTGTATCGCTCTCAATATATTTATGAGCATTGTTGAATATAATCGAATTAATGCAACACAGATGGAATTAAATAGAACATAGTATAAGTTAGTTAAGTGCCCGACGTGATACACACTTGTGTCATCATGTCTCGAAAGAGATATGACTGGTTGCCATAACTTTTGGCGTTAGACTATTTCCCAACCAAGGCTATAGAACCCAATCTCTCCTGCTATTTGACACATAGCTCGAGAGAGAAGAGGCCGATTAATACCTTTCCCAACAGTTTTATGCAACAAAATCAGCTGGATCAAAAGTATTATCAATTTCCTTAATAGATGGTATATAAATAAAAATCCATGAATAAAGAGAGAGAGAGAGAGAGAGAGAGAGAGAGAGAGAAAGATAGAGAAAAAGACGAAAAAAGTACATATCTATCTATCTATCTATCTATCTATCTATCTATCTATCTATCTATATATATATATATATATATATATATATATATTTGTGTGTATGTGTGTGTGCATATATATTATAAATTATAATTTAGAACGTATACAAACTATAATCTACTACAAAACTGAACATTTTGTTTCGACATTGAAAGAACAATCTCTCATCACGAAGTTAATAATGATGAACGTTATAAATATTTTCTTCGTTCCTGATTCATTATATATATATATATATATATATATATATATATATATATATATATATATAAGAAGAACAGGAAGAAGAAGAAGATTTAAAGCAAAAAACACCTGAATATACAAAAAATATCGAAAGATAAAAATAAAGATTTCTCTCCTCGAAAAAAAAATCTATTTGGTATAGAGTAAGCACAATGACTTTAAAAAACGACGTCAAACCCCAATTTTAGCGGAACAAAAGATTAGGTTAATCGGATGCCACGGCTTAACACCATAGCTGCCCGAGTTGAACCGCTGTGAACGAAGATTCGTTTCGCATTTAATTTTTTGCATAATTGTTCGATGAATACAGAAGGGTGGTGAAGATTTCGGGATTTTTTCGAATTATTATTATAATTGTCTGGAATTCCTTTTCTTTCACTCACACAAACAGCCATATATATATATATATATATATATATATATATATATATATATATATATATATATACATACACGTGTGTGTGTGTGTTTGTGTGTGTGTGTGTGTGTGTGTGTGTGTGGTCTTCTCACTTTCAATTAATATTAACAGTTCAGAGTGGTTCAACAGAACGATTATTATAATGATAATGATAGCTGATAGGACTGACTGGTAAGAATAGTGTACAGGGCCGTGCTTAAGGTTTCCGCAGACCCCGCAATTGTAGGCGGGCACAAGTTTCCTAAGGGACCCCTACAAGGCCCTGGGAAGCCGCAAGGTTCTTTGGCTCCGCAGATCTATTGAAAATAGTTAGGATTATCTGGAAAATTATTATCATACTTGTATGATGAAGTAGACATCTATCAACTCTCTCTCCCTCTCCCTCTCCCTCTCTCTCTCCCTCTCTCCATCCCTCCCTCTCCCCCCCTCTCTCTCTCTCGAAAAGGCCAGAAATCATTTCTAATAAAAAATATGAACTTGAGAGAGAAATCGATTATAGATATCTGTGTCGTTCAACATGCATAAAAATAGCTCAAATTTAAGAAAACTTTCAAAACGTCAATTCCGCAAATTCTTCCGTTTATTCGTGATCACGGAATATGTGCTTTCCGAGAGTATTTCAATTTTTTTAAAGTACTTTTTATTCAGTATGTTCTTGGGGCGGAGCAAGTTGCAATCTGCGGGTGGAGGGGTCGCAAGGCACATTCTACGGTGGGGGCGATGTTATTAACAACGCCACTGATTGTGTAAATGATGAAGCAAATGATAGGGATGTTAATACGCTAGACAACTCAGGAAGATCATATATGAGCTAAATATTTCAGGAACTTATAATCCTATCACCGATTTGAGCGTAACAGTTCGTTATACGTGCGAATATTGATTGACGTATAGAGTGCAAATTCTAATCGGGGTTGTTGTGTTCGATTTCAAACAAATACACTCGCAGAAGTATGAATCCATCTCGTCTTCCTCTCGGTAGGAGATACCAGCATGTAGGAATGGGTTCTCGATATTTTGCATTAAGCGAATTGTGGTGTAATGGATATCGGCTCGGAATGAGAAATCGGAGATCCGAGCTCGAATTTCCGTCGAATTTGTTTCATCCAATTACGCACGAATAACCTTGGGAAAGGTATTCACTCTTTTCTTCTTCCTCCAGTTATAGGTTGAATAGCAGGATAGATTGGGTTCTATAGCCTTGGTTGACAAACGGTCTACCACAAAACGTAAAGGCAACCTAATGCGGGAAAATCGTCTGCCTCGTCGGTCTTAGATCAAAAAAGACTTGATCGCCTAAGAGTGTATCGCGTATGGCACTTAACTGACTGACTGACTGATAATTCGTTTAGGACCAGTAGAACAAGTTAAGAATCAGGCGAGCAAATCCAATCCATAAAAACATACATTCTACAGAAACCATATCTTCAACACTAAGTTTATCTTTAAGCAGTGGGTTAACTTAAAAATAACTAGCAGTATAGCCCGGCGTTGCTCGGGTGAAATGAAAGGTTTAAAACTAATCCATGGTCCTGGAGCTCAGACTCTTTGGACGTTGGCACGAAAGACTAAAAAGCAATAGTTGTTTCCAGTAGAAACCGTAGACTGAAAGAAAAATGAATGAATGTAAATCAAATTTTGATTTCTTGGTATCAATATCAAATTTTTTCGTCGTAAACTGAATTTTGAAGGCTAAATAAGTCCTCTGAGTAAACGGTATCATGGCTGAGACTAAGAGCTACAATTATACCTACTTAGAGCCAAACCCGAAGCAAAACCTAAAATAAAACGGCTGAAAAAATACAGACATACAGGCAGATAAACAGACACACTGCCTTATATATATATATATATATATATATATATATATATATATATATATATTATCGATTTTCTGCACTGTTGTAAGAATTGCAACCGTGAGACTTCTGAATATCGTTTCTGATGTCTTTGTCTATGACTGTATCAAATTTGATTAAAATCGGACCAATCCTTCTATAACCCCATTTTTTCGATTATCGATTTTCGATATTTATCGGAGGTACCTTGACACAAAACCTAGCTAAGAACACTCGCAGACGCTTATAGTACAACTGTGTAAATTTTCAAGAAAATCATTTCGGCCGTTTCGGAGTCTATAGGTAACAGACACACACACACACAGACACACACACATACACTCACACAAAGTTCCATTTATATATAAGTTTAGATACTTAAAAACAATCCGTTAAGTGCAATACTGGATACACTTTTGGGCGATCATGTCCCTTTCGATACATGAATGACTAGGCAAAGCATTTTTCCGCAGTAGGTTGCCATTTCATTCTGCGGTAGACTGGTTGCTAACTAAGTGTATTGGATTCAATCTAAGATTCAAACATGATCATAGTAAGTCAGTCCGTTAAGTGACATACGTGTTAAACGCTTAGACGATGATTTTTCTTTATATCCATGACTAACTAGGCAGAAGATTTTCCCGCAGTAGGTTGCCATTTCTTTCTGCAGTAGACTGGTTGTCAACCAAGGCTACAGAATCTAATCCGTTCTAATATTCAAAACATAGATGGAGAGAGGGGAGATGAATTAATACCTTTCCCAACACTATTTGTGAGTAAGTGAATGCAATGAATTCAACTCTAATTTGAACTCAGCTCTCCGTTTTCTTATTCCGAGTTGATTTATCATACACAACACAAATATATTATTTTACAATCATCAACATACCGCATAGTTTAGGAATAAAATTAAGCCTTCTTTAAATTTCATGCTGGCATCTATTTTCCAATGTGAGACATTTTCTTTTTCTATAAGCTGCGTACTTTCTGGACGTTGATGATCATGGCTCTTCACAATTTCCTTTCCTTCATAATCTTTGTATTTTTTCCCAACCCGTGTACCCCCATACATTCACTCAATAAATTAAAGTACACGGTGTAGCCAAAATAATAGAAACAACTAGTACCATAATAGCATAGGTTGAAAAGAATTGATTAAACTGTGAAAAGCTTGTCTATTCTTATGTCTGTCAATTTAATATTATTAGAATTTGTTTGAATAAATTTGTTGATTTTTTACAGATATTTTTTTTAAAAATCAGTTTATTAAAGTCAACAGTCAGTTCTATATAAAAATTTGAAATGATCAACTTCCACCGATGGTTCAGCAACTGTTTCCAGGGGAAAATACCATCTTTCAGGATAATAATACACCCATTTATACTAAAAAATTTGCAGCTGAATGGCACGAAGAACATTCTAGTGAAGTAGAACATCTTATTTGGCCACTACAGATCTCAGATCTCAACATCATTGGACATTTTTGGAGTCAAGTGAGAAGTCGATATTTCCAACATCATCATTGAAAGGACTGGAGACTGTTTTAGCTGAAGAATTGATAAAAATTTCTTCTAGAAAAATTTAAACTTTTTACGAGTCTAACCCACGCAGAATTCAAGCTATAATTACTGCCAAAGTCGCTCCTACTCCATATTAAAATAAATTTGCTGGAAATTTCAAGTGTTTTCCTAATTTTGTTCATATTAAAATATATTTGCTTGAAATTTCAAAGTGTTTTCCTAATCTTGTTCAACTCTGTACAACGTGTCGTTTTTATCTGTCTTTGTTACCTTCAGCTAGCATTCATTACCATATAGCAGGATTAATATTACGTAACAGCTCAATAGTATTTCCTTTTTTTCTGTCTGAAATGGCTGCCTGATTGTATGTCAACGTTAAACGGAGCTCAAAATTAAACATTGATTTTTATTACTTAACTAGTGAAGTTAGTTGTTTTACAAATTTCTAATCACCTATTCATAGACACGGAAAAGAAACTACACAACCTCCTACAGAAGGTGGCTGAATAGAGTGACAAGGACTACAAATAAACTGCAAGAAAACCGATTGCATGGTCATCAGCAAAAAGAGCAACCCAAAATGCCAAATACAGGTGGAGGATACTGAAATCAAGCAGGTAAAAAATTTAAATACCTGGAAAGTGTTCTAACAGAAGACAGAAAGAGCGACACAGAGATCCGAAGGCGAATTGGCATGGTGAATGACGCGTTCCTGAAGCTGAGTAGAGTATTAAGAGACAGAAAAATTTTGCTAGAAACAAAGTTGAGAACTGGATTGCTATGTGATGTCAGTTCTTAAATATGGCAGTGAATGCTGGACAATATCCTCAAAGATGAAGGAAAAATTTGAAACAACTGAATTATGATTCTACAAAATAGTGCTGCGGATATCATGGATCGAGCAAGTGAGCAATGATGAGGTTTTGGAAAGGATGGAAGCGAAAAGGAAATTAATACTGATCATCAGGAAGAGTTAGTTAAACTTCCTGGAACATGCAATGAGTAAGAAGGGATTGGAGAACCTGATACTAACAGGCAAGATAGAGGGGAAAAGAGACAGGGGATAACAGCGAGTAATGTACTTGACTGATTTAAGCAGGTTGATAGCAGAACGGGAGTTGCGTGGTGTAACATGAGAAAGCATGCTAAGAGCCACCAGAGATAGGGAGACGTGAAAATCCATGATCGCCTACGTCCTGAAAGGACAAGGCCCATAGAAGAGGAAGAAGTTCATAGAACTTTGCGAGAATTATCAGATACGAGGAAGTATGGAGCGAAACCTTCAAGTAAAAATCCAGGTACATTTTTTATGACATATTAACGCTACAGCTTACTTCCGGTGATTAGCGTTTTTATAAACAAAAAAAGAACTCTATTGCATAACTTTTACATTTGAAAGAGCAATTTTAACAAAAGGAGCGCTAAACCGCACACGTATTGGGTTGTTGGACGAGAAAAAGTTAAGAAACATTGCTCGGGAAAATGTTGTTTCCTACCCGAGGAGATCAATTCTGTAAGGAGGTGGCGAAAATGTTCTCGGTCTCATTCAAATGTATTGAGAAATGGTTAATTTTAGGTTCAGGTTGAGAAATATTTTAAGCGCCATCGCGTAGGAATTATTTTTGGCATCAGAATGTAATCTATGGCACAATTGCTTGTAAATCAACCGGCCCATCCAGACATGCTTACTCTTCTAGATTTGGGGCCAATTTGCTTTAACACTGATTATGCTGCTCATTGTTTCATTTTTATTTCTATACTCGCTTTATTTGCTGGTTTATCTATCTTACACAGTGAATAGTCAGTTTGGGTAGGGGTAATCATCTCTCGGTTGCGTCTCTAGCAGAGGACAGATGGACAGCCAAGAAAAAAAAACTACTTAGAGGTATCCGGTCCAAGGGAACAGATGCCTGAAACTGCACCCCCTTACTGCACATGAGAAGACTGGGCAATTTTTGTCCTTAGCCGAGTGTTCACGTTCAGATCACCACCTTAAATAGCTGACCTTGTGTCGCATCCCACTCCAGTAGAAACAAGCTATGTCATCGCCAGAAAAAAAATCTTAATTTTATTCAGTATTTAACGAAGAAAATCTTAGAATGATGAAACAGTTTTCTACTTCTATATGCCATGTCCTGTCATGAAAAGCGCGATCACCACTATCCACATTTTTTATTCGTTTTAGCTCTTGGGCAATTTTTATACCCACCCTAGAGCATTGATCTTAGATACCCACATAAAAAACCGACCTTGTCTCGCAACTCGTCCCAATGTTGAAGGTGGTATCAGGACGAATAAATTTACCAATGTCTGTGAGTTTTATGATACATCGGTTTACATTGTTCGCTCTGTTTTCCTCATCTTTATTGCCATATTCGTGTTCACAACGTTTCGACTATTGTAAGGTGACTGGAATTTTGAACCAAAACCTATATTTCGATCACTGGGGTATACTATTCAAGATCCATGTGTCATCCCACTTCCGGGTGTATTAGTTACCTCAACACTCCAAGTTATTTGTTCACTACTCTAGACAGTTATTGTAACTCACAATTCTGTGGGTGAAGTCACCGTATCTAAACAGTACTTTTTTCCACTGGGCCAGGTTTCCTTAAGAACATTAATCAAATAAAGTATTCGGTTCAAAATTATAATCGCCTGATGAAGGCAGGAGCGTACAACGACCGAAATGTCGTGAATATGAATATGACTTTAAAAATGATGACAACAATCCAAATAATGCAAATAATATAAGTACTACCTCATCCCAGAAGTATATACAAATATCATACCCTCTGTTCTGAAATCTATTTATACAAACTTGTTAATTAGATTTCTCTTTGTTTTCCCCTGTCCTTGCTGCCTTAAATATTTACCGTCAGTGTCATATATTTCAAACCTTCCAACGTCATTTTGTCGTAGTTGTTGTAGTCGTAGTTTCAGTAATAGCATGAGTGTTGCTGTTGATGATGATGATGATGATGATGATGATGATGATGATGGAATTATAATACAAATGACATAATTTCGAATCAGCATTGCAGCCGACTATCTACTTGCGGCGAAAAAAATGTCAGTATTATTAAACATCTCAACGTTTCTAATGAAAACGAAAGGTATTATTGAGAAATTACCAAAATCCCCAGACTCATTCTTAGCAAATGGATGCGTGCCGTAAAAAAAGCCAGCAATATATTTATATCAATATGCCGTCTAAAATGACGGCAATATATATATTGATATACCTACTATTGAGTATCTTACATAAAGAAATAATAATATTTCAAGCCCTGGAGCGAGACAAGAGGGACATAATATATATAACTGTCTTTGTAAAGAGGACATATATATATATAGTCATCCGCAGACAGGTCTGTTTCGCTGTATCACAGCTCATCAGTACGGTTAGACTCCGATTGCCTTTAACCCAGGATCGAAACCCGACCGAATTAGCGTCAGTCGGCGATTCTACCTCTGGGCTATGTGCGTTCGGTAGAAGAAGGAAGACTTTTTAGCGTGTATATTGTCATTATACCCGCCCAATAGCCAGAGTGCTCTAATCCATTACTGAATGAGCGATGCGTACATGCCAGAGTAGCTATTGTTTTTCCATGTTTGTATATATATTCTTTACAACTCGATGACATAATTATTGGCAAAAAACAAAAACATAATAACAATGCATAGTTACAGAAACGAACATGACTGGAAGTAAATATTAATGACTAGTCGTAATGAAAATGAACTAAGCCAATGCTGCTTCACTATTGTCCCTCAAATGAACTGAGCCGACGCTATCACGCTATTATCTCTCTCTCCAAGAGCGCTACAGAAAGAATATATATATATATATATATATATATATATATATATATATATATATATATTTAGACAGATATATATATTTAGACAGATATATATAGTCATATATAGAGAGATATATATAGTCAAATATAAACAGATCTATTTCGCTGTATCACAGCTCATCAGTACGGTTAGACATTAGCGGTTCTACCTCTGAGTTTTTAGCTTGTGATATACCATGTAAACATACGGCAGTACCTGAGAGTGTTCTAATTCATTACTGAATAAACGATGAATAGATGCTAGAGTAACTAGTGTTTTTCCAAGGTCTACCATTCTTCCAGAGTGTTCAATCAGGGTGTGAAAGAGTAGAATAACAACGGTCATTTTTATAAGAGAGAGGATTATGAATTTGCTGTTGACACATTACCTACGAAATCTGCGGGAAAACCTAAAGCAGTTAGTGGTGTGTTTTTCTAGCTACATTTTACAGCAGTTTTTCTTTTTTATTTACTTCCCGTATCATCATAACGTTACATGAACAACTATCAAAACATTTTTTTGTATTTTTTAAGTTAAAATTTCCAGCGTATTTTTTTTCAATGTGTTACAGTGTTCCTTTTTTTCATTCCATATGCAGGTAATATCACTGATACTGTTGTTGTTTTCAAAGTCCATATTATTTTTATTATATTGTCATTTTTCATTATAATTTTATTTCTCCTGAAGTCGCACTAACTGCCAAGTCTGTAGGAAGATCTAAGTCAGGTCGCTGGGTGTTGTTATGGCTACATTTCTTTTTATATCTCCCTAACATCCTTAGTGTTGCATAAAGTTCTCCTTAGTGTGTGGGCTGTAATTAACAAAACAATTTTTTGTATATCTCTTAAGCTGGGGTGTCCAAGGATTCTTTCAATGTGTTGTTTTGTTCCTTTTTTTATCATTCCAATTGCGCCTACTATCAGTGGCACGATTCTTGTTTTCAATTTTCACATTTTCATCTATTTCAGTTTCCAGGTCTTTATATTTTGACAGTTTTTTCGAATTACTTGTTTGCTATCTTAAAATCCGATAGACAAGTCATATCAATTAATAGGCAAGTTTTATCTTTTTGGTTTTTAACAATAATTTTCGGCCTATTTGCTTCGATTTTCCTGTCTGTGTAGAATCCCGTAGAATGTTGACATCTTTTTATTTTAACCGGTGTTGGGTGATGTTCATACCAGTGTTTATTTACAGATTTTCCATAATGTTTGCACATTGTCCAATGTAAATATTGCCCAAATCAATCGTGGCGATTTTTATATTCATTTGGGGCAAGCACAAAACAGCCTGAGATTAGGTGGTTTATTGTTTCTTGGTGTTTATGACAAAACGTGCATTTTGGATTCATATTATTATGCATAATATTTGCCTGAAAGTTTCTAGTGAAAAGACTTTGGTCTTGCGCTGCAAGAATAAAGCCTTCAGTCTCAGACTTTAATTCAGATAAACGTCACCATCGATGAGTATTAACTTTATCAACATTGGATTTATTGGCACATTGTGGATATTAGCCACGCAGAGGTTTGTCTTGCCAGTGTTGTTTCATCTGTTCAAGAGCTTTGTCTTTGGTTTTCATTTTCATATTTTTGCCGCAATAGTTGGTTCTTGACTTCTGTTTTGCTTTTCTTGACTTCTGTTTTGCTTTTCTAAATGTAAATATTGTTTGTATTAACTGCCTTCTTTTATCATTGAATATTTTTCTTTCTGTTTTTATGTTGTTTGACGAATTGTATTATCTAGTCCTTTGTTGTTTATATGTATATTAGTAAGCCAATAGTTGTTGTCTTCTATGACAATACTAGCTGAATAAGACCTCCTCCCCCTTCTTTACGGGGTATGTATAGACGGTCTACATCAGTTTTTGGATGATGCATCTTATGCTTAGAAAGAAGCATTCTTGCTTTAAAATCCATTCGCCTGATGTCGTTTAGATCCAGTTTAAGATGTTGAAACTGGAATTGCAAGGCAATTAATGGCCATAATTCTGTTCTGAAAATTAAATTCAATTTTTAATATCAGTCGTAGGCTTCTATAGTACTCTTTACGCACTATTTATTTCATTTTTTATGGTGAAGTTTTTTCACTCTAATTTACACCAAGGTATTTATAAGTTTCTTCTGGCTTTAATTCTTTTATTGTTACAGCAGGGTCTAAGCTAATTGAGGATATTTGTTGGCCTATTTTATAAACACATTCTGTCTTGACTAGTTAGTGCTATTGATGATATGCAGTATAGTAGGAGTCACTTATAGTATAATCACTTTGAAATATAACTCTTTTGATGTTTATTTCACCAGACTTATAGGTTCCATTTATATGATTGAGGTAAAGGGTTGTTTTCCATATTGTTTGATGAAATTGATGATGATGGGTGATATCTTGTATATATTTAAAGTCTTTAAGATCCAGTAATATGGTACAGTATCGAATGCCTTACGATAATCTATCCAGGCAGTAAAAAGATTTGTCTTTGCATTGTAGCAGATTTCCAGGATCATTCTGTTAATAATCAACTGGTCTTTACATCCGTAACAGCCACGTTTGCACCCTTTTTGTTCAAGCGGTAACATGACATTTCTTTCTTAGAATAAATATCTACTGTTGTGTTAAAAAAGATGTTAATAGTTTATATGTTGTCGGAGGGCATGTAATTGGTCTGTAGTTTTTTCTGTTTGTCTGTGTCACTATTCTTGGGTAGAAGAAATGTAATTCCTTTGGTCATCCATACAGGAATTTTAGTGGGATCGTCAAACATTTCTTAAAGTTCTTTGGCTAGTTTTTTATGTTCAGTATTTAAATAATATAGCCAAAAGTTAGGAATTATATCTATACCTGGAAATTTCCAATTGTGTGCTTTTTTAGTGCAAATTTAACATCCTCTTCTGTAATTCCAGCCCATGTCTGTTCTGTTTTATTTTTGATTTGTTGTATCTCTTGTGCAATCCAATCTACTCATTTGTTATGTTCTTTAGGGCAAGCCCATATTTTTTCTCAGAACTGTGTAATTTCTTCCATTTTGAGGGGGACTAACTTAAATTCTTTTTTTGCCTATATTCCTGTAAAATTTCTTTCCATCGGTTTAAAAAATCTTGTTTTGTCTGTAGAATCTTGATCTTTTCTCATAGGGTCTTATTCTTTGAGCCTTCAGTTGTATTGTTTGCTTTAATTTTTCCTTAGTTGATTGGACTTATTTTCACTTCTAATGTTGTATTTTCTTTCGACTCTTCTGCTTTTCCTAGTTCTTACATTTATTCCTCTAGTCAGTTCATCCAGTACTGATAGTTCATTTCTAAGTTGTTCGATTTCTTTTTCTATTTTCCTTTTCCATGGTGGATCTTCATGTCTGCGAGACTGCCTTGTTTTTAATTTGATGTTCAATTGTTTTGTTGCTGCTATTACTGATGCATATATTGTTTCATTGAAATTTATATGAGTGTCTTCTTCATCCAAAATTAATTTGAGTGCTGCATTGTAAAGCATAATAGTTCGGAGGTTATGCTTTGTTGGTTGTAATTTTTGGAGCTGTTCTCGTTCCTCCATTGCAATATTTTGTATTTGACTTATATGGTTCTTAATTTCTTCCTTGGCTTCTTGTATACTGTTTATTATTATTATTATTATTATTATTATTATTGTAAGAGGTCATGAAAATATTTATAAAGGAAATAGAAGTCTTGTATCCATGAGAATATAAATGAATTAAACATTGGTGTCAGACGTATTATTAAGAAAATAATAGAATTCAGGTAATTTTTTTATATTATTAATTTGATCTTGAATATTCAGTTTAATGAAACAAGTAAATGGAAGTATATAATTATGATTAGATTTTTTATAATGATTTTAGGTTAAAATTATTTTTTAAATATTTTAATATATTAACAAAAATTATTATTACTATTCTTTATTATTTTCATCATAATTCGATTTCTGCTATAGACACACTGCCTACCAAGTCTAAGGAAAGACTTAAAGTAGGTCATATTGGGCTGTTATAGCTACATTTCATTTATTTATCTATTTCGCATAATATCACTAACGTTACAGTGACAACTTTCTTCTCATTCTGTGGGTTGTACTCATCAAGACACTTTTTTTTATATCTCGTAAGCAGAGATATCCAGGGATTTTTTAAAAATTTAACTTTATTGTTGATGTTATTATTATTATTATTATTATATGAAGATAGAAAATATGTATTCCATCTCCAATTATATATATATGTATGTATGTGTGTGTGTGTGTCCCTATGTGTTTCTCTATGTAAGTTTAAAAATGATATATGAGCATTATAATATAATATTATGTGTGTGTGTGTGCGTTTGTGTGTGTGTGTGTGTGTGCGT
The DNA here is from genome assembly GCA_037127315.1 of Ascarosepion bandense. Lineage (NCBI taxonomy): Eukaryota > Metazoa > Mollusca > Cephalopoda > Sepiida > Sepiidae > Ascarosepion > Ascarosepion bandense. The sequence goes on from JBBBDQ010000872.1 coordinate 8,988,270, forward strand.
GCGCACAGGTTGTTAAATTTCAGATATGAATACAATGTATGTCTAAAGAAAATACAAATAGAAGAAAAATAAAAATATTCAAATTTTCTCTAGAGACGAAACTCGTTGGTAAACAAAAGTGTTCCGTTGCTCTTGCATATGCTAAAAATATATATTTATTCATGGCATTTGTGGCGTAAAATTATGCTGACTTACATATAATAATAAATACTATTTTTTGTAATATATATATATATACTTTTAAAGTAATCTACATTTGGGTGTTAAAGTGCTCAATATCAATTATACATATGTAAACAATGAAGTCAAAACAAAGAAGATTAGGTTCAGCATGAAACAGACTGTAATAGGTACATACATACATACATACATACATACATATGCTTCATCAAAAAGAAAATTTTATTAATTGATGATTTCATTTTTCCAGTATTCTTATATGTCTCCTCGTTATCGCCAATAAAAAAAGTAAATCAAAAATTAATAAAATTTCCCTTTAGGTCTTTTTTTGATGAAGTAAAAAAATGTTTTTACAATCATCTCATTCAGACAATTGGCTGACAAAAAAGTTTAATCATGTGTAGAGTTTTTCTCTCAATATAGTTGCTCTGGACAGCATCCATTGAGGTCGCTATTTTTATCTAATTCTTATTTTTATCAATTAGAGAAGATCTTTTGGATTATCCTCTTCATCTTCAGGGCCTGACATTATCTTATATATATATATCAAGTGTTTAACTTAGAACAGGAGCGGAATCACAACAGTAATAAAGGATTGCCCACAGAGGCCGATGAGAAGCTTAAACTCGAAAGCCGTTTTTAAATGAGAATTGAATGTTTCGGTTTTTAACTTATTGTTGTTACTGTATATGCATCTTTGTAGATTTTGTATTGAGCACCTTTTAAATGATTATATATATATATATATATATATATATATATATATATATATACATGTATATAATTGTTTCCAAATATATATAAATGTCAGATATAATATAAGAATATCCATTAAATATGTCAGAAATTTATATATATATATATATATATATATATATATATATACATGTATAATTAGATACATATACTTATAGTAATAGTCTTATTATAAACACTTATGATAAAAATATTACTATAAATAAAGCTCCACTAAATATGACTTCAAAATGTATATTAGAACAAATAGTGTACTGTTAACACGTGTGTTTATACTATTCCTACACACACAGAGACACACGTACACAGACACACACACACACACACACACACACACACACACACATATATATATATATATATATATATATATATATATATATAATATAATGTCTTCACAAAATATCTTTCTAGCATTATTTACTAAGACAGGTACCTATCTGTCTGTCTGTCTGTCTGTCTGTCTGTCTGTCTCTCTCTCTCTCTCTCTCTCTCTTTATATATATATATATATATGTATATATATATATATAATTCAGAAAATATATAAATATTTAAAACAATAAATATAAATGAGGAGTTTATATATGGCAATATATAATGTATGGAATAATTTAGAAATTATTGCACATATATACACACACACACATATATATATATATATATATACATATATATGCACACATATATTTATAGACACTCATAAATATGTCTTTATATAGAATTTCTTATATATATAGATAGATAGATAGATAGATAGATAGATAGATAGATAGATTATATTTCTTATGTATAATATATATATGTGGGATTTTTTATATATGTTTAAATATATATATATATATATATATATATATTCATATATAAATATATATGTTTTTATATATAATAATTATTAATTTCATATGTATATATGTATATATATATATAATGAACGAGAGAGAGAGATGGTGGTGCATACATGTGTGTCAGAAAGTAATAGATTCTTATTTGACCTCACGAATTTACGGGACATAGATGGAGAGACAAATGATGAATCACTAATTGATTATTTGTTTCAATTTCCTGTTTGTTCAGATTATACGACCAATCAGACCAGATTACTGATCTTCGACAAGAAAAGCCAACTCAATCCCGATCGTCATCAACTAACCGAATACACTTTTTAATGTTGAGGAGCAAATTACACTTTGCATATCTCTGACTTTAGATTTTACAAGTCTGATAAAACACACACACATACGCATATATATATATATATATATATATATATATATCTTGGAACTTAAACATAAATAGTTTAAGCATCATCAGCTGCCTTGATATTGCGCAAGTTTTCCAGATATTTTACATTAAAGCTTAAAAATCTTATATAGTTTACATATCTATGGCTGAAAAATTTTTACGGTCCGAACGAGAAGCATTTGTTTTCACTATGAAACCCAGCTTACACACACACACACACACACACACACACACACACACACACACACACACACACACACACACAGAGACACACGCACACACACTCACACACACAAACACACACACTCACACACACACACACACACTCACACACACACACAAAATTAGAAATTTGCGAAGTGTGTTATCTCGATAATTAACCAGAGCCCTGTTGTCTGGAGTGGCGATATTTAATTTGAGCCATTAGTAAATGGTGTAAAATGCAAAATTGTAAAATTATAACTTCTATATGCTTTTAATCATATAGAAAATAATGTACCTTTTATTTTTTTTCAATTTAGTTGTATATGTACTTATAAAGAAACGTAATACCTAATAACTGAAATCAATTTTTAAAAATAAAAAATCATTTTTGCAGCTTTTATCTTAGGCTGAATTTTAAGTTACATATCACAGGCATTGTGGCGGTAGATAAAACTCTTCGCAAGCCGACAATGTTTGTACTAACACAGAATCTCATTGTGACTGAGGTTTGAGCTATTTGCCCAAATCAAACTATATTCTTTCTAGATAATGCACTCTCTCCCAGGGAATGTTATATATATATATATATATTACAGAAAGTTTCGGAATTGACGAAATAGAATTAACCACTGACATATTGATTTATTTGTTTGAGAATTATTTTTGGTAGCTAGCTAGCTAGATAAATAGATAGATATGAAAGTGTAAATCTGAATACTGTTAAGCATGTTAAAAACGAAGCAAGCTTCATTGGGAGATTAACTTAAAATAAATTATGAAATGAATGAAGGCAAGAGAAGGGAAGAAAGAGAATAAATAATAAATAATGCAAAACTGAAAGACGTGCTAGAAGCTAACGATAGCATGTCCTAACAAACATTCACGCTTTTTACAGAAAGAAGGATGGCGGGACCTGATGTACAAAGACTCTAGCACTCTTAAATGGAATAAAGAGTGTCTAAGGGACACGATTTCGAAACAGTCAATACTAAATTCAGCAGCAAACTTTCTATTATTTATAAGTTGCTCGCATATGAAGTAATCATATATATTCGTGACAGGTACATTAGAAGCCAAAGTACGATTCCTGATCTTACTAGGAACATGCTGTATAATTCTCATGTCTAGACGTTGAGTGGTTCTTCCTATGTAGTTGGCACGGCAATCATAATTATAAATTACTTGATGGAAAGGGAGAACATCCTTCCCATTACATATTATATATATAATCAGACCGGAAGATGTATAATTTGTCTTTATTTTGAAATTAAAGCCAAAATACGATGCTTAGAAAGGCTCATGTTTACACATAATAGACATACATTGTCTATTACATTAGACATTATATGTTTAGAAAATATCTGCTGCCTCGATACACTACACACACACACACACACACACACACACACACACACACACACACACACACACACACACACACATATATATATATATATATATATATAATCACACAGTGAAATCAAATATATATAACATAGGAAATATTTAATTTTGGTGACTGAATGAAAATTCTCCCAAGAAACAGGCGGTCAAACATTATATGTATATATACGTGTGTGTATGTATATATATATATATATGGATGTTTGTCTATTTGTCCGTGTGCACGCTAGCACATATGCGTGCTAGTGTGTGTTTGAAAATAGTAATAATTTCATACACGCCAACGACACGTCATGTAGGAAAAATGTTGTTATTATATCACGCTCTTTCATTTTTTTTCTCAATCACGTTGGTAAGATATTTATAGATATCAAGCAACAATAAATTCGATTTTTGTGAATGCAGGTGTGCACTTGAGCCGGTAATGACACGTTATCCTTCGATTCTCTCATCTCCTACGTAGAAGCCTCTTCTCTTGTCATGAGCCGTCAAACATAGCCTCGAGAGAGAAACGTTTGTCTATGACGTCAATCCTCCTGATATAGAACTCAGTGGAGAGGCTTTTGCTAACTTGTGTTTGCTAACGATCAGTGGTCGGTCTTTTTCTTTTTTTTTTTTTTCGCACATATATTTCTTTTTGTGTATTAAATGAAGGACAATGTTTGACGTCATAAATTTACTAGACAGACTCTTTCTTGCTTTTATTTGTTCCTGCTTTAGTAAATTTGTGTCATTCATTACTTAACTTCTTTCTTATGTACCATGCACGTTTCAGGCGCCTTCCGTAGCCTAAAGTTTTTGATATTCTAGCGCCCTGGCTCACTTTGAGTCACTCTTGATGAAATGTATTTACAGCAAACATCAAACTTGTGGCTCAGAAGTTTGACACTAAGAGTATTTCTCTTCTGGTTGTCAGGAAGTATTATCCAGTAATGACATTCCCCGAAAGCTTTTAAGTTTATCTGAAGCAATTTTATCAAAACCATCAACAAAAGCAGGAAGCACAAAATGAACACTGCTTCTATCTATCTATCTATCTATCTATCTATCTATCTATCTATCTATCTATCTATCTATCTTGGCTCATATCTATCTCCCTCTATGTATGTATGTATGTATGTATGTATGTATGTGTATGTGTGTATGTGTGAACATATATAACTTTGTTGTTTTTTATATCTGTTTATCTGTCTACTTATCTATCTATCTATCTATCTATCTATCTATCTATCTATCTATCTATCTATCTAGCTCTATCTATCTATCTATCTATCTATCTATCTATCTATCTATCTAAGTCGATTCATATTGATCTGTCTGTCTGTTTTTATGTATGCATATATGTACCTGTTTCTTTGCCCGTTTGCATATATACATGAATCAATCTGTTTATATCTATATGTCTTTATATGTACGTATGTGTGTATATGTGCAAACATGTGTCCAAAGTAGAAGACGAGCACCTATTAAAAACCCCAATATTGAGCTAAGTTAACAGGTCCCTGGTCAGCTGTGCAAGAAGATATCAGAAAAGATATATACAGGTATTTCTTTTAACAAATGGCCCTCACCTCTTACTGAATCAACTATTATCAGAAGAAAATTGATCCTGCCTACATAGAGGCACGACAACAGCAGGTCTTCCAGGCAAATACTCTTTCTGAAGTAAAACAGATAAATGCATAAGAATTGGCACCATAAAATCCAATTTACCTCTACTTGTTAAAAATAGTCTAGCTCTCTTTACAAGTAACCTGCCTCACAAGTATCAGGCACGGAAAATTAGATTCACTGTATTCAAATTTCAGCCAAGGCTGTTTTGCCCTTTTTTGGAGATTAAGAGTATTACACCTTCTGTTTTCTCAACAGTTGTCAATAAAACAGTAGAGTAGAATAGTCACTTCATCTTCAGTAGGGCAATAAATTTACAAGTATTAATACGCTGAATTCAAATCTGCCTTCATTACTGAATAGTGAAATATGGCTTGATGTGCGTTGCGGTGTAGTAGATATTAGTTTGGAATAAGAAATCAGAGATCGGAGTTCGAATTCCAGTTGAATTATTTGCATTACCTTCTGTGCAAATACTCTTGGGAAAGAAATTAATCCATTGATTCTACCTCCAGACATGGGTTAAATATCAAGACAGATTGGGTTCTATAGCTTTGATTATCAACGAATCTACTGCAAAAAGTAATGGCAACCTACTGCAGGAAAATCTTCTGCCCAGTCAATCAATGATCACCCAAGCGACTATCCCATATGGCACTTGAATGAATGACTGTTCCTCATAAGTTCTCATTTGTTACAAACCTCGATAAATCACTGTGTCCTTCTGATAAAATTAACTGATAGTAAATATCTGACCGTCAACCTTACATTACTTACATTTCACTTAATGAAAATGGAGTATTGGCAGTTTTTTTTTATATTGTGATATGCTCACGCAATTTAATGTCGCCGGCGGCGGTGAGAGCTTAGAATGAACGTTCCTTTTTCAAAAACAAAACAAACAAATTCAACGTAACAGACAAAACATGAGAAAAAATAACAACAGCAGAGACATAAGCACCTTTGCAAATGACTAAAGAATTGGCCGAAACCTTTCTTGACGATAAAATGTTGAATAAATTTACATTCTCCAGCAAATCAGAAAAATGCTAGGGTTGTTAGCCATTTTTAAAGAAAGATGTTTGAAAGAAAAATCGCTGGCCAAGTATAAATGTGTGTGTGTCTGTTGGATATTGGGGGGGGGGATAAGACAAACAACACGAGAAGCTGTTATTAAACAAAAGAACCAGCCAACATTTAATAAAATATTCACCTCAGAAGCTCTCCTAAAATGCATATGATATAACTAATGTGCACACATAGTTCCTTAATATATATATGAAAAATAATAAATAGAACAAAAATAAATCAAACTACAAGTAAATCAATAAATTAAAAGAAAATTCAATTTTTTTCGGCGGCCTATTTTCCGATAAATGTAACACATGATATCAATGTAGGCCGATTCAAATGTCCTGGATGCAAACAAAGGAATTCAAGCTCGTACCATGACTCGTGATCGTTTCACTGCAAATGTGGAAAGTACTGGAACAAAAACTCCAAAATCTGAACTTCACACAGTTTACCCAAAGTCTAGTTCTTCAATTTCTATCGGAGGTCAACTCTGAGTTTGGTAATTTTTCACGTGATTTCTTATGACGAATGACATATTACGAGAATTAGTGTTGAAATTTAGGTATAAAATTTATTGTTATTATTAAAATAAGTTAGAGAAATGTATTACCGGAAATTTATTAACTATTTCCTTAAAATTATGTTACAAGTCGGTGTCTGCAACGTTTTAAGTTACCATTGTTAAGGTACCACTGTTAAAATACCATTACGCACACTTGCCCTCCAAAAAAACTTTATGCAACATTGCAGACAAGTTTGTAAGCAACGTCATTTTGTTAGCTGTTGACAAATCTTTTCCATCTATATATGAGCAAAAGAATAAACAGAAATTCTATTTTAATAGATTTAACGTAACAATTTCTTACCAACAAAAGTCAATCATGGCAATTAAGTTTAGAAGGTCAAATTTTTTACGAGTTAAAGAAACTACGTAAGACGCCTTTCGTAGCCTAATGTTTTTGATATTCTAGCACCCTCGCTCGCTCAAGTCACTCTTGATGAAATGTATTTACGAATAAAAATACAAGCTTGTGGCTCAGAAGTTTGACACTAAGAGTATTTCTCTTCTGGTTGACAGGAAGTATTATCCAGTAATGATATTCCCCGAAAGTATTTAAGTTTATCTAAACCAATTTTATCAAAACCAAAAGCATAAGGAGGAAACACAAAATGAACACTGCATCTATCTATCTATCTATCTATCTATCTATCTATCTATCTATCTAAACCGTCTGGCTTTTTGTCACACTTCTGCTAATCCATCTGGCCGTTTGTCTCTGTCTCTAAAATACTCACACATTGACCGATCAAAACCATATTTTCATTCATTTTAGGGTAAAAATTATAAGTTTTATTATTTAACATACAAAATACTTCGATCATTTTTAAAACAAATACTTATTATTAAAGGTAATAAATCGTTAAAAATTATTTTCGCTGTTAAAAAGGAAAGAGAAAAAAAGAAATTATCTCAAAAATATATGTGGTGCCGGTATATTATGTGAATGTAGTCTACAAATTCTGTCAATCGTATAGTATATTGCCTACCTTAAAAAGCGTATTATAATGAAGTATTATAACTGTCTGGTAAGGGTTAGGGTTAGGGTTTAGGAAGGATAAATAATTAACTTCAATAAATAGCGAAATACTTATATCTATAAAAATATTCTTACTGATGTAGGACACATTCAAACCGAGTAGGCCAGAATCAAATATTGTTTTGATCGGTCAATGTGTGAGTATTTTAGAGAGAGAGAGAGAGAGAGAGAGAGAGAGAGAGAGAGAGAGAAAGAGAGAGAGAGAGAGACGGACTAGAGGAAGTCACAAAATTCTATGTATAGTTTCATTAACTCGTAAAAACATAACCGACTTTTGTTGGTAAGAAATTGTTATCTATAAACATTCAAACCGAGTAGGCCAGAATCAGAGTTAGGCCACATACTATCTGGCAACAACTATTTTTTACCATGAATTCCTATAAAATTAAATTAAATCAAAGAAATTATTAAATCGCGAATGAGGTTTTTGTCAAAGTTCTTTTCTAAATAAATAAACTTTTCTTCAAATTTTGCTGTTTTGCGAAATTAGAGGAAACAGGGTGTGAAAATCTAGACAAATAATGTTAGCGATAATTTCAACAATAATCAATACAGTACGGATTTCAACATAAAATACAGAATTCTGGAATTATCACTATATTAATAGATTAGCATTAGTAGTAGTGTTAGAAGTAGTAGTATTAGAAAGTAGTAGTAGCAGTCGTAGCTATTGTTAGAGATTCAGTGGTGGCGGTAAAGCAAGCTAGAGCAGTACTACATGTGATTTCAAATAGCACTCTCAACGAGCGTAGACAGCGCAAGATTCTCGAACGAATGTCTCATTCACCATCTGGCGACCAAGTGCCGTCCCAAAGGATCGAACCTATTTGTCTGCGAATTTCTTTGCTGCAATCATCATATCCCTGAAGAACACGCTACCATTTGCATCAGCGAGGCTCTTCTCTTTGCATCCAGTTTTATGATATTTGCAAAAGGTCACGCCAATTAGATACACCCAGTACCGCTAGATTCTTAACCGCACTGCACGCTACTGTCGGCCACAAAAAATAGATAAAATAAATAAAAAAAGTTTGCCGCCTGTTCTACGACATTTGGCATGCGCCATCAGTCTAATAAAATAACAACATACACGAGGAGAAACATTTCGGTCGTAAAGTTTATTACGAACTTTTTTCTCTTTTTTAATTTCACTTACGCAGACTCTGTTATTCTGGTTTTGATCAGGCTTGCAAAAGTTAAGGAACGTTTCTTCAGAACAGAATAAAATGTAGATAACATTTCAAATTTGCAGTTCTAACTATAATGTGGTTGAAGCTTTTGGTTTCTAGAGAGAATTAAACGTTTTTGCTATACATCTGGCTTTATATATAAAAAACACCCCTATGTCAGTGTTAGTGGCACAAGTGCTTGTACGATTGTGTGAATAAAGAAATAAACGGAGAGAGAGAGAGAGAGCAAAAGTGGTAGAACGAGAGAGAATGAAATAAAGGGAGAAAGGAAGACAGAAGAAAGTGAGGGAAAGGAAAAAGAGAAAGAGAAAGGGAGAGAGAATGGCAACTTTTGTTAAACCCATATCATTCCAGATCGGTCCTGCTAACACAGAATTCTTGATACGATGTCTGAGTCGCCTACTCAGGCATGAAGTTGCCGATATGATCAGCGTTGATCCTCATTAAGTAAATCTACTACATTGATTGAACCTTGCGCCAAATTTGGATTATATATATATATATATATATATATATATATATATATATATATATGAAGTAGAAGCCTTGATATTTTTTAAGGTTAATTCCACAGAGAATTGTAATATGATGAAGAACTCAATGTTTAACAGAGTATTATAATGAAAAGAAATTGGATGCCTTTATAAATCCTTTAGTAATAGCTTATTTCGCGGAGCTTTTACAGACCGCTCTTCAGACCAAAATTCTTCACAAAAATGAATGCGTTAGATTTATCCAGATGAAAAGCATCATGGGAGTAGAAGGATAAAAACCATGAGTGAGAGGGTTAGATATAGAGTGTTAGTTATTAAGGGAGGCTATGTTTCTATCCCAGGCGATAAGATGACCTTCGACTGAGCTTTTACTTGGCCATTCTCAAATACATGACAGTAAATTTATGGGCCGTATTTTCACTAGAAGAATTGAATTGTTAGATTTTTATATTAATTCTAAAGGTAATAATAAAAGCTTCATTTTGTAAACACTAATCTTTTATCTTTTTGGTTTTATGACAATAATATTTTTATCAAGCATGATAAGAAGTTAAAAGAAACGGGGATCAGTGTTAATTATTATTATTTTTTACGATACCAACAATAATATTTCATAAAACTTATTGTTATTAATAATAATAATAATAATAATAATAATAACTTACTATAATAATGACGATAACTAACTAATAAAACTACAAATAAATTAATGGATCTAAATTTTTTGACGGGGTGCCTCGCTTAATAACAGTGTATATCTAACCCTCTCGCCCATGGCTCTTTTTTTTCTGTCCTTCCATGATTCTTTTGGTCTGGATAAATCTAACCCATTCAATTTTGTGAAGAATTTTGGTCTGAAGAGCAGTCGTTAAAACCTCAATTGATTTATAAAGGCGTCCAATTTATATATATATATATATATAATAATATTTTTTATTACAGTAGTTTATCAAGCATTTTTATCATAACACAAATAATTATGTTTCCTAACTTAAATGTTTCTTTCATCGTGTGATATTTAAGGATTAAGCTCTACTTTGTATTGAGCACTTATAAAAGTAAATGTAACGACAGGTAGTTTTTTAATCTCTCTCTTTTTTATTTTCATATAATATATATATATATATATATATATATATATGCATTTGTGTGTGTGTATGTGTGAGTGTGTGTGTGTGTGTGTGTGTGTGTGTGTGTGTGTGTGTGTGTGTGTGTGTGTGTGTGTAAGTGTGTGTGTTTGTGTTTGTGCGTGTGCGCGATGGTCTGATGAAAGTGGAAATCTTTAATCAAAGACACCTTACACCGGGGTAAAAGCTTAGCGTATATACTGGGGGTAGGGTGAAAAACAGGGTTGCGACTTATCCACTTAACATCATAAAAATCTGAAGTACACTGCGCCGTATCAGTCGTCAAGACAAGTACCCTAGGCACGAGCAAGTGAAAAATTAATTTTTTCGGATATTTCAATTTTGAAAAATCGCCTCTTCAAGAAGTACAGCGTCGCGCATTGAATAAAAATGCGCAACCATGCAGTTCGTCTCACTGTTCTCGACAGGCTCCAAAAGAGAGTCTGTAATGTGAGTGATCCCGGCCTGGCAGCTTGACTCCAGCCACTTTCGCACCGGCGGAATGTGGCTTCCCTCTGTCTCTTCTACAAATATTTTCATGGCTTCTGATTCGACGAAATTAGGCTACTGGTGCCCTTCGACAAGAAATTACTCGTGCAACCAGACTGGCATCAAGGTCCCACAATTTTACAGTTAAACCTACCAAATGCAGCCAACAATTCTTTTCTTCCCGCCTGTGGAACTCCCTTCTGTATACTCGCTTTCCTGGCGGCGACAATCTCAAGGTATTCATTAGCAATTCCCATTTATTATACACTTGACTCCAGTCCTTTCTACATCACCCCGTGTGTCTTTTTTCTTTTCTTTTCTCTCTACCTTCGCAACTGTCTTCACACCCGTGTTCCCAACCTTCACTTACCCTTTCTCTGATACCCCCTGTAACTGGTTCGACTTTCTCTTCAATCTCCTTTTGCCTAAACTTTTAATCTCTTATGTAGCCCCTTACGCATTTGTGGCGGTACCACCTTGCTTGGGGTGAAACGATATATATATATATATATATATATATATATATATATATATATATCGGCTTACGGTGTAGATAAGAAGAATCCAAAGGAGTATCTTGAACATAAGTGGTAGGATATGTAAGAGAGCTTTAAATATATATGTACACTCCTAAGGATGTGCGTTGTGGTAAAGTGGATATCGACTCGGAACGAGAAACCGGCGAGCCGAGTTCGAATTTCAGTTGAATCCATTGTATTCACTTACGCGCAAATACCCTTGGGAAAGGTATTAATCCGTCTATTCCTTCCAGTTATGGGTTAAATAGCAGGACAGATTGGGTTCTATAGCCTTGGTCGGCAACCAGTCTACCGCAGAAACCAATGGCAAACTACTGCGGGGTAATATTCTGCCCAGTCAGTCATGTCTCTTTCGAGACCTGATCGCCCAAGCGTGTATCACGTATGGAACTTAACTGACTGACATTCTGTGATCAAAATTTTAAGACCACTTAAAAATCTTTAAAAAGAAATATTTTTTACGGATAGATTTTAAACTCCTCCCACTTAATCGCTTCATTTTATAAAAATGCAATTTTCTAAATAAAATGTTTGGAATATAGCATTTGTTTCCATAACCTTTTAGATTGTAGTATTGGTAACCTTAAGTGGCAGGAATTTAAAATCTATCTGCAAAAAAATATTTCCTTTTAAAGAATTTTTAAATGGTCTTAAATTTTTGATCAAGAGTGTATATAAATACATGTAGAGCAAATATAAGAAAAATTGAAGCAGACACGTTATTTCATAGTAAATCGAAAGAATGGCCTATTTCAGGCGAACCATAATCAGCTTCCGTCTTTATTGTACAGAGGTTTCGTGTAAAATCCTTTGTACAATAAAGACGGAAGCTGATGCTGGTTCGCCTGATATAGACCATATACTTCCAATTTACCAGAAAATAACGTGTCTGCTTTAATCTTTCTTATATATATATATATATATATATAGCAAAATGCTAGATATCAGGGTGGAGACAATGCTTTGATAGTTTTAGTTCAGAGTTTGTCGTTGTAACTGAGAAGGTTCATGTCAAGTTTGAAGTTTCGTGAGTACACTGTTATGATGCCTTCACACATCAGAGCTGGATTAATTTCTGTTTAATCCTGTTTTTTTTATTGTTATTTTTAAGGGGGTCTGTGTAATTTGGTATTTTGTGGGATTTCTCTTGTCTGTGAATCGTTGGTTTTCTTTTTCTTTGCAGTTTTCTTTTTATTTTGCAGTTGTGTGATTCTTTTTAATGCATTTTAAGTGCTTTTTAATGTGTGCGTGAGTGAATATCCCCTTAATTTTTGAATAGGTGTCAGTTAAATTACATTTTTTGATAATTAATTTGTTTGTTAACCTCTGTTTTGCATTGACTTCTTTTTTGAATGACCTCTTTCATTGTCTTGCCATTTTTCTTACTGTGTTGGTGTGTTTGACCGTCTAAGGGTTTCATCTTTCGGTCATGGTTGGGTGCTTGTTTTCTAGTGTGCATTTGTGCTTGTGAGTTTTATGTGTTGTTTTTTGTTTCATTTCGTGGTGGTTATAATATTTTCTGTGTTTTATTGTGATTGAATGTTTGTAAGTTAATATTTATATTTTTATATTTATGTCTTGGTTTTGTTGTCATTTATTGTTATTTGTCTAGTAAAGTAGATAAAAAGAAAAGAAGGTGAAATGGTTGGCAACTTCGGACTAGGACACCGCAATAGCCGTGGAGAGAAATGGGTCCAATGGTGCACAACGAATGACCAGATAATAAATAATGCCTGGTTCCAAGAGAACCCAAGAAGGCTATGGACATGGAATAGTTCAGGAGGACAAACTAGAAACCAAATTGACTACATTACTAGCAAGAGATTCAGAAATGCAGTCCTCCACTGCAAAGTCTACTCAAGTGCCGACGGCAGATGTGATCATCGACCAGTCGTATGCAAACTAAGGATAAAACTAAGAAGATAAGATAAATCTCAGCGCTAAGGATGCAATACAATAGACTCATGAACGACTCGAACCTACAAGAGCGGCTCTCGTGTCATCGGCGAAAGAGATCATTCGTAAGGAAAACAAACACGCCAGAAGAAAAACAAGTGGATCACCGAAGCGATTCTCGGCCTGATGCGAAAGAGACAGAAAACGATGCCAAGATATGGAACCGAATATAAGAGACTACAGAGAGAAATACGTAACAAATGTAGACAGGCTAAAGAAAGTTGGCTCAACGAAAAATACGCCGAAGTAGAAAGAATGAGCACAAATAATAGAGAGATGCACAAAAATATAAAAGGCTTGCTCAGCAACAAGATGTATAAAAGCTAAATATGGCACACGAATATTAGAAAAAGAAAAATTACTTCAGAGATGGGACGAAAATATCGCATATCTCTTCCACAACAACACAGAGTAATCAACAATGCACAAAACTACAAATGGTCCAGAAATATTAAAAACCGAATTTGTATCGGCAATGGCCAAATTGAAGAGAAACAAAGCAGCGGGATCAGACGGGATTTTAATAGAGATGTTGATGTCCCTAACAGGCTAAAAGAAATAATAAACGAATTCTACAGCAGCGGCAACATACCGGAGGACCTAAGCAGATCAATCTTTATAACACTACCTAAGAATCCAGGTACAAAGGAGTGTGAGCTCCATCGAACAATCGGTTTAATGAGACACATAACAAAACTCATCATCCGGATTCTGATGAACAGAGCGTTCAGCAGAATCGGCCCTTATATAAGACAGGAACAATGTGGATTCGTTAAAGATACCGGAACGAGGAATGCTATATTAATGCTCTGAATGCTATCTGAACGAGCAATACAATTGCAGAAGGAACTTTATCTGTGCTTTCTAGACTACGCAAAAGCGTTTGACAAAGTACGACACAAGGACTTGATAGAGATGCTCGACAACTCGACATTTTCGGAAAAAACGTTAGAATAATGGAGACTCTATATTGGCAGCAAACCGCTTGTGTACGGGTAAGAGTTGAACTCAGCAGGTATTCAAAAATAGAAAGGGGCGTAAGACAAGGATGTGTTGTCTCACCGGATCCTTTCAACCTCTACAGCGAAGCAATTATCAGAGAAAAAACTTTGCCAGAATTTGTCATTGGCGGCAACAATTTGAATAATATCCGATACGCAGATGACACAGTTCTGATAGCAAAAACAGAAAGGAAAACGCAGGAGCTTCTGCAGAAGTTAGCGAAGGAAATTGAGAAGAATGGACTGAGCATAAACCTCAAGAAAATTTAATGTATGCTCATCAGCAAAAAGACGAGCCTAAAATGCCAACTGCGAGTTGGAGAATCTAAAATAAAACAAGTAAAAAGATACAAATACCTGGGAAGTGTTTTGAAAGAGGATGGAAAATGCTACACAAAGATCCAAAGACGTATTGGCATGGCCTAAGACGCATTTTAGAAGCTAGCCAGAGTACTGAAAGACAAGAAAATCTCATTAGAAACAAAGAATGCTGGATTACTATGTGATATCCTTCCTTCTGTATTGAAATGAATGCTGAACGATCTCATCAAAGATGAAGGAGAGTCTTGAGGCAGCAAAAATGTGGTTTTACACCAGAATTCTGTGGATAACATGAACAGAGCACGCTTGCAACGATGAGGTGTTGCAAAGGATGCAAACGAGAAGAAAACTGATAATAAATATCAGGACGAATCTAATGAGGGTCCTGGGACATATAATGAAGAAGGAAGGCCCGAAGAACTCACAGGCAGGATAAATGAAAGAAAAGACAGGGGAAAGCAATGCGAGACGTACTTGTGAGGTCTGAGCAAATGGCTGACAGAGCCAGGTTTGGGGGAGATACCAAGAGAAAAATGATTGAGAGGGAAAGAAACAGAGCCAAGTGGAAGTCCATGATAGCCTACGTCTTAAAGAGACACAACACATGAAGAAGGAGAATACTAATAACAAAAAAAAAAAATTCTATTTTGATTTGGCAATAAATACTAAAAATATTATAAAATACATAATTTCTTTTAGAAAAACTGGGGTGGCTTAATACTTATGGACGGTAGTATTTATATATATATATATATATATATATATATATATATATATATATATATATATATATATAAATTAGTTAAGTGCTATACGTGATATACGCTTGGGCGATCAGGTCTCGAAGGAGACATGGGCTACAGGGCAGAAGATTTTCCTACAGTGGGTTGCCATTATTTTCTGCGGTAGACTGGTTGCCAACCAATGCTATAGAACCCAATATATCTTGTTTTTAGACCCATAGCCAAAGGGAAGAGTTGGATTAATACTTTTCTCAAGAGTATTTGCGTGTAAGTGAATGAAACGAATTCAACTAAAATTCGAACTCGCTTAGTTGAATATTTAAATATCTATATATATTAATTTTAATATATATATATATATATATGTGTGTGTGTGTGTGTGTGTGTGTGTGTTTGCGTGTGTGTGTGTGTATTTTAAAATTAACAGTGCGTTCACGTTGTTTTGAAAAATCCTTATGACAACAGAATACAGATTTTTATCTCTCTTACGATATTTTGTCTTCTTAATTCATCCCTGAAGATGATCGTAGAAAAATGTCGGAAGTAAAAAAACTATGGCAGCTTCCTTCGTGAATTTTACCATAACAACCAAAAATTGATTAGGCAGTTAACTAGAAAGGATCAGTATAAAATATATATCTACAATATGTATATATTATTTAATGACACATCTTTGAATGAATATATGCTGACTATATATATATATATATATATATATATATATATATATTTCATTTAAAATGACAAACGAAGAAATTGTTTTTTATATAATTTTAAATGTTATGTTATGATTTTTTAC